>CM061135.1:130923462-131005285 GCA_030789695.1 Scilla litardierei | reverse complement strand
GGCCTCTTTGTCACTACGCCATTAGCTTTGCTTAGTCCCTATATGCTTAATGCCATGCGATTTTTCGGATTATCATTTTGGTATCGATTTCTCGATGTTTGATTGGCACGTTTTCATTTCTTTTCCAATTTGGAGTCGAATGTTAATATACCATGTATGAAACTATTTAGATGTTGTGATACTCTCTTTGAGATAGTTTGGGAAAAGTTTGGTTTAAGCGATTTCATGTTTGGGATGAATGGTGTAGTTTTTAATTGGATTGGATTTGGCCAATTGTGTGTGCTTTGTTTTCCTCTTAGGAGTGGGTGAATGAGTTGATAATTTGTGTTGGAATGAAAAAGATAGTAGTATAAGTGAATGTTTCTTTCTAATCAAATTGAGTAGCCGGTGCCCCACGAAACATTGGGGAGGACGTCAAAGATGAGATTTAGAAGATCATTCCACCCATTTGCATATATAGCGTCATCGCGTGTATGCAAATGTGTCGGTGTTTGCATTTATGGCGTTATCGCGTGAATGCAAAACATAAACATCCAAAAAAATCCAAAAAGTAGAAAACGAAAAGAAAAGAAAAGAAAAGGAATGAAAAAAGAAAGAATAAGCAACATGAGTGATGCAATCTCATCTCCCACAACTTAGATGAAATTTCTTTTGTTTTGGCCACTTTCATGAAAATTGGAAATTCTGACATCGTGATATCCCGATACGTGTGATACGGGGCTTATTTCTTCACTTTTCTTTGAATTGGATTGATGGGAGTATCATTTGTTGTTTACTTTCATACATTTGGTATATTGGCTTTGAAATCGATTGGAAATATCATTTTGGAATGTGTCATTAGGATATCGAGGATTTGGTGCATGTTTTTCAATTTAATCCGAATTTTTCGCATATTTTGCTAGGGACTAGCAAAAAGCTAGTTGGGGGGTGTGATTCGGGATATAAATTGCAAATTTTCCCCCCTAACTATCCCCATTTTGTGCCAAAGAATAGGCTTAATTGTGCTCGTTTTGGGTATATTTTCATTTCATATCAATTTTAGGGCTTATTCTCATTCTTGGTACAAAATACGGTTTTTATCGTCTTTATTGGCTTCCTATTATTTTTCATATGCTCCTGCCATTATTTTGATCATATCCCCATTTTTTGGGAATTATTTGAGCATTGGAACATTTTATATGGATTATTGGAGGTCAATATTGTTTTCTTTTAATAGTCATTATATTTATTTTCACATCAAATGGACTAATTTTTGCTTCTTCTATTTTTCAGGTACTCTTGGGAGTGTTTAAGATTTTCCAGAATTTTTTGGGATTTTTCTGGGATTTTTAGGTATTTTTGGGGATTTATTTGGAGCAAAATAGGCATTAAAGGCATTTCTGGGATTTTATAAAATGAAAAAACAAAAATATATTTATTTTTTTAGCCCAGCGGGCCGGCCCGCTTCTTTTTCTCCCGCAGGCCGCGCGCGCTGATTTTTTAAAAAAAAATATTTTTTTTTTTATTTTGCGGGCAGGCCCAGCAGCGGGCCGGCCGGCGGTTTCGAAAGAGCGGGCGGGGCCCGCTCGATTTGAGCGGGCCCAGCGCCCACTCAAAATCGAGCGGGCCCAGCGCCCGCTCAAATCGAGCGGGCGCCCCCCCCCCCCCCCTCTTAACGCGCAGGCGCGCGCGCGGGGTCGGGCGCCGCTGCGCCCGACCCGCAATGCTGTTAAAAGCATGAACTTGGATTTTTTCAGCTGCTCTCGGTTTTGGGGCTTGTTCTTGGCGTTTTTAGGGTTCTTGGAGGGGAAAGAAGCCATTAAAGGATGAAGGAAGCTAGGAGGAGGAGCTAAAGTGGAAGGGGATGCTTCATTTGGAGAGATTTGGGTGAAATCATTCCTCTCCCTTTTGTAATTTCACATCTCTCAATTTGTATTGAATATTGGGTTATTTTTGAATGAGAATTCCATCTTTGATTTCATAATGATTGAGTAGTGTAGAATTGCTTGGGATGTGATTTATTGATGTTGTGTGTTAATTATTGCCCTAACTCCCTCTTGCATATTTTATTGTTAATGCTGGATGTATAATTAGGGCACAATTTCATTGGCCAAGTCCCGAGAGGGCAATTTGAGAAAATGTCATACTCGTAATTTGATTAGTGTTCGATTATACGTCCATCCCATATTGCTAATTGTGATGTCCTTTAATGTTAAATTCTCCGATTGGGCTTCCTTAGCCGGATGACCAATTGAAGTATATGAGGGTAATTTATGCTTAATTAACACCAACATTAGTGAATTCACAACCCATGCTCCTCCCCTTGCTACCCTAAATTTCACTTTTGGTTCTCTAACCCTAGCCACTTAGGATATAGATTTTTATTTTCTCCACACGTTTTTCACTCATCCACCGTTAGCACGGTAGTTGTTTCACACTTTATTTTTCTTTCTCGATCAAAAATTGTGAACGTAGAACGAATTGTCCCTGTGATCCGACCCGGTACTCACCGGTTATTTTATATTGCATTGACGCTCCTACGCTTGGGAGTGGAAGGCGTGCACTTGCGTGTTTTCCGAGTCAACCACGGAACTACTCACAATTCATCATAGAAATCTCAGAAATAAAGAAATAGATCATAGCACAATTCATAGCAAAGAGAGAACAATTCATAAAAATAAGAATTTTAATAAGAAAGAACAAACCAAATTGTGTGTCTTTGATCTCCAGCAGAGATTTACAATAAGAATATCCGTCAAAAATAAGTTCTAGTCCCCCCTAAAACAAGGAATAAAACTACCCTTAAATACAAGCCAAAATCGTCTAGAAATTCCTGACAGAATTGCCCTTGCGCAGCCCAGAAACCCTAATTTGTGTAGCAGTCGGACTGCGTCACTCGGTCGAGTGAAACATGTCACTCGGCCGAGTGACCGACCCAATAAAAAACAAAGAATCTTGGGGTTTTGGGGGTCTGTCATCATGTCATACTCGGGCGAGTGGGCTTCTTCACTCGGCCGAGTGAGCAATCTTGCTCGGCTGAGCGGGTCTTCTCTAAATTTCCAGTAAATTGGCTGCTTCTCGGAAGAAAATCCCTGTCAGACTCAGGCGAGTGAGTTTTCTCACTCGGCCGAGTGAACTTTCTTGCTCGGCCGAGTGAACTTTGAAAATCGACAGTCTGTGTCAGTTTCACTCGGCCAAACGTAGCCCTTCGCTCGGCCGAGTGAACTCTCTGTTAGGCCGAGTGGGCTGTTTCTGTGGCTCTTTCTTCTCCTCCTCGCTTCCTCGTCGATTCTATCGAACTTCTTCCTCTTCCGCTCATCCTCTAGCGTTGCTAACTCCTCAATAAGGCTGTGGGCGACGCTCTGGTATGCGTAAAAGTCCATTAATCTCATTTTCGCTCTAGATCGCTCCATATTTCCTGAAATCCGACAAAAACAAGATATAGTGAAAAGTAACGCGATATTGTCGAATAATCGTGAAAAACGCAATATGGGCGATCGAAATGTCATGAAAACATGCAGAAAAAAGGTGTAAAATAAGGAGCGATCAGCTCCATGGGACGCTTGCTTTCACCAGCTGAAGGTCCCACTGGAAGTCTAGCCACAATCTCATGCTTCCGGGCACAGTCTAAAATGTCCTGAAGGTTCGTTAACCTCGCCGATGTCATCGAGGCTTGAACTTTGGGATTCAGGCCTTGGCAAAATTGATATGTATAGTTCTCTGGATCTTCGACCATGTGGGGGTGTAAAACGGCTGAGCATAGCAAACTCAGCCTCATACTCGTTGATGGTTCTATCTCCCTGGACCAGATTAGCGAAGCACTGCTGGAGTTCTCTTTTGGCTGCCTTGGAAAAGTATTTAGCATCAAACCTTTCCCGAAACATGCCCCAAGAGATCGGTCTGACCAGACGTCTCTCTTCCAGTTGCCACCAACTCGTAGCATCGTCTATCAGCTGGAGCTTCGCGACGTCGACCCATCATGCCTGAGGGATTCGAGCAGCACTCAGCTTATCATCCATTCATTGGACCCATTCATCAGCAGCTAAAGGTCCTTATTTCCCCGAGAAGCTCTTAGGTTGCAGCTCGTGGAATTGCTTGATCCCTGGTTCAGCTTAAGGAGGTGGTCGTGCAATCGAAGCAGGTTGCTGACATTACTGGATCAGCAGCTGCTGGCTCTCTAGCATTCCTCTCATGACACCCATGAGCTCATGAATGTCGGGAGTACCACTTCTGTCAGCTCCATCTCCGTTTCGGGTGTTGTATCTTCCTGCCATGCTGAGACAAGAAATTTGGGTAAATTTTGTGTACAAGTTATATCTAGACGTTTTGGCTAATGGTGGTAGTTTCATTGTTCTGAAGTTTTGCAAATGCAGGATCTGCATGGGCCACCACTAACACCTGTAACGCCCCACTTCCCAAAGGCAACAGAAGCGAGAACGTTACTAAGGTCCGCATGAAACTATGGCGATGAAGCCCGAGTTCATTAAGCATCTGTGATAACAACCGCACAGAATTCTTGCATGCATTTCAGAACAATAAGAATAGTCAAATAATTAAAAGCCACATCCAGAAATGTTCGTACATGAAATAAAACAATAAGGCCTCAGCATAGCCAAAGAACTAGAGCAAGGAAAGCATACCCTAAAACAAAGTACTAAAGAAAATCTAAAGAAAAGCGGCAACAACACCGGTCTCTAATCCTCTGCAAGGAGCGACTCCGAGTCAACAGCAAACTCCTGGCTCTCTGGGTCAGGCGTCTCAAACAAGTCCTCCTGAAACTCTGGCTCGTAATCTGACATACATTCCAAAAACATGAATGTATGTTAGCAAGGTCTGGCAAGTATAAGTAAGACGAACCAAAACGAGGTGTACGAATAGTAACAATTTATGAAGCATTAACTGTTTATACAAGATGGCAGCAGCATGGTTATAAACATGGCAATTTTAAAGAAAGATAAAGTACTTCTAAACATGGCAGTTCTAAGGAATTTAAAACAAGCACTAAAGAGCATGGCATTTCTACAAACTTTATTAACATGGCATTTCTAGTGTACAACTGAGATAACAATAATGAGTTCAAGTTCTGTGCACGCGATTTCTACTATGCCTAGGGTTCACACCTTTAAGTCGCGGAGAGTATGTCGATCCTTCTCACGGGGGTATAATCGTGATTGACGCCACCCACCGCCTAGGTGGTGCTCTTGAAGGGGGCCTCTACACACACGCTCAGTGGCCGCTTAACCCTAACCCCACCCAAAAATGTGCTGGAATACGAGCCAGCCTAACGATTTGCACGAGTTCACGAATTCAAGATTTTGCCTTTGAGACGCACGAATTCACGAATTCAAGATTTCAAGAAGCTCCACAAGTGTCCATTCTAGCAACCTATGTTCAAGTAAATTGTGAAGCATATGACCATATTAATACCAGCATTTATCATGAATTATAACACCCTAAAACAATTTAAACAACGAAATTAAATGGGTTGTTTGTTAAACATGTTGCAATCAACTATTTTTCGTTATTTACTCCTGAAACATAAACATGCGAAATTTTATGTCAATGTGTCACATTTTAAGTATGGATCATCATTGTATTTTTTGTGAATGTCATTTCACGGGTCAATTTCCTGTTATTCAGCTTTAAGTGAAAATGACAGTTTAAACATTATACTTCAAAAATTCATAACAATTTGCACACTTGCCTGATTTTGATGAACTTGGTGTCGTTGGGTTTGTCTTGACGAGCACTACGCTACGGTACAATCGGTTCTCTGGTTTGATTAAACATATAACAGAAATTAGGTTCTTTTAGACATATTACATTATCAAAATAACTCGTACGATGTCTAATGATTCAATTTTATTATATCTTCTATCCTGGGGTGTGGGTTATAGCTTAGTAAGTGATAGATCTACTAACCATTGATCCAGGGTACGGAGTCGAGACGCAGTGAAGGGCAGCGGTGCGAACGTCATCTAACGGAGGCATCACTTGGTAGTGAAAGGAGTCGTGGAGAGATGGGCTGCCCATGATGGCGCGCGGGGTCTGCTGTCGGTGGATGGTGGCTCTGTAGGAGGTGTTGTGGTGGATTTGAAGGTCTGTGGCAGTTTTGACGGCCTGGTGAGGCTCTGCGCAAGGAGGAAAAGTCCCGAGCCGATGCAGGTAGGAAGGGGAGGGCCGCGGGAAGATCAGCAGGCTGGGAGTGGGGTTTTCCAGCGGGTTGGTGGTCGCTGGAGGTGGGAAGGTCTGCAGTTTTGGGGATGTGTGGAGAGAGTTTGGTCGTGTGTTTACGGCAGGAGGTGGGCCAGAGGACTGGGGAAGCTCGCGTGGAGGAGGGAAGGTGGCCGGAGCGGGTTGGGGGCTGACGGCGTTGAGCTTGGGCTGTCAGAGTTCGGGTGAGGGGGAGGAAGCTCTAAGGTTTCGGGGAGGTGTTTTGTGCGACGTGCAGAAGAGCCCAGGTCTGGGTTCGGTGGCAGGAAACTGTGGTTGTCGGCGTCGGGAGATGGTGAGGGCGAGGTGGCTGAAGTAAGGTGTTGCATGTGGCGAGAGGGCTGGGTGTAAGTTTGACAGAGGGGAAGTGTCGACTGGGTTGAGAGATGAGATTGGTTTTGGCCTCTTGGGTTTCTTTTGTTTTTTTTGATGGGAGAAAAAAAGCTGCTCTGTTGATTTTGTAGGGAGATAGAGGGAGGTAACGTGGGGGAGTGACGTGGGTAGGTGGGAGGTTGTACCCGATGGAGGAAAAGTGGGGATAAGGGGTTCTGTTAAGATTTTAAGTTAATAGTTAGGATATTATAACGGATTCAGTTTAAAAGATTTGATTTCATACCCAGTTGTGTTCGGAACGTGCGTTTTTTTAAAAAAATTCGTTTAAAACTGTTTTACATTTTATTAACATATAAAGTTTTGAATTAAAGATATAGAAAAAGTTAAAAATAATAATAATCAGGTTTTTTACCCCCCGTCATCCAAAAATTTGATCAAAGATAACAGGGCGATCGCGCCTTCGAGAGGATCGTAAAAGCGGGGTCCAGGCACGCGTCTCAGCTATAGAAAATAATAAAAATAAATCAAATACGAACATATGCATACGAAACAGAATACACACTAAAATACGTACGACCGTAAAGTGGTCATTATAGATCACAACAATAAAGAGGTCGCATTGTTCTTATAATTATTATGCACATAATCACATTATTGCATAAAAACACAGCATGCTAAACTTAGTATCACATAACCACAAAACATAAATTTAAAATACATCTAAGATAATTTTAAACAATTCTAAAATTATCATAGCACATTTATTTTATCATATAAAATTGTCTTAAAAAAATTTTTATCAAAAAGTTATCATATAACAATAAAACATGAAAATAATTTTTTTAATTAAAAATTGCATCTTTAAGATTTCAAATTCCTCATAATTAAAATTTTCTCAAATTCTAACAATTGTACTGCATTAAAAATCTAAATTTAAATCAGCATAAGAAACATGTTTTGCAGTAAGACTCTGATACCACTAAAAGAAAATAATGCTAAGGTGAATGCATGGAAAAGTCAAATTTTTAAAAGAATAGCAAAAGAAGTGCAAATATCATGCATTTAAATGCTGAAATAAATAACGCAAATATTCTTTTGTGATACCCACGAATTCTTATCTCTTTTGGTGAATACCTCCAAGTTCTTTCACTAAATATGCGCAATAAAAGATTCCCCTGATGATGTAGCCCCTTCACGATCTACGAGCCCTCCAAGAACTCGAACTTGGCCCGCATGTATTGCTAGTATTAGGGAGGAAGAGAAAGAAAAACTTTTACTTTTAGAGAGAAAAATTCTTCCTTTGAAAATACATGAATTTTCCACTTAAGAGATCTTGGTTGCAAGGATCTTTGATCCTCTTGTTGTGGGAATTATTTGTGGCTTGAGATGGGCGAAGAGGATACCTTTACATAGTTCTTGATATCCTCAGAATCCAAATAGGATTCGGAATTCGAATTGAAGTCCAATCTTATCCCTAAACAGTAAATATAAGAAAGCTTTTTTAAATGAACTCTTTGAATCCCAATTGGATTCTAGATTTGAATCTAATTCTTATCCAAAAACCAGTTGGAATTAAAAGATTAAAACGCTTAGAAATTCTATAACTCTTGAGATTTCTAATTTAAGTTAAAATCTTTGTTTTAAGGTTAATTTTGGATCCAACACTTGGACTAAACCCGCACCTGCTAACCTAAACCCTCTCCATTTATTGGGCTCAACCGCATGCAGCTGGGTGAGGCTGAGCCGTTGTCGCATTTGCCAAGCCGGCGACCACGGCCTGCTCTGTAGGCTGGCCAATGGTTGTCTGGGCACCTCATTGATGATGATGTCTCGTCGTTAGCATGGCTAGGGCATGAGTTTGTGGAGTATCTAGCTTTCATTTACTGTTGAAATATTTGCAACTTTTTACGTACATGTCTCGTTTGTATTCGCAACTCCTTGCGATGCGCTTCTCTCACACAAATAAGTTGATCATAACTCTTTGTGATCGATCCTATATATCTCATATACATCAAGTCTTTTTCTTCATTTTCGTGACGAGTCATTATTGATGTGAGACTCTAAAAGCTCAATTCCTACTTCAGTAGTGACTCAATCGTACTTTATGATTGTGTCACAGGTATAAAAGTGACACTAGCTGCATGTGAAAATCACACATTTAGGAATCCTCATTATATGGTTGGTGTGAGACTGGATTCTAATTTGAACCAAAACTAGACCTGTAAGTGACAACTACAGTGTAGTCTGGTCCATTCATTAAAATTATGTCGCTAAGGTGTCTAAGGTGCAGAAAACTGTCAAACCCGATTAACATCTTAAAGTTGTGAGCCATGTATGCATTACTATAGTCTAATGATTGGGTGCAACTAATTACTCTAATAAGTTTATCCACTCCACCCCTGGCCATAGATTTATATATACTCCATGTAAGACTATCCTCACATACCAGAGTAGCCGAATCCCTTCTTGATCGCCACCTCTCTTCGTGCACTTTGGACTATACCTAGCGAGTACCTATCTACAGTCGCTATTATCGTTGGTTAATAAAATCCTAAGCATAACCCTCCTATGTGCAAGGTTCTTTAGTGCAAGTCAATGGGCTAATCTGTACCAACTGTCATCTGCGCGCTTCTATTGATAGTCAGCGTATGTTTTCTGTATAGAAGTTTCTTGGTGAGTCACTCTATGAACTTGTTCTCTAAAAGTTTATGTGCACTGTCTCACAATGTCCCCATATCGAGTGACTATGAGACCAAATACTATCATCGATATGGTAAAGATCAGTGCCATACTGTTCTATCCAAAATATCAATGTTCTATCTTGACATTCCTATGACTAGGAATGTTTAGGATAACAAAATCCAATGTGCCTCGTTACCATTTCAACTTCATTACCATTTCAACTGGAAGTATTAATTTCACTTTTTATTTATTTTAACACCTATCAACTAGAAGTATTGAAATTGTAGTTGAAGCAGGTGTATATGTCATAATGTATATAGTGTGTATATGAAGGGGTGAATTGTGGTTGAAGGGGGGTGTGCAAGTGGTGGTGTAAGATGGTGTGAAAATTGAAGATGGAGTTGTGCATGAACTGGCTGGGGTTTCCAACTCTGTTCATTTTGGCCTGCTCACTTTAGAGCAACCAAAGAGTAGCTAGCTCTTTGGACTGCTCTTTGTTGAGCAATAAAAAAATAGGCCAAGGTTGCCAACCCCAATCACTTCAAAATGCCCGGGGCTGGCAATCCCGACCATTTTTGCGTCTGGCAGCTGACCACAAAATACCAATCTAGGCGCTGATGTGATAAAAATTGGTCGATTTTGATAATATTTTTTAACTTGATCAATTTTTATAATTATTTTTAATTTTTTATTATTTCCGAAAATTTATCCTTTTGGAGTAGTTTTTCCAATATTGTACAAGATTGCCCGCCTAGTACGGGTAGTAAAATAAAAAATAAAAATAATGACGAATGTGAGGGGATGGTACTTTATGGTGGCAATTGGTAATTTGTACAATCTAGTCCCTGAAGTGGTAAGAGCACTCCCTATGGGGGTTGAATTTGGGGCTTAAATGAGGGCTTAATCCTGTGTGGAGAGGCTATTTGCAAAAAAAAGGAGAGAGAGGGGCTGAACAGAGGCTTAAAATTTTAAGCCCATGTTTAGCCCCTTTTTAAGCCGCTAACTCGGCAGCGGGCCAGCGGCCCTTTTTTTACTTCCAAAAACTGAATGTATCAGACGTTTAGTTGGTACCCACCGGACGCTTGATTCTGGCGGGATCTTATTTTTTTCAAAAATTGAATGGATCAGACGTCTGGCGCTGCTGACGCATCAGACGTTTGGGAATCAAACTACCAATAGTAGATCAGACGCCTGTTGGAAAACTGCTAAACATCTGATCTACTTCAGATTTAAAACAAATTGGCGATTGGATTACCAGACGTCTGATGGAGTTACACCAGACGTCTGGTAATCCACATACAATGACTGACGGGCTTCTATTCCGCCCCTGATTCAGCCCTCCACTGAGAGGGAGTAGAGGCTGAATCAGCAGCTGAATGGTCCAGACCTCCACAGAGAGTGCCCTAAGAGCGAAAGAAGCGAATGATTAAGGGCATGTTCTTTTGCAAGAAAGTTGCCCAAGAATCCTCATTTCATCATTGTTCATGCACTATTGCATGAAATCCTCATCCACATTATTGCATCACGTTCTTTTGGTGTTTAGTTTTTTTTGGAATCCAATCCCATGTGGAGGGTGGCAGAAGGAATACACTGCCTCAATTGAAATCGAAGCAAATTGCTCTGATTACAGTGGAATCCCAACACAACCCGAGCCCCACCTCTCTTCTCCATCCAATCCACATTTTTCTTTCCTTCTTTCTTTTTTTTGCTTCGGATTTTTTGCAGCAGCGCGTCAAAACGCATGGGGCCCCCCTCTATGCACACATCTCATCGTCACATTTTGCACCCAATAATTGTTTTAAGTTTTACTTAGTTTGTGTTGTGAATGGTTATAAACCGAGTTGGTTAAGATTCTGGGCTATCCTAGAGATAGGCCCATATCTATGTAGCCCACGTTTGTATTCTCCATATTTGCCTATAAATAAAGGGCTGGGGGCTCCTCCCCCAGTAGTTGATTCATAACACGTTATCAGCACGAGCCTCTAAAAAAAATTTTCCACAAAAATTTTCGATCGTTGCGAAGGCGAAGGGAGACGGTGATCCACGCGAGTGGTGCAAGGCTTTCTCAAATGAGCGTCGTCATCTGCGTAGGCTTCGTTCAACCGTCGCTATATCCTGAGGATGGATATAGAGGTAAAACCCGCTAAACGATGTTTTTATCATACGTATGATTGATCTGCCTATAAATCTCGCAAGATCGATATGGAAATTGCTAATCGCCTAATACGAAAAACTTCATCGTCCAAAAATCATATTTTTAATATGATTCCCATGCGTAATTTTTATTATAGGGTTTTCTCCCTACTTAGGCCTTGCCGGCGGCTTCGCCGCCGGCCGCCACCCCACCCGAAGCACGTTGCGCACCCTCGCCCCCCCACCCCCACCCCCTGAAGTGGGGGGCTTCCGTCCGCCACCCGAGGGCACTGCGCGCCCTCGCCCCCCAGCCTGAAGCAGGGGGCCGCCGCTTCGCCTCCCCGCTGCCCCGGCTTGAAGCGGGGGCCACCGCTTCGCGCCCCCACCCCCCGGCCTGAAGCGGGGGGCCGCCGCTTCACGCCCCCGCCCCCGGCCCACCCACCCCACCTCACCCCCACCTGAAGCGGGGGGCCGCCGTCGACCCCCCCGAAGGGGGGCGACCGCCTGTCGCCACCCCCCCGAAGGGGGGCCGGCTCTACGCCACCGCCGATCCCGTTGAAGGGGGGCGGCCGCCTGCCGCCACCCCCCTCCCCCCCGAAGGGGGGCGGCTCTGCGCTGCTGCCGCCCCTCCTGAGGGGGCGGCCGCTTCCCCCCTCTTGCCGTTGCCGGCGGCAATCCAGGGGTGGCGGCGGCTAACCCTAGCCGCCGCCTCTAGTCTCCTTGGGCCCGAAGCCTAAATCCAAAAAAATGGAAAAACAGCCTTGCGGGCCTGAAGCCTGCAGGCAACTGCGGGCCTCAGGCCCGCAGGCTTTAAAAAAAATTAGCACTACGGGCCTGAAGCCCACAGCCACACTGCGGGCTTCAGGCCCGCAGTTGATCTCCATTTTTCGAAAAAAAAAACTAAGGGGAATATAATATAAGCCTTTAAAAGGCAGTTTGGGCTAAAAAGGGATTAAAACGGCGTTTTGGAGAACTTAAAATCCATGTAAAATCACGATATATTATGGGGCAGAAATTGGTATTTTGGGGTCTTTGGAGATAAATTAAAAAGGAAAACTTTTTTCTTTTACGAAGAACATGTTTAATTGTTGGGCTCTTTTCCAATCTTTTTGTATAAACCCAATTTGCACAACCCTTGCATTAAATGATTTCTTCTGTAAAATCATTAATATATGTTTTGCATCATTTTGGCTTATTCTGCGGATAAACTGTGTATGGTTGTGCATATTTTTAAAAACTTAATAATTAGGAAGATTCTGCGACCGCTCTGCCGTTAGTCAGCTAACCTAACGGTGTATGACGTTGCCCAGTGTCCCAATAATTATTAAGTAATTAAATTGTTTATTCCTCTCTGCGAATATAAATGCATGTGATGCCTGTGATGAAAATGTCTGATGATAATGTTTGATGAGCACAAAATTTCTGCATGGATGGCTAATTACGGTTTTTGGATCGGCTGTTTAAGTCCCATATTTTATTTTCCTGTACTTTTCTTTTACTTTTGAGAGAAATTGTAGTGAGGAAATTATGTAAATGTCCAAGATCGAAGACCATTTTCCATGGAGACGGACGCCACAATTGAAGCTGAAGATCTTATATGGGACCCATGGAGTTTCCAAAGTTGTAATTTCTTTTTAAAAAAGCTTTCATTTGTGTAATATGGACTGTAATGGGACTTTGGACTCTTATTTATGTGGGACTGGCCAATCCACGCAATTAGCCCTTCATATTAAATTGCCTCCGCATGAAAATGTTTATGTTTAAATTATTAATTCATGCATATTTGTGCTCTGCTAGATAAAATGGCTAAAATTGCAAGTGTCGATTTCGAAGTGCTGGATGCATCAGGCAGAAACTATCTGAGCTGGCAGCTCGATGTGAAATTCCATCTGCGGGCTAAGTCCCTAATTTCTGCTGTGACTAATAATGAAAATGTAAGCGATATAGAAAAGGCGCAAGCCATTATCCATATTCGCCGCCATGTGGACAAGACCCTAAAGACTGAATACCTTACGGTCGAAGATCCACTTGAGCTATTGTCACGCCCCGCTTCCCTAAAATGGAGGCGAGACGTGAAAAGGTCCGCACGAGAGTGGAGCTGTGAAGCCCCAAACCCGATAAGCGTCAATAAAACATAAGCAGGTCCCTGTAACCACAAACGGAACAACAATAATAACACAAGGAGAGACAGAAATAAATCGCATATCCCATAATTTGTCCAACATGAAAATTAAGTTCAACATCCAGAAAAGCCACCAGGCTAAAAGAAAGAGTCTAAAGGCCCAGAACAAGGCCAACAAAAGCAACAACATAACAAAGTATAGGTGCTACGCACCGACAACAAAACAGCAGTCTAAACAAAAGGGAAAGCTCAACGAAGACACTAGGACTGGTCCCCAGTGTCCACGTACTCCCCGTCAAACACAAGCTCGGGCTCGGCGTCAGCAAACACCTCGTCCTCCACAATGTACTCAGGCTCAGGATTTAACATGTGTCACCCAAAAGAGTAAAGGGGCACATGTCAGCAAGTCTAAAAGACTTGGGCAAGGAAACTGAAGGTAAGGCAACTAACAACCTAGCAGTTATGGTATGCATGACATGGCAGTTATAACATGAGTGCTCAAGCAAGACATGGTAAAACAATAAGTACAAGAGAACAATTATCGGGACAAGTCAAGAGTAGCCAAGCTACTAACAATCTCAATCAATTCACTAGTCACGTTTCAAGTTGTTTGTAGATGTTTACGCCTTACAGCTGAATGGTTTGGCATTCATGCTGATTGGCCGCTTAACACTACCCCAGAACCCAGAGTTTACGCCTTACCACTGCAGTTGCTGATCGGGCAGACTCCCAGTTGATTGGCCGCTTAACTCTTACCCCCAATACCCACATGTGAACGAGCCAGGGTCCCTACACACGAGCTCAGTAAATGAGCCAGGGTTGCCCCGCACAGGAGCTCGCATTCTAGTTCACGACTCATAAGCATTAGGCGTAGGGGTGCACCTAGCCGGAAACAAGTAGTTCGGGCATTGGCTATCAACCAACACATGGCCCGCTTCTGGAACACGAGCCAGGAAACACAAGCATTGTAGCGAAGCTACGCAATCACGGAAACACTTAAAGAATGCAATGACATGACAATTAATTTGCGTACCGTTAATGGAAATTAAACATGACATGGTAATTGTGCAACATGATAAATGTCGGATCTAGCTTCGTTGTCAAGCTAGTTCCTAAATTTGCGCCTAGGCGAGTATCATTTCGTCGCCTAGTCTCTTTTACGCCTACAACAAGCAAATGGCCTAAAACATGGCCTAAACCCTAAGTGGCAAGTTTCACTTGCCTAGCACCGAGGATGACGATCAACGAGGGTTCGTCCCACGGACGCTAATCTACGGGGAAGTCGCTGTTATGGAGAAACAATCATCAAAACAACATTCATTTCATTAGGGTTTCACAAAAACACAACGGGTTATGAAAACATTAAGAGATCGATTATTACCGTATAGGAAACGGAAGAATGATGCCGAGCAACCACGGCGACGAAAGAAACGCTCCGGGGAACCTAGGGTTCAGATCTGGAAATGGATGGAGAAGTTTGGAGAAATGGGGTTTTGGGGGATTTGATGAAGGTTTGAGGAAGATGAGAGGTAGAATGTGTTAAGGGAGGGTTTGGATGATGGAGAATGAGCTTGGGATGAAGGATTAATGGTTTGAGGAAGATGGTGGCTCAATGGGGGAGAAACTGGGGTTTTAGGTCATGAGGAAGAAGAAGAAAACGTTTGGAGGGGTATTTATAGAGTTTGGTGGCGGCTAGGGCAAAATTAGGGTTTCCTGTACTGTTTAGTCGGTTAAAGAGCAACCACTGACCGACTAGTTTGAAAACTAGTCGGTCGGTTGACCAACGCAGACCGACTAAGTGTAAACAGTAACCCCAGACGAAAACCTGAACTAAGAGTTAGTCGGTTAAAGAACAACTACTGACCGACTAGTTTGACATCTAGTCGGTCGATGAACGTTCTTAGACCGACTAAGAGGGAACAGTAACTGGTACCAAAAATAGTTAATGAGTTAGTCGGTTAAAGAAGCATTGTCGACCGCCTAGTTTGCAACCTAGTCGGTCAACCAACGTTCTTAGACCGACTAACGACAAACAGTAACTCCTGAGAAATTAACAAAGCCAACTAGTCGGTTCAAGAAGGTTTTTCGACCGACTGGATCGTCATCTAGTCGGTCGGTGCCCCTTCTTACACCGGCTAATGAGCACCAAAAGTTCCGAAATGGAGCGCGAAGCTCCGGGATTGATTCCTAAGACTCCTAGGCTTGATCTAACAATAAGATATGGCCGATATGAAGCCCGTCATGAATGACTTGCTCCGAAATCGACGATTCTAAGGAAGAAGCTAAGAAAACACGACGAAACGATCGAAAATGAAAGTTACGGAGACGAAAACCACATATAAGGAGAAAATCCACCAAAACATATAATATAATATAATAAATCCAGATACATGAAAACCAGTCGTTACATCCTCCCTAACTTAAGAAAAATTCCGTCCTCGGAATTTCCCAACACTCACGTGTCCGGGAACAAAAGGGGGAAACGCTCTCGCATCTCTTCCTCATTCTCCCAAGTAGACTCTCCAGGCGAGCCGTGTCGCCACATCACCCTCACAAGATTGACAACCTTGTTCCGAAGTGACTTCTGACGCCTGTCCAGAATCTGCACTGGCTGCTGGTCATACGTCATATCAGGGCGAACGGTAATCTCCGAAAAATCCACATCATGAGATGGATCGCTAATGTATCGACGAAGCTGCGACACATGGAAAACATCGTGAACTCCCTCCAAAGATGGCGGCAAGGCTAAGCGATAAGCTACCTCGCCAACTTTCTCCAGAATGTCAAACGGTCCAATGTATCGCGGGCTCAACTTCCCTCGCTTCCTAAAACGAATCACACCGCGATTCGGGGAAACCTCAGAAACACATGATCGCCCGGCTGAAACTCCAAAGGACGGCGTTTAGCATCCGCCCAATGCTTAAAACGGTCCTGAGCAATCCTCAACCTCTCCCGAATATTCCTGACGACCTCCACAGCCTCCACAATCATCTCAGGTCCCAACAGCTCCCGATCACCAACGTCATCCCAACTCAATGGCGATCGACATTTCCTCCCATAAAGAGCGGTGAAAGGCGCCATGCCAATAGACGCCTGGAAGCTGTTTGATCGGTCCCGAGTATACACCCAGAGAACGGTTGTAGTTTTACCGCAAGTGCACGGTGTAGCAGCGAGCGGGATATCGAACACAGGGAGGACGAATGACCGTGCTTGTTCAAATCAACCTGGCTATTTAAGAGAGAAATTTGCCTTCGGTGATCCTGTCACAATCGTCAGACAAAAATGCGGAAATATCAAATCAAATAAAGAACGTCTAGGGAATGGGGAATCCCCGCTACTCACAGTATTTCATAAATGCGGTTTATTGGTATCAAAATTGCTTGAATGAGAATTTGGATGAACTAGTTGCAACTGAATGTAGAACCAAGCTCACGCTCTCACGCTGTTGCCGGTCTATAGCTATCCTAGGTTTGGGTCCAATCTCTTGCAAACCCTAGCCTAGGAAAGCTAGCATTAGGATCAACATCATCGTCCAATCGCGCACCGAGCCCAATCTCTTGCAAACCCGGTCCACGACCTAGATTGGGATAGTTCCTACCCGTCCAATCTCTTGCAAACGAGTATCGGCATGGAATTGCAACCGGGAATCCTAGTATCGGTCCAATCTCTTGCAAACCGATACTTCGAAAATCCGACTCCAACCCAATTCGGATTTCTAGGGTTTCCTATCAAATTGGGATCCAATCTCTTGCAAATCCCAATTGATATGAATACCTAGCCATCCGTAGTAAATTGATCCCAATCTAATCCCTAATAACAATTCTAGCACAATTTCTACCAATTCATCGCAAATATGAAAATAGGCTTGTAGGGTTCATCCCCACGCCCAAAGACGTGGAGACTACTCACAAATCATAGCGAGATCACAAAAATAATCATTGAAATAAGCAATAGAATTCATCACAATATTGAGATAAACAATAAAAATAGAATTTTTAAGGAAAAGAGATGCAAACCAATGGAGTTCTTCAATTGATCCAACAAAATTCCAATCTTTGTCTCCTCTCCAATCACAAGAACAAAGCTAAAAAACTAATCTAAAAAGCTGCAAAAGATCTAAGAGGGAGGCTCCCAAACTAGGGTAAAAACAGGGTTTAAATAGCCCTCAAAATCGTCCAAAAATCGTGACCAAAATACCCCTGCACAACCTGTTTTCCGCAGTTTTCGCTACAGGCAGCGCATCGCACTCGGCCGAGTGACAAAAGTCGCTCGGCCGAGTGAAAACCCTGCAATTTTCCAGAAAGTCGGGGCTTTCAGGGGTCTTCAGTTCGGGGGCGGCTCGGCCGAGTGAGTTGTCGTCACTCGGCCGATGACTTCATTGCACTCGGGCGGACGGGATTTACCACTCGGCCGAGTGGGTCTTCTAAAGTTCAGGCAGCCGAAAAACAGTAACTTGGATGTTTTGGAGGGGCTTCGTCTGGGCGCCACTCGGGCGGACGTGATGTCTTCACTCGGCCGATGTGGTCTTCGGTGCTCGGCCGAGTGCACATGTAAATTGTGTCTGTTCTGGTCGGCCGAGCATTGTCTCGCTGGTCGGCCGAGTGGCTCCCCCACTCGGCCGAGTGGGACACAAAAAATGCCCAATCTGCTTATTTTGGCCTCCTCGTCGCTCCTGCGACGTCTGTTCTTCTTCCGCTCCTCTCCAACAGCAAAATACCCCTCGGGGAGGTCGTTGGTGACCGTCTAGAGTAAGCGCATCTCGGGATCACTCCAAATCGCGCCAAATCACCTGAAATGCGACAAAAACAACAAATCGTGAAAAGCATCGCAATATCGTCGATATATCATGAAAAACATGATTTGGGCGATCTAAATGGCATGCAAATATGCGGAAAAAGGGTGTAAAATAAGGAGTGATCAAAATACCCCAAGCTTGCCTCTTACTCGTCCTCGAGGAAGATAAGTAAAAGGCGAACCCGGTGGAATCGTAAAACGAAAACGGCGAAAAACGAAAAAATGAAAAATGAAAAACGGAGAAGAATGGAAAACGAAATGAAAATGAAGAAGAGAGAAAGAAGCGAAGAGGTAGGATGCTAGATCATTTTCTCAGGACGGGGGTTTCACTTACTCATATAGCATGCACCGAATGAAAAACTCATGTCAAAGGATTTTATTTTGATATCATAGTATAATAGTGCAAATAGAAACGGAAACCCCACGAACAACGATATAATCATGAAAAACGGAATAATTTTAAAATTAACATCGTCTGAATCATTTAAAGCGGTATACAAATCACAGATCACACACTTTTCAATTGAACGCTTTCTATCTGGAGTATAAGAGTATCACACTATAGAATAGAGAGAATAGAAAAGTATGGATTTCATGAAATGAACGCTAGGCTTAGATTTCTGGATTTCGTAAAGCTGGAAATAATCTCACCGAGTATAGAATATTACTTAGCCTAGGTTGTCGTGCAATGTCTAGTAGTCACTCTCTCACACATCAATGGATCCCCTCCCCCAAGCTTATCTATAAGCGTGGTGGCATAAAAAATATTCACATCGCCATTTTTATATAGCTCCAAATGTAATAAGAAGAAAGAAGAAAGGAAGAAAGTGAGATGGGATCTTTTATTGAGGATTTTTCCTTTTTTTTTTGTTTTTTTTTTCATATAGCATATATACACGACGATCCCAACTCAAAGAGAGAGATAATGATATACAGGAATGTTTTCTCTTTTTCTCTCTTTTTTTTAGAATAAGAGATTTGGAGCTAGGAATTAGTAGCGGTGGAAATGCCATATAATAGAATCACTAAGGGGAGATTCACCAATGATTTTAAAAGTAGAGAAATGATGTTCAAGATTTGTGGAGAAAGAAATAGATATAACTCTCGGTTCACTCTATAAGACATGCACGACAACTTCAGCAGGGTAATCTAATCTACTCAGTTTCGATCACAAAAAAGCTAACTAATCCAGATTTATCATAGCTAACATCATTCAATCATCCTGAAGCGAAGTGTACAATTCATGCATACAGAAGTGATATAGGAAAAGAAATCTGTACTCCAGGTATAGGCATTCAATGCGTGAATCTTGGTGTGTTTTCTGTGATAGCATACATATGAATATTCAGACTCAGCTAATAATAAAATTTCATCCATTTTCATGCGGAAAAAAGTGTGGGTTACTATCTCTAAATGCAAAGCAAGTCATAGCATATGATATCAGAAATAAAGTCTAAGACATGACAAATAAAGCATGCATATAGAGTAAGCTAAATCCAACGTCATCATCATCACAGAAAAGTCATCTCTAGCATGAGATGAAAAAGAAATAAAGATAAAGGGAAAATAGAAACTATGCAATGCGGCACACAGAGAAAATAAGAAAAACGTGATGCATGGTAAAATAAGAGAAAAAATAATGAAAATGAGTGCAAAAGTGAAAAACGGTGTGAAAAACTAAAAATAAAGGTGGCAAATCGAAAAAGAACGTGAGAACTCACTCCCCCAAGCTAAATGGCACAGTGTCCTCAATGTGCAAAGTGTGGCACACCGAGAGACAAGAAATGTGAGGGGATGATGAGGATGCATGCATGGAAAAATGAAGAATAAAAAATAAAAAGAAAAATAAAGAAATGAAAATATGATGCGGACATGATGCATGCACAGATAGGAGTGAAACAGATATATAAGTGGCACCAAAACTCTCCCTCTCTCCCAAAAAGATATAAAAAGATATGAGCAAAAAGAGAATCCCAAAATAAGTGAGGGGAGGGGGGTGGACAAAAAGCGCAACAGGACCCAGCAGAAACGGGCAGCACAACGGCAAAAGGAATCGATGGCATCAAGGGTGCCTAAGAAGGTGGTGCTGCACCGTCTCCGTCCTGAGGCGGAGGTCGTGTGGGTGGTGCTGGCTGGACAGGCCGCTGAGCGGGGGTGGGTGTGGGAGTGGTAGCAGGTCGGGTGTGTGTGGAAGTGTGGGCGGGAACCTGATGGGTGGGTGGGGGTACGCGCGGGAGACGCTCCAGAACCTGGGTGAGGCAGTAGTGGATCTGCGGTAGCAGCTCGAAGCGGCCAGCCATCGCAGAGACGGTGGCGGACAGAGTCCTAAGGTCACCTCGGAGGCCACTCACCGCCCCCTCTAGAGCACGAATGCTCTGAAGTACAGTGTCAAGGGGAGGTGGTGCTGAGGGACGCACCTGGCGGGGCTGGGCAGGTCTGGGCTGGCGTACACGGGTCGCGTATGTGACGGGCTCAGCGGGGAAAGGGACAAAAGGTGCTGCGCCTGCGAATGTGGGCCTGGCCTCAGCGTGAGGCCGGGGCGCCGGCTGGTGGGAAGTGGAGGCAGCGGCAGCGAAAGAAGAGTGCAAAAATGGCAGCGAGGCGGCCAGAGAGGTCGATGGCACAGAAGTGTGGACAGACGCCACGACGCTCTCAGAAAATACAGCAGGGGTGGAGACAGAGGTAACTACCGCTGGGGCGGAAGTGTGTGGACCAAAAGGTGCAACCCCAGCGGAGATCATGCTAGCCATGGTCTCCACGACCGCGGCAAACGAGGGCTCTCCACTCTTAACAAAGGTCAGCGGGCGCTCGGGGAGTGCGGAGCAAAGTGGCTCGACGGACAGAGGGCCAGTGGTGGTGGTGGGAGTGGTGGTGACAGCCTCGGAAGTGGTGGTGGAAGTGGGCTCAGCTGAGGTGCTCGTGACACTGACAGAAGTGGGGACAGAAGTGTCAGGAGCAGTGGAAACATCAGGTATGGGCTGAGGGGCCACTGGGTCAATAGGCTCGGCAGCAGGCTCGGCAGGGTGTGCAACAGGGTCTACAGGGGCAGCGTGGGCCTGCTCGGCCTCCTCGGCCTCGAGCACGTAAGCAGCGGGGATGAGAGCATCCATCGCAGGGAGCCAGTCAACGTGGGCCGGTGCAATCAGAGTCCGAGCAGGGCTCGGGAGAATCATGTAATCGGCACCAAAAGGGCCGTGCAACCAGACCCAGTGACGCTCACCGTGCGGACGAAGCATCTTCATCCGGGCCATAACATCTATAGACAGAGAAGTGGGGCCCGGGACGCGTCGCAAGTCGTCGGGGAAGTCCTCGCCGGTCATAAGAGCAAGCAAGGTGATCAGGCCGCCGCAGCATATCGGTGAGCGAGCGCCCACCGATACGATGATGCGGTCCAAAAACCAAGCCGCGATATCGATCACGACGTCGGGGACCAGCTCATCGCCATCCCTAGATAGAGCTCTGGGACGTGTCATCGCGTAGAGCATGTAGAGCTCTGGCGTAGACATCGTGCCCGGCTCATATCTGGCCAAAAAGGTCGTCGCCATAAGGCGCTGGTCAATGCGGAGGCAGGGGTGGATAATGGCCGAGGCCTTGGCCCTACTAGGGTCAAAGGCGGCGTGGAGACCCGTAATCCGGGCCCAGAAGGCACCGGCGTCGAAGGAAGGTGGGGGGATATGGGTGGGGCCGTAACCGCGATCGGCACCGGGGACAGCGGGCCACGAGAAGAACGCTCTCATCATATCGAGAGTGACCTGGCACTCTCGATCCATGAACCGGAATGAGCATCCCTCGTCGGTCCGGGCGATCGAACTCAAAACCTCAAGTGTCGGGCGGGTAAAAGTATCCGCCGACACCTGCAGAAAATCTCGCCAGCCCACGTTGTCGTACAACGTGAGCATCCCCTCTAGTACCCCCAGGCGTCCTAGGTCAGCGAGGTGTGCAAACCTGGAGGGTACGATCGAGCGCTGGGAGATACGCTCGAAGACGGCGCGGTGTGCGTCGTCTCGGAACCTAATCCCGAGCGGCCCGACCAGTGGAGCCGGTGGTGGTGGCTGTGGGTCGGCAGGGAGAGGCTGTGCGGGCTGTGGGTGCACTGCAGGATGTGCGGGGTGTGCGGGGCCTGCAGGCTGTGCTGGGTGTGCGGGGTGTATGGGGGAAGGTGGAGGGGAGTCCTCCAACTCGTGGGAGGGGCCGGCATCATCCGACCGCTTCCGCTTGGCGGAAGCTCTCTTCGACCGCGGCCGTGTCCGGGGCGGCATATCGGCCCCGAGCGCGCCGAAAAGTGAAAAAAGTGCGGTGCGTGTAAAAGAGTGGAAAGAGTGTACCCCGAAACGCCGCGAGTGCTAAGCAGTGGAAGCGTGCAAAGTCAGCGCCTCCGCGAAGTCCGGATCAGCCCGTAGAAGCTCCCCTGGGCTCCCCTAAGCTCCAAAAAGCAACCTGCGCATGAAACGGCGATATCAGCGGGTAATATTCAAAATGTATGGAGTATTAGGGGTATAATAGATAGATATAGGAATTGATTTGGGTTAGGGGTTCGATTAATACACGGATCCTTGAAAAATACACAAAAAGAGGCGAAAATAGGCGAAATAGGGGTACCGGAGGTGACCGGAGGCACGGCCACCAGCGGCGACTCGGGCGAGGCGACGGGGGTGCTCGGCCGGCGGTGGCGGGCCGAGCGGCGGCGTGGCAGCGGCGGTCGGGCGAGTGGGGGCGCGAGCGAGCGAGGGTCGGGCGAGGGAGCTGAAGGGGCGCGGGTGTTTGGGGGTTTTGCGTTTCGAAAAATGTGCCCCCCTCGCCCTTTATATAAAAAAGTTACGACTCGGCCGAGTGACGTGGTCACTCGGCCGAGCGAGGCCAATGAAAATTTCCTCCCCGCTATCGCTTCGGCCGAGTGGCTTTGCCAGCCTCGGCCGAGTGGAGTAAGTCCATTCGGCCGAGTGACTTAAGCTACTCGGCATGACTCGCCCTAGGAGGGTATCCGTTTCACTCGGCCGAGTGAATATATATACTCGGCCGAGTAGCAGTTATATTGGAATCAGGAAAATAAACAGAGAGTTGGGTACAGCAGACTTCCCTCGTTCGTGAGCGGCTCGGCCGGACGAACTTGTGTACTCGGCCGAGTGACTAGTATGCTCGGCCGAGCGAGCCTTGTGTTCTGCTGTTTGTCTTCGTTTGGGCTCTAAACTCCGTCTTTCTTCCTCCAGTCGATTCCATCTTCCTCCTAAGCGTCGAGCGCCTTCTTGGGGCGCTCCTCGTCGTCTCGTTCATCCTCCCCATGATGGATCTACCTATCTCCTCTCCTGTCAAGAAAAATAGGACCCGTTATCACAAAATTTTTGGGCGAACGACTCAAAACACTAAAGATTTCTAAAACGAAAATAAAGAAAAAGTAAAAATGAAGCAAAAACCGTCGGGTTGCCTCCCGACAAGCGCTCGTTTAAGGTCGTGAGCTCGACCCCCTATAATTTTCAATCAATGCGGGATGTTTGGTGCATATGAGATGCACCCATCAAACTTTCCGGGGAGAACACTCGGATTGGGACGTGGCGGCGTCGTGTTCTCCCTCGGTGGTCTCCCATCTCGAATAGTGTTGGGGGGAGGCTCCCCCAAGCTAGCATTTGCTCCGGTCAACGGCTTTACCGGTGACGCCGATCTCCGTGCCGGAGGAGCTTTCTTTGGAGACTTTAATTTCGAGAGCTTGCAGAGCTCTCGAATCCTTGCGACATCAGCGTCGCCTTCATCATCTTCGGCGGAGAGGTTGGGGGAATCGTCTATCTTCTCATCTTGGCCTAAATCCGGGCCTTCCTCTAAATCTTCATCAAAAAGAGCGCCAATTGAGTGGGGGATCGCCTCCTCTATCACCTCATCAAGGAGGTATGAGAGATCATCCGGCCGTCCCTTAAGCAAATATATTCTATTGGTTTCCCCCGTCGGGACTCCCTCGGAATAGTGTTTGAGCCTCTGACCATTTACTTTGAACATGGAGCCGTCCTTGCTCTCCAACTCGAAAGCTCCTCCCGGTTGTGTATGCTTGATGGTGAAAGGTCCGGACCAACGTGACCTCAACTTACCGGGAAATAGTCGGAGCCGGGAATTATAGAGCAAGACTTTGTTTCCTACTTTGAAGTCCGTGACGGTTATGCGGGCATCGTGGAGAATCTTGGTCCTTTCCTTGTAAATTCTCGAGCTCTCATAGGCGTCTCTCCTTATTTCATCAAGCTCGTTGATGTCCAAGAGTCGCCTCACCGCCGCACTCTTGTAGTCGTAGTTAAAGGTCTTGATGGCCCAATATGCGCGGTGCTCCAACTCTACCGGCAAGTGGCAAGCCTTCCCATAAACTAGTCGGAACGGTGTGGTACCGATGGGAGTGCGAAAGGCCGTGCGATATGCCCATAGAGCATCGTTTAGCTTCATTGACCAATCCTTTCTAGATCGATCCACGGTTTTCTCGAGAATTTGCTTGATCTCTCTATTTGAGACTTCCACTTGGCCGCTTGTCTGGGGGTGATAAGCCATGCCAACTCTATGGTTTACTCCGTACTTCTTTAGCATGGCTTCAAACTTGTTCTCTATGAAGTGGCTTCCCCCGTCGCTTATCAAGGTACGAGGCACTCCGAAGCACGGGAAGATATTTTGCTTGAAGAACTTGGAGACGACCCTTGCATCATTAGTAGGGGTGGCAATTGCTTCCACCCATTTGGAGACATAGTCGACGGCCAATAGGATGTATTTGTTGCCATTGCTCGATGGAAATGGTCCCATGAAGTCTACTCCCCAACAATCAAAAAGCTCAATTTCTTGGATGGGCCTCATTGGCATTTCATTGCGCTTGGAGATATTCCCGGTCCGTTGGCATCTATCGCACCCCTTCACAAAGTTGTGGGTGTCTTTAAACATTGTCGGCCAGAAGAACCCGCTCTGCAAAATCTTAGCGGTGGTTTTAGAGGCGGCATGATGTCCTCCGCATGGTAGACCGTGGCAATGCAAAATGATCGATGTCGCCTCCTCTTTAGAAACACACCTACAAATGACACTATCTTTGCATATCTTGAAAAGGTAGGGATCTTCCCAAAAATAGCTACGGACCTCATGCAGAAATCTCCTCTTTTGTTGCGTAGACATCCCATGCGGTTTGATTCCACAAGCCAAGTAGTTGACGAAGTCCGCGTACCAAGGAACTTCTTCGGTCCTTATGGCATATAGCCTCTCATCCACGAATGTGTCGTTGATAGGCAAACTTTCGTCCTCCTTGTCGCGAATGAGCCTAGATAAATGATCCGCCACGACATTGTCCGTACCCTTCTTGTCTCTGATCTCTAAGTCGAATTCTTGCAACAAGAGTATCCACCTAATCAACCGAGGCTTGGCCTCCTTCTTGTTTAAAAGATACTTCAATGCCGCATGGTCGGTGTGGACAATAACCTTGGACCCCAGGAGGTAAGAGCGAAACTTCTCTATGGAATAGACGACCGCCAGAAGCTCTTTCTCGGTAGTTGTGTAGTTTTTCTGCGCGTCATCCAATGTCTTGCTCGCATAGTATATCGCATGAATCTTCTTATCTTTTCTTTGTCCCAATACCGCTCCAATGGCTTGGTCGCTAGCATCACACATTAGCTCAAAAGGAAGGCTCCAATCCGGCGGTTGTATGATGGGCGCGGAGACTAGTGCTTCTTTCAAGGCGTTGAAGGCTTGTAAGCATTCACCTGAAAAAACAAAAGGAATATCTTTAGCGAGCAAAGAAGTAAGTGGTCGGGTAATCGAGGCGAAATCCTTTATGAAGCGGCGGTAAAACCCCGCGTGACCAAGGAAGCCTCTAATGCCCTTGACATTAATAGGAGGAGGGAGTTTCTCGATTACCTCAATCTTTGCTTTATCTACCTCAATTCCTCTCGAGGAGACAAGATGTCCGAGAACTATACCTTCCGTAACCATGAAGTGACACTTCTCCCAATTGAGAGTGAGATTGTTTTGTTGGCACCTCTTTAGGACTTTAGTAAGATTTTCCAAACAAGAGTCAAACTCACTTCCATAAACCGAGAAGTCATCCATAAAAACTTCCATAATATTTTCAATGTAATCGGTGAATATGGACGTCATACACCTCTGAAACGTAGCGGGAGCATTACAAAGGCCAAACGGCATCCTGCGGTAGGCATAGGTGACATAGGGACAAGTGAAAGTTGTCTTCTCTTGGTCATCTTCATGCAAAGGAATTTGAAAGAATCCCGAATACCCATCTAGATAGCAAAAGTATTTATGTTTCGCAAGTCGTTCAAGCATTTGATCAATGAAGGGCAACGGGTAATGGTCCTTTCGGGTAGCTTTATTGAGTTTCCTATAGTCAATGCACATTCGACATCCCGTGACGGTGCGCGTAGATATGGGCTCACCTTTTTCATTTTTTACGACAGTCATCCCCCCTTTCTTGGGGACGACGTGAACGGGGCTAACCCACCTACTGTCTGAAATAGGATAGATTATACCGGCTTCTAGCAATTTTAGGATTTCCTTTTTAACCACCTCCTTCATGTTCGGGTTTAACCGCCTTTGAGGCTCTATGGAGGTGGCGTCGGTATCCTCCAAATGGATCCTATGCGTGCAAAGCCTAGGGCTTATCCCTTTTAGATCGGAGATAGTGTATCCCAAGACATCTTTGTGGCTCCTAAGAACGTCTAGGAGTTTTTCAAGTTGGTCTGGCGTGAGGTGGGAGTTTACTATCACCGGGAAAGTTAATTTGTTACCCAAAAAGGTGTACCTTAGATTCGGAGGTAATTGTTTAAGTTCTACCTGAAGAGGCGCCTCTCCTTCTACTTCATCGGCTCGCATGAGTTCCGCTCCCTCCTTGCCATCCGGGTCTAGATCGTGCTCAGGTGGCGCGCTCTCTTGTGGAGAGTCAGACTCACTACTTAGCGAGGACAATGCATCAAAATAGGCATGCTCCGATTCCGTGCTAGCATCGTCAGAGTTTTCATTCGGCTCCGGTTCGTTCCTGGAATCAAGAAACACATCAGACGACTCATAGAAGCAAGAGTAAGTGTCATGGGGTGTAGCTCCCTGAACGTTGGCTTGCTCTGAAGATCCCTCCAAAGTATAGAGATCCTCGACACTTGTTCCACCTTCTTCGAAATATAATTTGTCGTCGATCACGTCAACTCTGACATTGCCCCCGATAGTCCCCTCCGGGGAGATTTGGTCCATCACGAAACTAGCAAATAGCTGTTCGTCGGGGTCCTTGACATCGATAGCGAAAGCTCCGGTAGCGTGGACCTCGTCGACAAGCTCCTTAAGGAGGTCTGTGAAGGAGTCATAATCTTCCTGACTGAGTCCTATTGTTGACATTGCATCCTCCATTCTTCCTGCAAAGTCCTTATGCAAAATACAGGGAGAATGTGCGAACAGAAGAAAGTAAAGAGAGAGCGAAAGAAGAAGTAACCGGGTGGTCGATGACGAACACCGTCAAAATGCGATCCCCGGCAACGGCGCCAAAAACTTGATCGGTCCCGAGTATACACCCAGAGAACGGTTGTAGTTTTACCGCAAGTGCACGGTGTAGCAGCGAGCGGGATATCGAACACAGGGAGGACGAATGACCGTGCTTGTTCAAATCAACCTGGCTATTTAAGAGAGAAATTTGCCTTCGGCGATCCTGTCACAATCGTCAGACAAAAATGCGGAAATATCAAATCAAATAAAGAACGTCTAGGGAATGGGGAATCCCCGCTACTCACCGTATTTCATAAATGCGGTTTATTGGTATCAAAATTGCTTGAATGAGAATTTGGATGAACTAGTTGCAACTGAATGTAGAACCAAGCTCACGCTCTCGCGCTGTTGCCGGTCTATAGCTATCCTAGGTTTGGGTCCAATCTCTTGCAAACCCTAGCCTAGGAAAGCTAGCATTAGGATCAACATCATCGTCCAATCGCGCACCGAGCCCAATCTCTTGCAAACCCGGTCCACGACCTAGATTGGGATAGTTCCTACCCGTCCAATCTCTTGCAAACGAGTATCAGCATGAAATTGCAACCGGGAATCCTAGTATCGGTCCAATCTCTTGCAAACCGATACTTCGAAAATCCGACTCCAACCCAATTCGGATTTCTAGGGTTTCCTATCAAATTGGGATCCAATCTCTTGCAAATCCCAATTGATATGAATACCTAGCCATCCGTAGTAAATTGATCCCAATCTAATCCCTAATAACAATTCTAGCACAATTTCTACCAATTCATCGCAAATATGAAAATAGGCTTGTAGGGTTCATCCCCATGCCCAAAGACGTGGAGACTACTCACAAATCATAGCGAGATCACAAAAATAATCGTTGAAATAAGCAATAGAATTCATCACAATATTGAGATAAACAATAAAAATAGAATTTTTAAGGAAAAGAGATGCAAACCAATGGAGTTCTTCAATTGATCCAACAAAAATCCAATCTTTGTCTCCTCTCCAATCACAAGAACAAAGCTAAAAAACTAATCTAAAAAGCTGCAAAAGATCTAAGAGGGAGGCTCCCAAACTAGGGTAAAAACAGGGTTTAAATAGCCCTCAAAATCGTCCAAAAATCGTGACCAAAATACCCCTGCACAGCCTGTTTTCTGCAGTTTTCGCTACAGGCAGTGCATCGCACTCGGCCGAGTGACAAAAGTCGCTCGGCCGAGTGAAAACCCTGCAATTTTCCAGAAAGTCGGGGCTTTCAGGGGTCTTCAGTTCGGGGGCGGCTCGGCCGAGTGAGTTGTCGTCACTCGGCCGATGACTTCATTGCACTCGGGCGGACGGGATTTACCACTCGGCCGAGTGGGTCTTCTGAAGTTCAGGCAGCCGAAAAACAGTAACTTGGATGTTTTGGAGGGGCTTCGTCTGGGCGCCACTCGGGCGGACGTGATGTCTTCACTCGGCCGATGTGGTCTTCGGTGCTCGGCCGAGTGCACATGTAAATTGTGTCTGTTCTGGTCGGCCGAGCAGTGTCTCGCTGGTCGGCCGAGTGGCTCCCCCACTCGGCCGAGTGGGACACAAAAAATTCCCAATCTGCTTATTTTGGCCTCCTCGTCGCTCCTGCGACGTCCGTTCTTCTTCCGCTCCTCTCCAACAGCAAAATACCCCTCGGGGAGGTCGTTGGTGACCGTCTAGAGTAAGCGCATCTCGGGATCACTCCAAATCGCGCCAAATCACCTGAAATGCGACAAAAACAACAAATCGTGAAAAGCATCGCAATATCGTCGATATATCGTGAAAAACATGATTTGGGCGATCTAAATGGCATGCAAATATGCGGAAAAAGGGTGTAAAATAAGGAGTGATCACTGTTGTTGTAAGAGAACTCCACCAAATGTAGATGGTCCTCCCACGAACCCTTGAAATCCAACATGCACGCTCTCAGCATGTCCTCCAAGATCTGAATCGTCCTCTCGGACTGGCCATTCGTCTGCGGATGGTACGCCGTGCTGAAACTCAGACGCGTACCGAAGCTCTTCTGTAAACTCTGCCAGAACTGAGATGTGAACCTCGTGTCTCTGTCCGACACGATACTCACGGGGACTCTGTGAAGTCGCACGACCTCCTGCACAATTCACGTTACATCACCATCTAAACTAGGAAAAGGAAATAAAAACGGAGAGTAAAAGAATTTTACCTCCATATATCTCCTCGCTAGCGCCTCAGTGGACTGTCCCACTCGGAACGGAATAAAGTGCGCGGATTTGGTCAATCGATCTACGATCACCCAAATCGCGTCATTCTGCTTCGGACTCCGAGGTAGTCCAGTCACGAAATCCATAGTGATGTGTTGCCATTTTCACTCCGAAATCGGAAGCGGTTGTAGGAACCCGGCCGTACGCTGATGCTCCGCCTTTACTTGCTGACAAACCAAGCACTTGGCTACACTCCGAGCCACACTCCTCTTCATGCCATGCCACCAATAGTTCAGACGAAGATCCTGGTACATCTTGGTCCCACCAGGATGCACAGAATACGGCGAACTGTGTGCCTCCACCATCAACTCCTCTCTAATATCTCCAGCTGGCACACACAACCTGGCTCCAAACCTCAGCGAGCCATCCCCATGAATCAAAAAGTCAGTCCGCAGACCGGCTTCCACCTGCTCCCGAATCTTCACCAGCTTCGGATCCTCAGCCTGGCCAGCCTTGATCCGATCCATAATCGTCGACTGTATCTGCATACACATCAACGAAGGAGCCTCCCCAGGAAGAACAATCTCAACACCAGACTCGCAAAAATCCTGCTGCAATCTCCACTGCGAAGTCAAAATCATCACCGCTGGAAGCCTACTCAGCGCATCAGGAACCACATTCACCTTGCCAGGGTGATACTGCAAATCAATCTCATAATCCGCCATGAGCTCCAACCATCGACGCTGTCGCATGTTGAGCTCCTTCTGAGTAAAAATATACTTCAAGCTTTTGTGATCGGTGAAAATCTTCACTTTCTCACTCAGTAGGAAGTGCCTCCAAATCTTAAGAGCAAACACAACGGCAGCCAGATCCAAATCATGCGTCGGGTAATTCTTCTCATGAACCTTGAGCTGACGAGAAGCATACGCCACAACATGCCTGTGCTGATGCAACACACAACCGAGACCCTTGCCAGAAGCATCACAAAAGATCTCAAATCCACCGCTGCGATCAGGCACAACAAGAATAGGGGCAGTCGTCAAACGCTCTCTCAGAACACCAAAGGCATGCTCACAATCACCCGACCAAACATAAGGTACATCCTTCCGCGTCAATCTGGTCATCGGCTCGGCAATACGGGAAAAGTCCTTAATGAAACGCCGATAGTAACCAGCAAGTCCAAGGAAACTCCGAATCTCAGACGCAGACGACGGAACAGGCCACCCTCTGATGGCCCTAATCTTCTCGGGATCCACTGAAATACCATCTCCAGTCACCACATGCCCCAGAAAAACAACTCTGTCCAGCCAAAACTCGCACTTCGAAAACTTGGCATACAAACGATGCTTCCTCAAAATCTCCAATACCGTCCTCAAGTGCGATGCATGCTCCTCCTCTGACTTTGAATAGATCAGAATGTCGTCAATAAAGATAACGACAAACTTATCCAAAAAGTCGTAGAAAATCATGTTCATCAGATTCATGAAAACTGCGGGTGCATTGGTTACACCGAAAGGCATAACCACAAACTCGTAGTGTCCATACTTCATCCTGAACGCTGTCTTCAGAACATCTCCCTTCTTCACCTTCAACTGATGGTAACCACTCCTCAAATCCAATTTAGAAAACACCCTCGAACCTCCAAGCTGATCAAAAATATCATCGATGCGAGGCAACGGGTATTTATTCTTGATGGTCACCGCATTCAACTCCCGTTAGTCCACGCACATGCGACGCGAACCATCCTTCTTCTTCACCAGCAGCACCGGTGCTCCCCACGGAGACACACTAGGATTGATATAACCCTTCTGCAAAAGCTCATCCAACTGATTCCGCAATTCCTCCAACTCAGCGGGTGCCATACGATAAGGCGTCTTCGAAATCGGCTGCGCTCCCGGAACAAGATCAATAGAAAATTCTAGAGCTCGATCAGGTGGCAAACCAGCCATCTCCTCGGGGAAGACGTCATCAAAATCACGCACCACAGCTGGCCTCTCCAGCTCCATCTGCATAGCCACAACCTCCACCGGCCTGGCCCGAAACCTGCAGGACCAAGCGAGCTGCTACCACGGCTGAACTCAAATACTGGATGTCCGGGAATCTCGAACACCACCTTCTTCCTCCTACAGTCGATCGTAGCATAGAAGCTCGCAAGCCAGTCCATCCCAAGAACTGCATCATAGTTGATGATGTCGTGGACAATGAAATCAGCGTAAAGCTCATGTCCACAGACCACCAACGAGCAAGAATTGCAACCAAGATGCACCGAGACCACGCCATTCCCTGTAACGATATTCCAACTCTTGGAAAGAGGGGACGTCGACAAGGAATGCTTCTCCACGAAGCTCCGAGAAATAATGCACATCGATGCACCAGAGTCAAAGAGGACTCGTGCAGGAAATGTGCACACCAAAACCACACCTAACAAGTAATTAACAATCAAATCCTAGTCTAGCAAACAATCATGTTCAAGCAAACAACACAATCTAACAATCAAAACCAGCTAGGAAAGTAACAGCTAGATTGAGGATTACCTATGATAACCTCATCCACAGCCTCGCTCTCCACAGCGGTCATCAGAAAAGCCTGCCTCCTGGCGGAATAGCCTGCTGAAAAGCCTGCCTCTGTGGAACAAGAGCTGCTCCACGTCCAGCAGGAACAGACGCTCACTGCTGCAACGGTTGTGCTGCAACAGGTGCCCTCTGCAGCTGATTCGCATGCCGACAATCCTTCGCGACATGAGAAGCATCACCACAAACCAAACACTGGCCCAGAAACTTCCTACACTGATCCTTGATGTGGCCAGGCTTGCCGCAGAAATGGAAAGTCTTCAGAATAGGCCCTCCTGGCCTCTTGAACTGAGCTGGCTGATTAGGCTTGAAACCAGGCCTAACCACCGCCCTGGCATGCTCCAATTGCTTGTCCGGTGAGACCGGGTCGGATCACGGGGACAAGTCGTTTTGCAATCGCAAATTCAATTAATAAAGGAGAGATAAAGACGAAACTACAACCAACTAAGCTAATGGTGGAAATGCGCGTGAAAATGTGGGTGAGACCATCTACCAAACCAACATCCTAGGGTTCGAGAATCGGAGAGGAAAATAGGCGAGGAAGCTTGTGTGGTGTGTGGGAATGAGGTTGCTAAGCATATGGGTTCAATCCGAGGATAACTCAATTGTCTTTCCGGCTAAGGAAAGCGCAATCGGTGGATGTGGCATTTTAACAAACACTTGGTGTGCAATGAAAGTAGGGTATGGAAAATCGAGATAATAAACAACCAAGCATATATGAATGGTACCACTAGGCAAACTCCACTCTAGGGATACCCACTAGGATCCCTAATTCAAAGTATATCCCAAAAAAAATCCTACCACATAAACTTTTAAACATGCAAGATTGAAATTCCATAGCCCAAGCAAGCAATATCACCACACAACCACACACAATGAGATCTAGCTACTCATAGCAATAAAAGAGACATTTTCATCTCTAAAAACCATCATCCAATATCATTACAAATCACCAAATCAAAATACATAAAGAAAGGGAAAGAGTTCACCAAGATTTCTCTAAGAAAAACATAAACTTTCTCTTCCAAAGTGCTACTCCAAGCTTTCTTGCTCCTCTCCAATGGCCTCTAACCCTAAGAATGAAGAAGAAGGAGAGTGGAATGAGGGGGAAAGAGGGGAGGAAAGTCCAAGAAATAGACCCAGAATTTCGGGTCTGAAAACAGCCCAAACGGGTCGGATCCGCGCCCAAACCCGCAACTAATCCCAAATCTGCAGAAATTTTCAGCACCGTCACCCTGTCTTGCGAAAATTCTAGAAAAATCATCCGACCTCGGAATGACGTGTTCCAGGCGGCGATGGAACCGTAACAAAGTGTAAAACACCAGAAAAATATCACTAGGCCGGAAAATACGCTGGAATGATAGCAGATTTCTTCACAAGATGGGGCCAATCTGCAGAAATTTTCAGCACCGTCACCCTGTCTTGCGAAAATTCTAGAAAAATCATCCGACATCGGAATGACGTGTTCCAGGCGGCGATGGAACCGTAACAAAGTGTAGAATACCAAAAAAATATCATTATATCGGAATATATGCTGCAATGATAGCAGAATTCCGCACAAGAGCGGAAAAGCAGACTTTCTAGCCCAGAAATTTTCAGCACCGTCACATTGTCTTCCAAAAATTGCAGTAAATTGCTCCGACCTCCAAAAATTCTGGAAAAATATGCGTTGGAATCGGGACTTCATGAAATTCAATTGAAAAATAATAGAAGACCAAGATGAAGATGCTAATAAGCTGTAAAAATCATGTTTTAAGCATATAAAAACGGTAGCTCCAATATTAAGTGATATCATCAAAATACACGTATCGGAGCCAAAATGAATACAAATTATGCACAAAATGCCATCTAATGAGGGGTAAAATATACAATATTGAACCCTAATCACACCCCCCAACTAGCTTTTTGCTAGTCCCTAGCAAAACAAGCGATATATTCGGATTCACAATATAGCACACATCAAACTCCACAATATTCATGGCAAATGAAATTTTTTCAATATAAACTCAATTCCAATATACCAACTCATAAAAGAGAGCAAATCCAAGACCAAAACTCCAATATGGCTCAAACCAACAAAGTACAAGCAAATTTTGCATTCATTGAGATTAAAACAAAAGCGTGTCATAGTATCACAATCTTCAAGAACTTGGCCAAAAATAACACTTAGCTTTCTTAATTCATGGAAGTTTGATATGAGGATCATGTTTATTCATTTTTTTTAATGTGAAACTTAGAATGACCCATGTAACGAGGGTTTGGTCAATGACTCCCAAATCAGAAGATTTTGGGGCATTAGGCCAAAAAGGACCCCGCGGACCTAGTAACTCGAATCACCTAAGATTCACTTATTTTTCTCTCGTGCACTCCCCTAAATCCTATCTTTCGACACGAATCCCCAATGTTTCATGAGGACCCGGCTACTTGACAAAACTAGAAGAACGATGCACTTATTCTTTTTTTTCTTTTTCTTTTTCTTTTTCTTTTCTTTTATTTCTCTTTTATTTCTTTTTTTTTTGATCCAACACACCAATCAACCACTCCTCAAGCATAAACCAAGGGTATATCCAAGGCCAAATTCCATCAAATTGAACACCAAATTACACTAATGACTTAATCCAACTCGTGCATCACAAAGTTTGCACAAAACTAATCCAAACCACATCGAAGACAAAATTCATCGAATTATGCACTAGTTTTATGAATAGCATATTAAAATTGATCTCATGAATAAAAAGCAATAAAATGCATGCCAATCACAATGTAGGAGTTTGAACATAAGATTTGAATCCGAAAACATGCACGAAGATGAAACATGCAAGGGACTAAGCAAATAACTAGCAAGAGAGCAAGGAGTGTAAATGATATACTTGCAAAATGATTGGTGATGTCAAAATGGATGTCTCCAAAAAAACACAAAAAAAAAATTTAAAACGAAAACAACTAACTAAACATCCTAAAACCACCTACTACTCTCCCCCCAACTAAAGACAAACATTGTCCTCAATGTTGAAAAAGTAGAGGTTTATTGAAATAAAACTATCCTAAAAAGCATAGAAAGTGCATTAAATTAAAATTTCTATACTACTAGAAGGAGATCACCGGGGTCAAAAGGAGGATCTCGGATGTATAACGGTGCGGAAAGTTGCTCAATTAGATCTTTACGCTCCTCCGCGAGCGTCTTCCCTCCACAAATCACTTTGGACCCTAGCAACACACCAACAAGTGCTCCCTCCATAAAATTTCCAATAGTGCCCTGCGAGAAAGAGGGTGTGTCAATCCAAAGCCGACACCGTTGCCTTTCAACAAAAGTGATCCAAATATAGTCGTCAACATAAGATAAAGAATTTAAATCAAGTTGACGAAAACTCCCTAAAGTGATTGCGTCCATCTCCATATGATGCATGCCCACAGGGGAGAGGAATGATGGATTTTGGGACAAGATTGGGTAAGAGCATGGTTCGGACTCCACCAAAATGATCGATGAGCTCGTGGCCCTACTAGTCTCCTCCTCCACTCCATCCAAAATTTCACGCTCGTCCTCTACATCTTCACACAAATCTCCTACAAGAGAAGATGAATCCAAATCAGATAATAAAAGTTTTTGAGTGGTTTGATTACCTTCTCCCAAGCAAGAGGCAAGCAATGCGAGACTGGAAAAGATCTCATGGATATACTGGCTTCGAGTCTCCATGCTCCGTAGAAAATATCGGGATTGAGCCTCATGTGTCTGAATAAGCAATTGAAGTTCCTCGTCCAAGGGTTGCAAGGGTGCGTCCACGATTTGCTCTCCTTGGTCAAGGGATACTCCAATGGTATCGTGATATGGCGCTAATAGATCACTCCCTGAAGTCCCATCCAATGGTCGTGACATATCCTCCATGGACTCCAAGTACTCCCAAGCATCCACAGGTGACATGTCAAATAGAGCTCCATCGTCCAACATCGCCATGTAGTCCTGCATCTCCTCCAGCAACCCCTCGTAGAAAAACTGGAAAAGATGGTCTATCGTGAATCCATGATGTGGACAGCCGCTTAATAAATCAATGAACCTCCTCCAAGCTTGATAGAAGGATTCACCGTCAATTTGAGCAAAGCCGGCAATTTTGAGCTTCAAAGAAGTGGTCCTGTGCAAAGAAAATGAAAGTGCATCATACAAAGAATTTATGCCGTTAAAGTCCATAACTTTTTTTTGAATTTTTATAAATGAAAATGAAAATAAAGATAGCAAAGGACTCAAAAAGTGAAAAATAAAGAAATCTCAAATCAAAAAGTGAGAAATAAAGAATCAGAAAAGACTCACACTAATAGTGGGAAGTATCTCGCCAAGATTTTCAAAATCAATCGAAAATGTAAATGCAAAAACCGTTGTCCCCGGCAACGGCGCCAATTGCTTGAACGCGTCTCAAGTATGTAATGCTTAAGCGCTACTCCCAAGTGTAGGAGGACGTCAAGTAATAAATTTATATCCGGTGAGACCAGGTCGGATCACGGGGACAAGTCGTTTTGCAATCGCAAATTCAATTAATAAAGGAGAGATAAAGACGAAACTACAACCAACTAAGCTAATGGTGGAAATGCGCGTGAAAATGTGGGTGAGACTAGGGTTCGAGAATCGGAGAGGAAAATAGGCGAGGAAGCTTGTGTGGTGTGTGGGAATGAGGTTGCTAAGCATATGGGTTCAATCCGAGGATAACTCAATTGTCTTTCCGGCTAAGGAAAGCGCAATCGGTGGATGTGGCATTTTAACAAACACTTGGTGTGCAATGAAAGTAGGGTATGGAAAATCGAGATAATAAACAACCAAGCATATATGAATGGTACCACTAGGCAAACTCCACTCTAGGGATACCCACTAGGATCCCTAATTCAAAGTATATCCCAAAAAAAATCCTACCACATAAACTTTTAAACATGCAAGATTGAAATTCCATAGCCCAAGCAAGCAATATCACCACACAACCACACACAATGAGATCTAGCTACTCATAGCAATAAAAGAGACATTTTCATCTCTAAAAACCATCATCCAATATCATTACAAATCACCAAATCAAAATACACAAAGAAAGGGAAAGAGTTCACCAAGATTTCTCTAAGAAAAACATAAACTTTCTCTTCCAAAGTGCTCCTCCAAGCTTTCTTGCTCCTCTCCAATGGCCTCTAACCCTAAGAATGAAGAAGAAGGAGAGTGGAATGAGGGGGAAAGAGGGGAGGAAAGTCCAAGAAATAGACCCAGAATTTCGGGTCTGAAAACAGCCCAAACGGGTCGGATCCGCGCCCAAACCCGCAACTAATCCCAAATCTGCAGAAATTTTCAGCACCGTCCGGAGCCAAAATGAATACAAATTATGCACAAAATGCCATCTAATGAGGGGTAAAATATACAATATTGAATCCTAATCACCATAGGCCTCTTTCCAGCACCGGAAACATGTCCTCTCCTCTGACTCAGGTTCAGCTCCTACCTCCTCGCAGCGACCAGAACCTTCTGATAAGAGTCCAGATCAGAGGAAGACACAAAACTCTGGGGCTCCAAAGCAAGTCCCTGCAGGAACCTCTGAGCCCTCTCATCAGCATCCTGCACCATCTTCGGTGCGAACCGACTCAGCCTGGTGAACTCTTGGTGGTACAGGTCCACCGTCAAGCTCCCTTGCTTCAGGTCAATAAAGCGCTGCAGCATCTCCTTCCTAGCAGCCTTCGGAAAGAACTCCTCATCAAACCTGGACTTAAAGGTAGTCCAAGCTATCGGCCCCACCAGCATCTTCTCTTCCGCATCCCACCAGTTCCGAGCATTATCCTTGAGTTGCCTCTTCGCCAAATCAACCCATCCAGCCGGGGTGATCTTGGCCATCTTCAAGTTATCCTCAATGTTCCGAATCCACTCATCGGCAGCCAGAGATCAGACTCATCAAAATATGCGGGACCCAGCTCCCGAAATTGCTTCGCTCCCGGCTCGGAGCGAGGGGCATCCGGAAGTGCCCGGGCAACTCGAGCAAGTGGAGCATTCTGGACTTGCAGGAGCACGCCCTGCTGCACTTGCATCATCTGAAGCATCATCCGCATCATCTCTCCATTGGTGGGTTCCCGCTCAGGCTCCTCATCATGAGGGGGCGCATCACTACCTCCACCACGGGTGAATCGCCTTCCTGCCATCTAATGACACAGAAAACGAAGCAGATTAGACTCATAGCAAATGACTCGGACGTCGAACTTAGTTTATTGGACGTTCTAATATTATTATCGTTATTCTGATAATCGCAGTTACAGAAGAGGACCTGCATGGGCCACCAACAAAACCTGTCACGCCCCGCTTCCCTAAAATGGAGGCGAGACGTGAAAAGGTCTGCACGAGAGTGGAGCTGTGAAGCCCCAAACCCGATAAGTGTCAATAAAACATAAGCAGGTCCCTGTAACCACAAACGGAACAACAATAATAACACAAGGAGAGACAGAAATAAAATCGCATATCCCATAATTTGTCCAACATGAAAATTAAGTTCAACATCCAGAAAAGCCACCAGGCTAAAAGAAAGAGTCTAAAGGCCCAGAACAAGGCCAACAAAAGCAACAACGTAACAAAGTATAGGTGCTACGCACCGACAACAAAACAGCAGTCTAAACAAAAAGGAAAGCTCAACGAAGACACTAGGACTGGTCCCCAGTGTCCACGTACTCCCCGTCAAACACAAGCTCGGGCTCGGCGTCAGCAAACACCTCGTCCTCCACAATGTACTCAGGCTCAGGATCTAACATGTGTCACCCAAAAGAGTAAAGGGGCACATGTCAGCAAGTCTAAAAGACTTGGGCAAGGAAACTGAAGCTAAGGCAACTAGCAACCTAGCAGTTATGGTATGCATGACATGACAGTTATAACATGAGTGCTCAAGCAAGACATGGTAAAACAATAAGTACAAGAGAACAATTATCGGGACAAGTCAAGAGTAGCCAAGCTACCAACAATCTCAATCAATTCACTAGTCACGTTTCAAGTTGTTTGTAGATGTTTACGCCTTACAACTGAATGGTTTGGCATTCACGCTGATTGGCCGCTTAACACTACCCCAGAACCCAGAGTTTACGCCTTACCACTGCAGTTGCTGATCAGGCAGACTCCCAGTTGATTGGCTGCTTAACTCTTACCCCCAATACCCACATGTGAAAGAGCCAGGGTCCCTGCACACGAGCTCAGTAAATGAGCCAGGGTTGCCCCGCACAGGAGCTCGCATTCTAGTTCACGACTCATAAGCATTAGGCGTAGGGGTGCACCTAGCCGGAAACAAGTAGTTCGGGCATTGGCTATCAACCAACACATGGCCCGCTTCTGGAACACGAGCCAGGAAACACAAGCATTGTAGCGAAGCTACGCAATCACGGAAACACTTAAAGAATGCAATGACATGACAATTAATTTGCGTATCGTTAATGGAAATTAAACATGACATGGTAATTGTGCAACATGATAAATGTCGGATCTAGCTTCGTTGTCAAGCTAGTTCCTAAATTTGCGCCTAGGCGAGTATCATTTCGTCGCCTAGTCTCTTTTACGCCTACAACAAGCAAATGGCCTAAAACATGGCCTAAACCCTAAGTGGCAAGTTTCACTTGCCTAGCACCGAGGATGACGATCAACGAGGGTTCGTCCCACGGACGCTAATCTACGGGGAAGTCGCTGTTATGGAGAAACAATCATCAAAACAACATTCATTTCATTAGGGTTTCACAAAAACACAACGGGTTATGAAAACATTAAGAGATCGATTATTACCGTATAGGAAATGGAAGAATGATGCCGAGCAACCACGGCGACGGAAGAAACGCTCCGAGGAACCTAGGGTTCAGATCTGGAAATGGATGGAGAAGTTTGGAGAAATGGGGTTTTGGGGGATTTGATGAAGGTTTGAGGAAGATGAGAGGTAGAATGTGTTAAGGGAGGGTTTGGATGATGGAGGATGAGCTTGGGATGAAGGATTAATGGTTTGAGGAAGATGGGGGCTCAATGGGGGAGAAACTAGGGTTTTAGATCATGAGGAAGAAGAAGAAAACGTTTGGAGGGGTATTTATAGAGTTTGGTGGCGGCTAGGGCAAAATTAGGGTTTCATGTACTGTTTAGTCGGTCAAAGAGCAACCACTGACCGACTAGTTTGAAAACTAGTCGGTCGGTTGACCAACGCAGACCGACTAAGTGTAAACAGTAACCCCAGACGAAAACCTGAACTAAGAGTTAGTCGGTTAAAGAACAACTACTGACCGACTAGTTTGACATCTAGTCGGTCGATGAACATTCTTAGACCGACTAAGAGGGAACAGTAACTGGTACCAAAAATAGTTAATGAGTTAATCGGTTAAAGAAGCATTGCCGACCGCCTAGTTTGCAACCTAGTCGGTCAACCAACATTCTTAGACCGACTAACGACAAACAGTAACTCCTGAGAAATTAACAAAGCCAACTAGTCGGTTCAATAAGGTTTTCCGACCGACTGGATCGTCATCTAGTCGGTCGGTGCCCCTTCTTACACCGGCTAATGAGCACCAAAAGTTCCGAAATGGAGCGTGAAGCTCCGGGATCGATTCATAAGACTCCTAGGCTTGATCTAACAATAAGATATGACCGATATGAAGCCCGTCACGAATGACTTGCTCCGAAATCGACGATTCTAAGGAAGAAGCTAAGAAAACACGACGAAACGATCGAAAATGAAAGTTACGGAGACGAAAACCACATATAAGGAGAAAATCCACCAAAACATATAATATAATATAATAAATCCAGATACATGAAAACCAGTCGTTACAGCTATGGATTGCCCTTGAGGATAGGTATAAACATCAGAAAGATGTTATACTCCCAAAGGCAAGATATGAGTGGGAGAACCTGAGACTGCAGGACTTTAAGTCCATTGTTAAGTACAACTCAGCACTTTTTAGCATCACCTCACACCTGAAGTTGTATGGTGAAAAAGTCTCAGAAGATCGCATGCTGGAAAAAACGTATACATCCTTCCATGAAAAGATGTGATACTAATGCAGCAATACTGTGAACGCAAGTTCACCAAGTATTCTAAGCTGTTATTATGTTTACTCATGGCTGAACAAAACAGAGAGCTTCTCCTCGCCACTCACAACATGCGCCCCCTGGCACTGCCCCCTCCCAGAAGCTCACAATACCTCTTCTTCTCGAAAGAAGAGGGACAACAAACGAAAAGAAAGACCACAGAAAGGGGGACAGAACAAAAGGGCTAGGAGCCAAGTCCAGCAACGAAGAAATAAAAGTAAGCAGAAGTTCACCTGGCGTAGAAATGACAAAAATAGAGATGATGCACCCCCACCCAAGAGGGAATGGGAAGACCAGTGCCGTAGCTGTGGCATGAAAGGCCACTGGTCCTGAGTGTACAGAACTCCGCAGCATCTCCAGGATTTGTATAAAGAGAACAAGAAAAATAAAGCTGAAACAAACCTGATGACCTCTGATGCTCCAGTCAAGTTTACAGCTGACAACTTCGAACATGATGACCTGCTTGATTAGCCTTCTATTTTTATCTTAGCAAACTATTTAGAACATTTCGTGTTATGAGAGTTTTCATATTATGTTCATATTATGTAATTTGATTTTAAATGAAAATGTTTATCTGAAAATGCATGTGCCTATATGATTCATCTTTTAATAGATGAACTGCTCTCATGACTGATTAGTAGACAATAATCACATACAATCTTTCAATACAAAGCCCAACATCAGGGCCATATTGAAGATCCAGAGAATGCAACACTGTTGCCCCCAAATGACACAGAAACAAAAATAAAGGATGCACTAATCTCTCCGAATTCCAAAAGAAACTTTCTAAGTTTCAAGGACACCCATTTTAACGGATTCCATTTGCAAAAGCAAATGTAAATGAAAAACTAATTACTGTAAGAAAAAGGAGTAAAATCCATACTTGAACGTTTTGAGAGCCTTAGAGGACTCTACCATACAAAGATTCGGAGAGAGGAAGCGGATTTAAACGGAGCACCTGAAGTGCCCGACATCAACCAAGTTTTTACTCTGGCATGATAGACTTGGCCACCCTGGATCAGTGATGATGCACCGCATCTTATCATATGGGTATGATTTGAAGAACCAGAAGATTCTTCAGAAGGGAGAATTCCCATGCATCCCTTGCTATAAGGGAAAACTAATTACAATGACATCTCTACGAAAAGTTGAAAAAGAATCTCCATGCTTCCTCAAAAAGAATATAAGGAGATAGATGTGGACAAATTCCACCCCCCTAGTGGGCTATTTCGGTACTTCATTGTACTGATAAATGCATCCTCAGAATATTCGTATGTGTGTCTACTACAGACTCGCAACTTAGTTTTTCCAAAGCTATTGGCACAAAATAAAAATGGTGCGGGCACATTTTCCAGACAATCAAATATAGAAAATAAGTCTGGTTAATGTTGGGGAATTTACCTCCCAGTTATTTCAAGAGTACTGCCAAGCAATTGGAATAGAAAATGAACATACAGTGCCGCATGTTCATACCCAAAATGGGTCGGCAGAGTCACTGATAAGTAGACTCCACTGGATTGAACATCCATTAAATCCCAAATTACCGATGAATGCATGGGGACATGCAAATTCTGCATGCTGCATCGTAAATAAAAGACACTCTGGAGGTCAGAGTCTCCAATGCAACTTGCATATAGAATGCCGCCGAACATTTCTCATCTGAGAATCTTCGGTCGTGCAGTTTAAATCCCCTTTGCACCACCACAAAGGACCGAAACAGTCCTCAACGTCGCCTAGGTATCCATGAAGGATTTGACTCACCCTCACTTATAAGATACCTAGAACCCCAAACGGGGGACGCATTTAAGGCACATCTTGAAGACTGTGATTTCGATGAGACGAGTTTCCCCAAAATATGCCCAGATACTGGAAAATCTGGTGCGAAGCAAATTATAACGTGGGATACAAAAAGCTTGACCCACTATGATTCGGTAACAAAACAAATGTGAAGATGCGATCCTGAAGATCCTCCACATACAGAATAATGTTCACAACTTATCGAACTCATTTACTGACAACCAAAAGATTGTCAGATCACACATCCCTGCTGCAAAAACTCCAGCTAGGATTGACATTCCCCGAGAATGGATGCAATCCACCAGCAGTAGTAGTGGCTGATCCTTAACAGAAAAGAGGCAGACCACTAGGCTCCAAGGACAGAAACTCTTGGAGACCTTAAAGACAATGCTACCACAGGACAATAAGCTCATGTCCACACCCTCACCCTTCCCAGAATCCACTGTAGAGGAACTGCTGGGAAAAACTGAAACTGAAAGTAAATGTTGTACGTACTGGGGAGGTGTTGGACAGATAGAACATAAATTGTCGACAATGTATTCACGTATCATATTGCCATATACATCGCAAAAACGATGATGTTTATAAATTATCGTTCCATACTCTGTTGCTAGAATGCAAATGTAGAGATTGGCCAAATGTGGAACGAGGCAATAAAAGATGAGCTAGACTCACTTATGAAGTGTGAAATGTTCGGACCTGAAGTTCAGACACCAAAAGGTGTCAAACCTGTGGATAAAATAAAGTATTGCACACATAAGAAAAATAAATACAAAATCGTATGTTATAAGGTACAACCTATAGCCTAAGGAAAATTTCGCTGAAACTAGGGATCGAACAAATTAAAATGAGCATGCCTCATAAATGATGCATCAGTCTCCCTAAATTATCAAAAGCGAATACCTTACGATTTGGCGAAGGAAAATTTTGGATATGCTGTTATTGGATGTTGTGACGGCATACCTTCGTGGATATCTTGGTAAAGATAATTTCCACATTTTCTTAAATGCCTGAATAGACTTCGGGACGTCTATTCTATTGAAGAAAAACAATAAGAATAACGAATAACGTACAACCAAGAGAATCACTTGACAAAGCAATGATTCCTACTGGGGGTTGTCTTTGCATCTGAGCAAAGAGCATGATTTGAGATCATAGTTGTAAACAACTAAAATCTCATCGGATCTCCTGAAGAGAAAACCAAAACATCTGTTCAAGCCTGACTTTTAAACATGAAATAAAAAGACATAGGCAAATATAAAGTCATGGCTCATAGAATCCTGTTACATACGCCCAGAAGTGCGTTGGAGAAATTAAAAGGACCATTGTCATCCAAAATACACCTATGGATGTATACTTAATGGATGTACAAAAAGAACCCTTCCGATCGCTGGAAGAGGGGGAGGATATAACTGGTCCTAAAGTCCCTTATCTAAGTGCAATCAGGCACTCCTGGCTAACCGCACGCGTCCCGATATAGCAGTTGCATTAAACTCATTAGGCAGAGATAGTTGGCACCTAAAAAGGGCCATTAGACCGGAGTTATGCCTTCTGCGCTTCCTCCAAGGGTCGAAAGATTTGGACTTACAAGATGAAGTATCATCCTCCAATGTTTATGCAAATGCATGTTACATGTCCGGTCCCTATACTAAGAAATCACAGGACGGGTACCCCACGGTGGGATGGCCATCTACTGCAGATCTACAAAGCAACTTATGAAGGCAATATCATCCTATCATTCCGAGATCCTCACCACACCAATGGTGTATTCGAGGGCGCCTGGTGGTACATCACATCTCAGTGACGACTGGGATATATGCTGGTATTGTGGAGCTGACCACATAGTCTGAAGACCGGATCAGAGGCGACGAAACTTAACACACCTCTCCAGAGTTTCTGGATTCAGCAGCTGCTTAATTGTGATAACTTTGTAATCTGTGTACATTTTCGGAATGTTGTAAATAGGAGTGATGAGATAAGCCTAAGAGATCTGAAAGCCTAAGAGCTTTTACAGATCAGGGGGAGTTGAGGGAATTTGTACTTTTTTCCCTTAGCTATGTTTTTTCCCACTTGGTTTTCCATAGCCAAAGGTTTTAACAAGGCAAATCACATCAACTATGGATCCTGAAGTCTCCACCCATATGTGACGCTCAGAATCCCAAAGTATTCATGAGCAGAGTCACTTGTACAGATCAGGTGGAGTTAAATAGCGTTTGTACTCTTTTTCCTTAACTATGGTTTTTCCAACAGAGTTTTCCATAGCCAAAGGTTTTAACGAGACAAACCACAACAACTCAGGATCCTGAAGTATCCACCCTATGTAAGACTCTTACTATGCTCAGAATCCTGAAGTATTCATGAGCAGAGTTCACACCTATGGCTGGATAAGAGGGAGTGTTGTGAATGGTTATAAACCGAGTTGGTTAAGATTTTGGGCTATCCTAGAGATAAGCCCATATTTATGTAGCCCACGTTTGTATTCTCCCTATTTGCCTATAAATAAAGGGCTGGAGGTTCTTCCCCTAGTAGTTGATTCATAACAGTTTGTTTATTAATTAATTATTTTAGTTTTTAGTATTTAGCTTAGTTTTAAATAACAGAAATTAAATTTGGATGGACCCCACACCATTTTCCACCTCCAATTTTCTTCAACCAAAAGAGCACTTTACAAGGAGTGAGACCCACCTCAACTTTCCAACTCCACGGTCCAACCTTACTTTCAAACAAAACAATTTCTCTCAAGTGAAGGATTAAAGCAACTTCTGCAAGACACTTCTCTTTGCCTGTCAACGCGTTGGAAGACTCTCGCATCTTTTTTTTATTATACAAATATAATAAGTACGAGATGGACTTCGATTTTTAAATAAATTCAAGTCTCCGTTTGAAAACTTCATCGTCCCTCCATCATATTGCTTCCCTTTTTTTCCCTCTAGGGTTTCGGTTTTCGAATTTATTCAAAGGAGGACGAGATGAAGAGGGTTTTCGGTGCGAAGAAGAACAAGGAGCCTCCTCCTACGATCGAAGATGCCACAGATCGGGTACTTTTCGTCTCTCAGATTGATTTGTTCTCGATATAAAAAGTTAGTTCTTTACCATCGGATCTGTTGGATGACGATCAAATTTCGATCACAATTAGGGTTTTTTAAAATATATATGTAATGTAGAATTCTGATGCACAAATTACTGCTTAAGGATCAAACAGGATCAGCATTGGAAGTTTTGATGAATTTATCGTTAGCATTTGCTCCGATTATATCAGATTTTTTGCGAAGTTTTGTCTGTGGGGTTAGCCAGTGGTTTAGGCTTGGGCTTGAGATTGCTCTGGCCTGGCTTAATATAGCTATGGATTGAACTGAATATACAAGAAATCGCCATGCCAAACAATATCCCCAATTGTCGAGGCTTGAATGGGGGCATGAATTCATACTCTTTGAAACATATTTCACGAATGGGGGCATGCATTCATACTCTTTGAAACATTCACAGTCTGGTCTAGTTTCAATTTGGATAGTTCATACCAAGTGCGGTCATGTTTCTTGGGTGCCAAAACCAAGGGTCATGACTCCGTATTAGTCGTTGGCACAACACATCGGATTCTTCAGAAATTATGGTTGGATGTTGGTGTTTATACACACATACATGTATATATCTATATATTAAAAGACAACTAGGGCTGACTGTGACAAGATGATGTCAGCATGATGTATAAAGAGGTTGATAGAAGGATGGCTAGGATTTAATCTTGGTAAGGGTGTGGTGGGGATTTGGCTCATCACACCTTTTTCCTTTTGCAAGAAAGCCCCCCTCCCCCCCACTTGCTCCTATTTACCTCTGGACACTCCCAACTCACACCCACTCTTGCTCACTTTCTCTCGTAGTGTTTCTTCGAATTGTTTTTTACCCCTTCGAATTTTTTTTCACCCTACACACACACACACATGCCTTCTGTTATATGTATGGTAGTCGAGTGGCAACCTTATATCCTTTTATCATTTCATAATTATAGAATCCCAAACATGAACTTTCAATTCGATTCTGGTGCCATTCTTCCTGAGGTCATTCACGTTCAGTGGCAAGAAGAGAATGCTATTTTAGGACAAAAGCAACATAAGATTAAATCATTGGCATCCCTCAAAAAGTTATGATTGAGAGCTCAAAAGATATTGTAGCAGGAAAGATGGTTAGTCGTGCAAGTCCATAGTTGGATCGTTGATGTCTGGGAGCTTGAAAGACGTACCATTTGGTTTCTCACTTTCTCCACATAAGAACCATTTTCTTCGTAGATGGCATGTGTCAGCATTTGATGCAGCCAAAAATCAAATTGCTGTTGGGGTAGAGTTGGGTAGGGTTAGTCCAAGAGTAGGAAAGGACAACCATTTTTAGCCGGACTGGAAAACTATGCAACTGTGAACTCAAGGCAGCTGAATTTTACAGCTTAGTAAGGACTACAGAAACTTGGTACATGTTGGAAAAAAATTGATCGGTATATAGATGCAGTCTGACATCATGCTCCTTAGAGATCCAATCAACTTTCTTTTTTCATTTATGCACTACTTTTCCATTTTAATGCCTTAGCTTAGTATCTATATCTCTGTGCCTTTTTTGTCTTGTTCATTCAAGTTGAAAATAGTAGGGGTGCTTCGAAAAGCAATGCCAATACTTTGATCTCAATAACTATGTCGTCTAATTATGCCTTACGTTTCAAAAATTTAGGACGGGATGTCTTGTGTGAATCTTTATATATATCGTGCATTTAGATTGGTTGGGAATGTGAAAGAAAATGATTTGGTAGCAGATCCTAGTAAAATTTCCTTGTTAATATTCCTCATGGAATATGATTAGCAGAACCTGCTTAGCCTGAATCGGTATTGCTAGGGTTATACTTTTCCTGGAATTCTCTAGATTGTGTTCACACTTCAGTGAACAACTGCTCTCTTGCTAGATTCCTTTTTAACTTTTATGGGTTCAAACAAATGAAATGAATTTCCTTTATCTTGTTTCTTTTTTGTTCTATACTTTTTTCATTTTCCCTCATTTTTCTTCACGCAAAAACAACCTTTTACAGATGCAGTCAAGTAAGCAAAATTTCACAGGTACATGGAAAACAGGATGATGTATCAGTAGTTACGAATATCAACATGTTATTTAACTATAAAATCTACATCATTTTTGCAATCATTATAATACATATGTACTGGAAGTGCGGAGATTTGTTTCTAATTTCATTGCTATTGCAATATATGGGAGCAGTCTGTCACGGTTCTAATAGAACATGTTCTTTACAAACTACAAATTTTTTTCACGCGGGGGGGGGGGGGGGGGGGGGGGGGGGGGGGGGGGGGGGGGGGGCATGTTTGTATGTGCATGTGCATAATACATGTATAGTATAGTGCATGTACATGTATACATACATTAGACAATGATTCTACTTCATTCTAGAGGTTAAGTTCTATGTCTTGTCTCCTAGAATTACTTTGGTGGTGTAGTTATTTTCACAATTCCCAAAATGGTTTCAGATAAATAAAAGAGGCGATACAGTGGATGAGAAGATTAAAAAGCTTGATACGGAGCTGGCTAGGTACAGGGAGCAAATAAAGAAGACCCGACCTGGACCTGCCCAGGAGGCTGTTAAAGCTCGAGCAATGCGAGTCCTAAAGCAAAAAAAGATGTAGGTTACTGTTTTGTTCTCATCTATCTTATGCTATCTTATGCTAGACTGTTTTTTTCCACCACCTCTATAGTCTGATGCGATTTTGAATTTACAAATTCAATTTTACTTTTAGGTCCTCTGAATTTTAAACTGAAATGTGTCCTCTTTCAAAAACAAATATATTTCATGGTTGTATGTCTATGAAATTGATTATGCTCAATTCTGATTGATCGCTGAATCATTATTTTGGTTGTCAATCTGTTTGTAATTATTCAATATATTGAAATCATATCCTGTACAAACTTTTAGTATCTCTGTCTGAACAGCACCCCGCAACTGATGCCTATTATTTGTTATGTCGAGCACCCAACATGCTTTTTCTTGCTGTCCAGTTTTTTTACGCGCATCATTCATTCTTGTTAACACTCATCCATTTCTTTTTTTGACATTTGCAAGTAACTTGTTAACACATCTAAGGAGTAGTCCGTATTTCTTGCAATGCTACATCTCGTTAAACCATCATCACAAACATATGAACCTTTAATGTAGCTTATCATCTGATATAAACAACTTAGTGACTGTTTGCTCATGGTTGTCTGCATCACTGGTTTATGGAGGGAAGCAACAGTTTGATGGTTAATTTCTTATTGGTTGGAGAGCTTATCTTTTGGCGGGCTTAGTGGTTGCTTTGAATATCAAATATGAACATCAAACAGTTATATGACATGCTTGATAGCCATAATTTCTGCCATTTTAGTGGGGGTACGGAGGGCTCATTGTTACCTGTTCTTCCTCTTTCAATACTTCATCCCATTTTTCTCTATCTTTTTTTCCTTTTTTGGTTGGAATGAAGATTAATATATTCTACTTTTGTGTTTTTTCATTCCATGGGGAGTAATGTGAAGATAGTTGTTGGAAAATTATGGTGGAGATTTGGGTAGAAGAAAATTAAGGATTTTATAAATTTTGGGACTCGCATACTGGAAATCTAACGATCACCGTCTCACACACCTCGAACGTAAAGATTTTTTTTAAGAGCCAGACAACCAAACCCACTCTCGTACTCTAATGCAAAAAATGATTTTTTGGAAAATTCAAAGTTTACATCAAAATTTTAATTTATATTCAACTCTTCACCATAATAAAAAAGGTGAATACAAAGCCATAGTTATAAGTTAACAAGTCATAACCCGTGACCATTTATGAGCCATCCAAAATATTCTCCAGAAAAATTTCAACACATTAAAAATCTAATACCAAAATAATTTGCAGCTTTTTCAAAATTCTCCCAAAAAATTTACAGCAACCTTCAAAATATTTTCCCTCACAAAATTTTTTTCCACATTCAAATTAAAATTTAGTTTCCCCAGAGAATTTAGGTCACCAGAATATTTTTAGTCCCTTCACAAAGTTTAGTTACATATAGATTTAGTTCCATCAAAATTTAAAATTTTAGTTCTATCCAGATTTTGTTTCCCGAAAATTTTAGCCTGAGAAATTTCAACTCATTCAAAATCTTATACCAAAAAAAATTTGCAGCCATTTCAAAATTCCCATAACAAATTTACAGCCAACTTTAAAATATCACACAACTAATTTTTTTCCAAATTCAAATTACAAGTTAGTTTCTCTTTGAGAATTTAGGTCACTCGGCTCTTATATAAAGTTTAGTTACATTCAGATTTAGTTCCCTTAAAACTTAAAATTTTATTTACATCCATATTTAGTTCCCCCAAAATTTTAAATTATAATTTAGTTTCCTTAAGAAATTTAGTCTCCTCAAGATTTAGTCTCCCTTAAAAGTAAAATTTTTTGTTTCCAAAATTTAGTTCCCACCAGATTTAGTTTTCCCAAAATTTTAGCGTTCCCTCCAAAATGTTAGGATTTTCCTCCAAAATATTCACATGCTCTCATCATACACATTAATTTCCCAAGATTAATCCCAGCTATTTTTCTACCCCACCCTTTTGTCCAAATCAACAGACACAGTCAAAACATCACTTAATTGTATAATAGAATAAAGATTAATTTGACCCATATTCAAACTCCTAAATATATTGAAATAAAGATTTCTAAATAAAATAGAAAAGTTCTTTAGAACATGAAACTTAAATAGACTCAAACTTCTTATAAAAGAAAATTCTAGAAATCCTCAAATTATTTAAAAGGAAACTCTAAAACGAATCAAATTCCTTTAAATAATTCTAGGATTACTCAAATAATAAAATTTAAAAAGATTCAAATTCTAAAATACCAATTGAATTGGATCATTATCATTCTCCATAGCTTTAAGAACATCATCACCTGTTGAATGATAACCAAAAAATGTAATGCCCTGATAGCTAATGCACAAGTACTAGAGGAGGGGTGAATAGTACTTTAAAATAATCAAGAGTATAATTCCTAATTATTGTGCAAACACAACCAACAATGCAGAATGAAAATTGACAACAAGAAAAATCCAACGCAAACATGCGATGTAATGGGTTCGGATCCACCCAAGTCTTCCCGACTTGTTCTCGGCGATCCTACGTCCCAGACACCCGGATCCCCTTCGGCTATTTGAGTTAGAATCCTCTAACTTAAATTTGCACTATGAAATTCTTGTAGAAACTACTACAAGATCAAATCATACAATGATCGAAACGTGACTCCCACAAACCGGGATCACGATCTTCTCTCACAAACCGAGAGAAAAACTGAAATATCAAATGAAAGATGAAATATAAAACACTTACCACAAAACCCTATGCCTTGAGAAATACTCATTGATTTAGGGCAAGAAGAGATTTTGAGGAAGAAGTTAGCACCAAACCCTAGCTCCACCAAGATGAACAGCAATAGATGGCTAGGGTAAAGTTGGTGACTTTGATTCAAGCTCTTAGCTTGAGTAGTTCACAAAGGATGAGAATCTCTCTTGAGGAATTAGGGCTCAAAGAATAAGGAAGAGATTCTTGTGAAATGAGAGAGCTTAGAAATGAGAATTGAATGCTCTTCTCTTTGATCTCAAAATATCGCTAATAACAGCCTTGAAGCCTTGCTTGAAACTGATCAAGTTTATATAGAAAGTGAGAAAAGAGTTCAGCAAAAATCGTGGCATTAAATGCCCAACGGCTCTATTTTTTGAACCTGCTTAATCGGTCTAAGAAGGATCACTGACCGATTAGTTTTGGAACTAGTCGGTCGGTGAACCTTCTTGGACCGACTAGATGGTTGACAGGGAAGATAGTGAAATAAGGAGATAGAACTAGTTGGTCTAAGAAGAAACACTAACCGACTAGTTTGACAACTAGTCGATCGGTGAACCTTCTTGGACCGACTAATTGATCAACAGTAAATAAGCTGATTTTACTAGGAGAACTAGTCGGTCTGAGAAGAGACACCAACCGACTAGTTTGACAACTAGTAGGTCGGTGAACCTTCTTGGACCGACAAATTTGTCAACAGTGAATAGGCTGAGTTTAACTAGGATGGCTAGTCGGTTCAAGAAGGATTTCCAACCGACTAGATTGTCATCTAGTCGGTTGGTTCTTCTTCTTAAATTAACTAAGATGCATACGAAGCCGTGAAAACAAGCGATAAGCTTCGGGAAACTTTCTAATGGCTTCTAAGGCAATCATAGAGATAAGATATGAGTGATATGAAGATTGTTAGGCTAGTAAGACTCAAGGCTTAACATTCTACTAAACCGAAGCTAGAAGACATAAAAGTATACACAACAAACCGTCTTCAAAGCTTCAACATGAAGATTCTGAATCCCTCGACTTCAATAATAACTCCTTGAGCTTCAACGAAGCTTCAGTCACAACGATCACACGCTCTAAGGAAGTCTTGGGACGTCGCTTGAGATGCACAAAGTAATTTGGCGACGATCTCCATAACTGCGCTCAAAGAGAATTAGTGCACGATATTTATGTTTGCTCATCATCAAAACCAAATCAGTGGAATCAATACTCAACAAAAAGCACAACCAGGTATCTATTGTACAATTGATGGATGATGAATGTTTTTGAATGTGGTTGCCGTCTAGGACAAAAGGGTGTGTAAAAAGACGGCTGAGATTGAATCTGAGGAATCAATGGGTAGAGTGATAGTTTGTGAAAATTTTGAGAGGAAACCTTAAAATTTTGGGAGGAAACTTTGGGTAAAATCCTAAATTATTTTGGGAAAAACTAAATCTGGAGGGAAACTAAATTTTGGGGAACTAAAATTTTAAATTTTAGGGTGAACTAAATCTCTAGGGGGCTAAATCTCTGTGTGGAACTAAATTTTAAATTTGAATGTTGTTAATTTTTTTGTTAAGGAGAATATTTTGAAGGTGTCTGTAATTTTTTGAGAGGGAAGTTTTGAAGAGGGCTGTAAATTTTTTTGGAGGGAGATTTTGAATGGGTTGAAATTTTCCAGAGGAATATTTTGAATGACATGTGACCTATGGTTACGTGTTATGACTTGTTCTTTTAGTTGGTGAAGACACATTCATGAACTTTAAGTGTAGCGGAATGTAGATTTATATAGACATCTTCTGAAAAGTATTTTTGAGTCAAAAGATTGGAAAATATTGGTTGGCTGGCTGAGAAGAATCTTGAATGATGAAGTCAATATGCTCAATGAGTTCCAGTAGAACTTCCAAGATAACCTCTGGCATAACATCGTGCAACTTATACTTCAACTCGTACTCAGTCACATGCTTGACTTAGGCTCGAGCTTGGACTTGATCACATTTTCAATTTTGATCAGCATGGATGTAAATTTAGTCCCCAACTTGATCTTTCATTCGACATCTGGTTTGGGCTCGATTATGGATTCAATATCTGGCTTGGGTTTTTGTTTGGGCTTCAGAATATTCCTATCGCTTAGCTCATTGGAGTTCAATTTATTTTTATCAACTTAAATATTAAGTTAGGAAGTAATCAACCCAATTTTCTTCCCATTAACAGGAATGCATGTATGCATGTATGTTGGACCTCTTAAAACTCATCACATTTACATCGTACAATCAAGACATTTTTAGCAAAATATGTGTGACAACCATGTTATAACGTCACATTAAATATGATCATGATTGCTCGCAAGTTGTATAGGTACTACTAAATATCGGTTGGTAACTAAATGAGTGGTGTTACCAACTTAAGTAACATTATATGATTGTGAGTGAGGTTCAACTATTAGGCCTCTTGTTAATGCTGATTTGGTAATAATATTAATGCAACTTCACTCATTAATCATAAATTTATGGGACTTATCGTATAACTTGAAATATATATAAAACATGTTAGTCTTACATCAATCTTTTTCACTTTAGGTTTTGTAGGCAAACACCTAACGATATTGAGATGATCACTAAATTCATATAAATATTCATCTGTATCAGTAGTAATTTCAAGTACATAGATTTCTTCAATCATTCCTTAAAATATATAGTGACTTGAACTGACATCAGAATAAATCAGAATAAATCAGAATGATGGATTGTGTGTAAAAATTTGTTGAAGTTTCTTCAAAAAATTCAAAATTGATAGAAATAAGGAACATCAGAAAAATCTACCAAAATTGAGAATCCATGCCATAACAAAAAATTATTGAAACTTTTTACACTAATTTTTTCGCATATATTCTAATTTTTTTCCTCCTATTCTCTTTTTTATTTTTGATTTTCTTTTTTCTCTCCTTTTGATTTTTCCTCTCATATTTCAAATTTTCTCTCTTTTTTTAATTTTTGATTAAAACCCTAACAAATGGAAAAGAATGAAAAAAGCAGAGGAAGAAGAAGAAACAAAAAATGACAATTTTTGGCTATCATATCAAATATGACGTAGGACGGAGGGGAAAGTTATGATAGGGATTTAGGAAAAGAAGAAAATTAGGGGGTTTGATATTTTTCGGGTATTGTACCTCGGAGATCTAACGATCACTGACTTAAACGCCTCACGCATTGAGATTTTTTCGGACCTTTTGCTCAGGCAACCAAGTTCATTCTCGCACTCCAATGCAAAAAATTTAATTTTTAAGGAAAATTCAACGTTGACCAAAATTTCAATTTATTTTGAACTTTTCGTCATAATAATAAAATTGAATACAAATCCTTATTTATAGGCTAATACAAAGATTAATTTAACTCTCATTTAAACTTTTAAATAGAATGAAATAAAGATCACTAAATAAAATAAAAAAGTTCCTTGGAAAAAAACTCAAAATGAAATTCTAAAAGGACTCAAATTCTTTTAAAAGGAAACTCTAACAGACACAAATTTTTATAGAAAATGAAATTCCAAAAGGACCCAAATAACTAAATCTAAAAGGAATCAAATAAACTTAAATAATAAAATTTAAAAAAATTCAAATACCAAAATACCAATTGAATTGGAACCCCATCAATGGTTTGTTGTGAGGTTTGAAATGTAAGAGAGGTATATGATGAGTAAATAAATGCTGTCAAAAAAAGAAGATCGGAGATATGCGTACTGCAGTAAGAGTCACACCCATTTTACCACTTGACTTTTGGAAAGTAAGCTGCACAACATGAGTTTACTATATAGCTGCCATATTAAGTGGTGTAGCCTGACTTGCATGTGCTTTAACCAAGAGAATCAATTCAATATATCTAAATGCGCTTTCAGAAATTGCAGCTCAACAATATTCATTGGGATCACTACAAACCCCATTTAAAGTATTAGATTATGCTCAAATTTTAATTGGTCGGTCTTATGTGGTATATGGCCTAATTTTTTCGGACCTTTTGCTCAGGCAACCAAGTTCATTCTCGCACTCCAATGCAAAAAATTTAATTTTTTAAGGAAAATTCAACGTTGACCAAAATTTCAATTTATTTTGAACTTTTCGTCATAATAATAAAATTGAATACAAATCCTTATTTATAGGCTAATACAAAGATTAATTTAACTCTCATTTAAACTTTTAAATAGAATGAAATAAAGATCACTAAATAAAATAAAAAAGTTCCTTGGAAAAAAAACTCAAAATGAAATTCTAAAAGGACTCAAATTCTTTTAAAAGGAAACTCTAACAGACACAAATTTTTATAGAAAATGAAATTCCAAAAGGACCCAAATAACTAAATCTAAAAGGAATCAAATAAACTTAAATAATAAAATTTAAAAAAATTCAAATACCAAAATACCTATTGAATTGGAACCCCATCAATGGTTTGTTGTGAGGTTTGAAATGTAAGAGAGGTATAGGATGAGTAAATAAATGCTGTCAAAAAAAGAAGATCGGAGATATGCGTACTGCAGTAAGAGTCACACCCATTTTACCACTTGACTTTTGGAAAGTAAGCTGCACAACATGAGTTTACTATATAGCTGCCATATTAAGTGGTGTAGCCTGACTTGCATGTGCTTTAACCAAGAGAATCAATACAATACATCTAAATGCGCTTTCAGAAATTGCAGCTCAACAATATTCATTGGGATCACTACAAACCCCATTTAAAGTATTAGATTATGCTCAAATTTTAATTGGTCGGTCTTATATGGCCTAATCTTTGTACTTTCTCTATTTGAATACTCAATTAGGTTGAATGCAAGTCAACTTGTGAATTTCTTTCTTCTTTTAGGCCTCCAACTGATTGAATCATTTTATCAATCGAGGGACGAGAACAGGCTATTAAGGGGTAAACGTGATGGATAATATTCAACAATTAGGTCTTACAATTTTAGGACTCCTTAATAAATCCAAGAGGGGCACCAGAGGAGACAACATCAAGATGCAAACTGTCAGAATGTCTAGATTTTCTAGGTTCTCTGGGTTGCCATTCTGTTAAAGATTTAGCTTCCTTTGTTGCATTTCCCATATGTTGTAGTATTTAATTTGTAACTCATTAAGCAGGGTGTTCATTGAAGTCTTGTTCTTTTCAACTTAATTTAACAAATCCCAATGGGTTAAATTTATAATGAAGATTAAAGCTAGAGAAAATATATACAAAAGTTAGTGGAAAAGCAAGATGGAGCTTGCGGGGAGAAAGATAATTTAGGACGAAAATGATAGCGATAAATGGCAGGTAAAGTTGTAAGGGATGCATACCTAACTTTTGGGATTGGGGACAAAAGAGCTACACCGTTTTTGTACATTGACAAACCCTGCAGAAACATATAAAGAATTGCAAGGAAGCAGAAACAAAATGGTAGCACATTGTTCTTAGAGCAAACTTTAGCAGGTCCCTTCTCAATTGCTGTCCGCAATGAACTTTTATGCTGCCTTGTGATTTGCAAAGGGTAAAGGGACATTGGAGCTGGAAGATCTATGGGCATGATGCGTAGGGCATGTTTGAAAGTGAAACTGTGTAAATTTTAAATGAAATCCAAGACAATCTATTAACCAATTCTTATCTTCGTATAAAACAGCCACACTAGAGCATATTTACTAAAATAGTATGTCATGTCTGTTAAAGCTCGACGATGTTAATTTTTTGGCAAAGTTATACTCCATATAGGGTTGAGGAGAAACTTGAGGAGTGTTGGGAAGGCAAGCGAGTTGTGACATGGAGTTCACAAGTTCGCGGCATGTTACGCCTGACACCATGAGAGGAATGTTACGATCCACTTAGTCCCACATTGGACAAGAACAAAACAAATGAAATGTTTAAGTATTAGAGGGCATCTCCGCCTAATACCAATTGGTTTTGGGTTGGATGCTAACTAATAATTAACAGTTGGGGTGTGAGCCCAGTGTTAGGGGCCTAGTATGGGATGAATTTTAGCAAGGCTAATTGTTACGGGCCTAGTATGGGCTAGGTTAAGAAAGAACTTACTCCCCAATATTGAGCCTTGGGAGTTGTGGAAAAGGAGCCACCTGAAAAACTACAAATTAGGTTATACTTGAGTACATGGTCCTAGTTTCTGAAGTGCTTTCTTTTTTAATACATTTAGTTGTATAATAGACTATTTGCAATCTATTATAACTATGATATCATTTCCATGAAGTTGAAGGTTTAAGGATCTTGGTTGAAAAGAGAACAATTTCTGGAAGTGGATCAACAGTTCGTTGCTATCTTGCCTGATTAGGCTTAGTTGAGTAATCCTTCATATATGTTTTGTATTCTTTATGAATATAATCCGTTTAAACTAACAGTACTGAATCAAGAAGTAACTAAATTTGAGTTTTATATTAATATGCTATCATGCAGACTTTTTGACAGATCTTTAGAGAAATTTGATTATTTGTTTGCGTTCCCCTTAACTGTCACCGCATGTCATGGCCTTCATTACCCTGCTTTTCTCAGGTATGAAGGGCAGAGAGACATGCTATACAATCAGACATTCAACTTAGACCAAGTTGCTTTTGCTGCAGAAGGAATCAAAGATGCTCAGCAAACTGTAAATTTTTTAGTCTCTTCTGGAAGTTTTAACTAAATGATAAGATGCATTTTTAATGACTTATGGTCTTAGGTCTTGTCTTTTTAGATGTCTGCATTGAAATCAGCTAACAAGGAGTTGAAAGGGATGATGAAGACTGTGAAGATTCAAGATATAGATGTATGCCCAGCCACCTTCCTGATTGCTGCCATCTACATATAAAATGCTGCCGATTTTTTAAATAAAAAGAAAACCAAAGGTTGGTGTTTGCATCATTGTTATATGATATTTTAATTGTTTCTTTATTTGTAGAGCATGCAAGATGAAATGATGGACCTGATGGATGTTAGCACAGAAATACAAGAATCCCTTGGTAGAAGCTACAGTGTTCCTGATGACATAGATGAGGATGAGCTTATGGGTGGTAAGCTGATGATCATACATCTTTGGGGCATTATTATTTGATATCATCTTTTACAATTTTTCTTTTTTTTTGGTTTTTTGTTACTGTTAAGATAAAGATAACCTTCTTTTGTTTACATTGATTTTGTTCTTTGGGTTCACTACGGCTTACCTTTCTTTGTTCGTGTTTTTGGCATGCAGAGCTTGATGCCTTGGAAGCAGACATGGGAACAGAGACTGAATCTGATGCTGTTCCATCATATTTGCAGCCAGACAAGGAACCTGATTTGGATGCAGAATTCAATTTGCCTGCAGCTCCAACAGGAAATGCAGTGCCACCCAACAGGCAGAATGCCCAGGTATTGTGGTTGCATCATAAAGTGTTAATTAAGTTGTCGTGCAAATTAAACGCTTTCCTACTAAACGTCCAATTCTTTCAGATTTTCTTAGATCTAAGTCATGAGATTATCAATATTTGAACGCTGGAAAATTGTAAGTTACGATAGATTTAAGTTCAAACCAGGAAATGGGGGAATTCCCAAATTTTGAAATTTCTACTTAAGCTATGATTTTGAGACACGGACACGAGTGTCACACTTAGACACGGACATGGGGTGTTGGACACGGCAGTCCAACTACAAACACCAGGACACCATATATGCATGCATAGATCTCTATACATGTATATTTGACGCATACATTTCTATATTAGGTTTTTGTTCATGTAAGAAAGGACTTAAATATATCAAACAACAATTTTGTCAAATGAGGCAATAATATATTTCTTGTGGTACATGTTTTAAAGGTGAATAACAATGCACGTTATTGGTAAGTCTCGGACACAGATGGACACAAAATGTGTGCCTAGGTGTGTCAGACATTGGCAATTTTTGGTTGGAACACTAATTTTTGGTTGGAACAAGTGTTCTAGAGATCACAGCATTTTAAAACTAAAGATTTTCTTATCGCATATTTATGGTACTTTGAGATTCCTGTATCTTAGCCGAACATAGTCACTGATTACAGTGTTCATCATCTAGCTAAAACTAAAAAGAGAAAACTGTGATTGGTTGTATGCTTCAGATGCATCTTTAATGATTCCTAAGACATTGATTGCAGAAGCAGTAACATACATAATTGAAAATAAGCTAAAATTATGATGCATTTTGCGAAATTCTACTTGTAGTCATAAATATACTTCCTAGGACTTGTTTGTTAGTAGGAATCAAGAGGAATTGAGTTTAGAGAAATCAAAAGAGAAACCACTTTCAGAAAATTGAGTTTTGAATTCAAATTCAAATTTCAAAATAGAAATATAAAACGGAATTGGATCTCAACTAAAAAGTATATTAAAAAAAGCTTGTTTCCTTGTGTTAACACCCCTTCAGATAAAAACCACAACTGCATAGTCTGATGCAGCATACGCTTGGCCCATAGACTGGGATTAGATGATTCCAGTTTCCAGTTTCTGATTTGCCAAATGACTCAAAGAATGAATTTGGGTCGTGTTTCTATCGAATTCCATTGGCTTCCCTTTGTTCCCCTTTGCCAAACAAACCGGTGTCGTAAGAGCGTGGAAAAGAAGATGAGCAACAACTTTATAGTCATTCTGTTACTTGAGGTGGGAGTACTGTATGGGAGAGCATTGCTGGAGCGTATAGTAGCAGATGCTCTTTGGTAAGCAATGCATGGGCCATGTTCATATGTTTCCCAGTGGTAGATCATTGTGCCGAAAATTAGATGCGGACAAGCCAAAGCTAGACAAAGTATCCTCCTTTCTGTAAGGTCTGTATAGATGTTGGAAGAAAGATTAGCGGGTTAGGTACAACTCCAACATCATGTACCATTGAGATGTTATGAGAAGAAATTTGATGAATTAAGTCTATTCTTGTATGCATATAATTAACAACCCGAGATCTTTGCTAATGATCCACAAACACATGCCATATCATGCAAACATGAGGCAATAAATGATTGAAAAGAAGAATTTCTTGAATGATCCAATGTGTTTCGTATGCCTCTGATCACGTGAATGACTCATCAGGGAGGTATTTGTTGAACCTGAAGTATTACTGAGAATTTTGAACTTTTCTACAGGCTGAGGATGAGTTTGGTCTCCCTGCTGTGCCTAGAGCCTCGTTACGTGGTTGAGTGGTAGAGCGATCTGGAGCCCCCGGGTGTACATTCATGTCCATAGATTCTTCGATTTACAAATACTTGTAGCACTATGGCGACGGCTCTTAATATGTGGGCATGCTTCCCTTCATCCTGAAAGCCGAAATGTGACTACTCTATTCGGGGGGGGGGGGGGGGGGGGGGGGGGGGGGGGGGGGGGGGGCATGTCCATAGATTCGTCGATTTACAGATACTTGTAGCACTATGGCAACGGCTCTTAATATGTGGGCATGCTTCCCTTCATCCTGAAAGCCGAAATGTGACTACTCTATTCGGGGGGGGGGGGGGGGGGGGGGGGGGGGGGGGGTGGTGGTTTGCTGTGTGATTTTTTATAACTGCGACTAGTTGCTTGGGGCACTTGTTGTATGATTCTTTTGTGCGTATATAGCTTATACATGGTAGTTTATTATGCTCTACAAAATTGTTTCTTGATGTGATTCTAGATCGAAAGGTATGTCCTCTTCTACAGTTGTGCTGACATCTACACTTCAGATCACTTATGGTTGTAACATCCAGATTGCAGTTCTTTTGTAGCTTGAGGGGTTGGAATGGTTGTTTGAAACCAGAGCAGCCTTTTGTGTGTGGGTAAGTTCTGTTAACAACCCTATACCAACCTTGTACCATGACTCATGCACTAGGATAATAGTAGAAAATACCCTTGGGGGAGTTTCCAGACTCCTAACCTAACTATCTTTATATTGGCAATTTGGTATGCTAATGGTTTAAAAAAAAAGAATATAAGGTTACAGATCCAACAATAGTTCCCAAATCACAGTTTGGGAAAGGAATTCTGAATTTGGTACAGGAACTACAACTCTATTATCGGCCATGGTTCAGGAATTCTATTTGCTCTATGGCCATCAAATGATCAGCCTGTTTACCAACCGTTCAGATTTGGCTCAATTTTGGCTCGCTCAAAATCATACAGAAGCCAAACTCAAACATGCCAGCTCACTCGAGTTCAGTTTGAATAAGCTCGATGTTTGCACGTCTGTATGTTTATGTATATACAATATTTATGAGTCTTATATTTTAAGCATAAGCCACATAGCTAAAACACAGATTTATTCACCCCCCAACATAGACATGTACATCTAAAATAAAATGTTTACTGATTAAAATTCATGAAAAATATGATGCATTGCTTCATGTCATTTATCGTCATATCTATACATACGTATTTATCAAATACAAAATAAGTTGTGAAAAAAAAACTGATTTGTAAATGTTTTTTTATCGTTATGTAGCCGATTAGAAATGCTAAATGATAATGTTAGAAGCATCAATTCTGTGACACGTCGAATAAACAAGCAGTTTGCAAACAGTTTGAATTTGGGACTCGGTGGTTAGCTGGCTTGCTTGTAGCTCGCTTAATTATTAAACGAGACAAACAGTATTAGCATTGGCTTGCTTATGCTCATAGTTACTGTTTTTTGGTGTTTTCTCACCACTGATTCGCTGGATGGAGGGCCGGTGATCAACGCGGTCAAAAGGGATGCGTGGGACCCCCGGGATCGGTTGGAGGCGCGTTCGCTCGGTGAGGGACGTGCAGATCCCCGCGCCGGCTTGCCGAAGGGTAGCCTCGGCAAAGCGACGACATCTTGGTGGAGGAGACGAGCGGGCTCGGGGACGACGGCGCTCGGCTCCGGCTGGGAAGACGCTGAGGGGTAGCCTCGGCGCCGTTGGATCTCCTGGACCTGAATAGACGAGAGAGCTCGTCAGGGGGGTCGGACCTTAGTTCCGACTAATTCCCCTCCGATGCCAAAGTCAGATCTGGTCTGATAGGTGCTCGGCTGGGATTGGGCTTGGTTCGCGGAGAGACCAAGCACCGATCCTCGGGCAGAGCTATGGATGAGAAGTATGTAAAGGTGGAAGAAGGTGTAAGAGTTTGTATGAGATACCTCCATTGTTGATCTCGGATATCCCCCAGAGATGATGCCTCTCCTCCATCTATATAGGCGAGTCATACCCCCGTTGTAATGGCCCATGATGAGAGCTTATGGCCGCCATTCATGGGGACATGCAAATGGGGAAATCTTGACCCCCCCACTAATGGCGTCCGTTTGATGAGGGAATGAATGCCATCAAGGTGGGCCATAATTGGCGAGTGATGGCCATGAAGGTGGAGTGATGGCCATGAAGGCTGTTGCCGTAATTGGCAAGTGCTCCCTTGGTTTGGGGAGCGATTTCCTCCATTACGGTTAGTGGGCGGTCTTTTGGACATTCGTCTTGGGTGGAGAAGCGCGACCCGCCCGTAAGGTCCTTGGGCCGAAGCCCAAGGCCGTAGTAGGTTGGTTGACTAGCCGTGGTTGACTTGGCTCCTCTGGACCAGGTCAAAATGGTTGTATCAATTGCCCCCATCTTCCGAGCTCTACCGTTGTTGAGGTTGAGGTCGGGAGATGTAGTATATGAGGGAGAAGTGTCTCCTTTTGTAAAGCTGGTCCGATTTGCGAAGTCGGCTAGGGACAATAGTTAGTTAGTCCGAGATTCGTTCGGTGGCAAGGGGTGTGTCCCTTGACTTACATCCGACGTAGGAGTGGGTCGGCCAGCTGGGGGACTTGCCCCAGCCTTACGGTCGATCTGTTCGTTTGGTGGCGAGGGGAGCGGCCCCTCGACTTTCGGCCGACGAAGGTGTGATCGGCCTGCTGGGGGACTTGCCCACAGCCTTACGGTCGATCTGTTCATTTGGTGGCGAGGAGAGCGGCCCCTCGACTTTCGGTCGACGAAGGAGTGGATCGGCCAGCTGGGGGAGTTGCACCCAGCCTTACGAACGATTCGTTCGTTCGGTTGCGAGGGGAGTTGTCCCTCAACTTAAGGCCGACGAAGGAGTGGATCGGCCAGCTGAGGGACTTGCCCACAGCCTTACGGTCGATCTGTTCGTTCGGTGGCGAGGGGAGAGGCCATTCGACTTACGGCCGACGAAGGAGCGGATCGGCCAACTGGGGGAGTTGCTCCCAGCCTTACGACCGATCCATTCGTTCGGTTGCGAGGGAAGTTGCCCCTCGACTTAAGGCCGACGAAGGAGTGGATCGGCCAGCTAGGGGAGTTTCCCTCAGCCTTACGACCGATCCGTTCGTTCGGTTGCGAGGGGAGTTGCACCTCGACTTAAGGCCGACGAAAGAGTGGATCGACCAGCTGGGGGAGTTGCCCCCAGCCTTATGACCGATCCGTCCGTTCGGATACGAGGGGAGTTGCCCCTCGACTTAAGGCCGACGAAGGAGTGGATCGGTCAGCTGGGGGCAACTCCCCCAGCCTTACGACCGATCCGTTCATTCGGTTGCGAGGGGAGTTGGGGGAGTTTCCCCCAGCCTTACGACCGATCCATTCGTTCGGTTGCAAGGGGAGTTGCCCCTCGACTTAAGGCCGACGAAGGAGTGGATCGGCCAGCTGAGGAAGTTGCCCCCAGCCTTACGACCGATCTGTTCGTTCGGTGGCAAGGGGAGTGGCCCCTCGACTTACGACCGACGAAGGAGTTGGGACCTTGTGAAGACCTTCGAAGGTTCCATGGTGGCACTCTGCAACCACTTCGGCCAGCTCGGGCGGATGCGGGAGCAGTTCGGCAGCCTGGTAGGGGCAGATCGTCAAGCGGTAGCTCGGCGGCCCGTCGGAAGGGCTACTCAGATGCCCGAACGGAGTTCGGACGATGGCAGCTTTGTCGGATCAGTTGGTTGGGTCGACAGCTCGGTAAGCGGTGGCCCAGTAGCACGGTCGGAGGAGCTGCTTGGACGCTCGAACTCGGACGACTGTGGTTTGGTCAGATCGGTTCGGCCCGGCTTCGCAGATAGAGCTCGGCAAGATTACCCGGCATGTTCAACTTTGCGAACTTGAACAGAGGTAGGTTCACAAGCTTGATGGGATCAGCACCAATGTGGCGACTCGCTTTAGCTGGTCTGTCGATGATGAGCTCTGTTTGACAGGGGCGCCTATAATGAATTGGCTGCTTGGCCGGTCAGAGGTCCGGCGTTGGTGATGTGGTCACCGACATGGCCCTTGAGTTACCATTGAGACAAACAGCAAGCTTGAACAACGGCAAGGGTCCTTGGCAGGTCTTGGTTGGCAGCTCTGCTTGCTTTCTTGGAGCGGAGTCGACGGAGGTTTTGCATCGCCGCCTTAGTTTTTGCACTGTCACCTCAGTTTCTGCACCGTTGCCGTTGGGTGAGCTTGGAAGGTAGAGGCAATCTCGAAGGCAGAGGCAGTCCGGGTCCTACCATGTACATTATCTTTGCCCCCTCCATGGCTCGGGTTTGCCCCCTCCCCGGAAAGGCGGAGGCAGTCCGAGTCGTTGGAAGTTTCATTATACTGGCGCTAGTCAGTCGGATGGTGTTGGCCTAGTCTCGACCGTCCCCGTCTGGTCGGCCTCCTCCTGGATGGGTCGACCTCGTCTGGTCGGCCTCCTCCTAGGTCGGTCGGACTCATCTGGGTGGGGGCAACTTCGTAAATTCGGCGAGGCGGCTTGGATGCTCGAATGATCAGCTCGGATGCACGGCTGCTCGGAGGCTCGACAAGGAGTCTCGGATACTCTGCAATGGCTCTCGGCATGGAGGCTCAATTGCTCAGCTCGGAGGCTCGACAAGGAGGTTTGGCAAGGAGTTTTGGATGCTCGGATGCTCGGCAAGGAGTCTCGAACGCTCGGCTCGGAGCTGATCGGATGTTCAAGACGTCCGCCTGCTTGGCTCGTCCCACTTGGAGCTAGATGTTTAGCTTGGTACGACATGGTCACCACGCTTTGACTTGCTTGGAAGTTTTGCGGACAACATTAGCCAAAGGCTCAGTGGCCATTCTTATTGAAGAAAGGCCATCGCTGGACACATCTAAGGAGACAAGCAGGTCCTCAGTGTTGGTCATTTTCTCCACTAGTTCCATCCCCTTTGAGGAATCACCACCATGTGCCATGAACCCTTTGATTGTGCGATTGAAAAATTGATCCCTTGTAATGAAGTGGGCCCCTAGTTGTACACCCTAGCTTGGTATGTTCCTTGATCCTGGCAGCGATGTGGACATGGGGGGGGTGCTCTAAAGTTCCCTCGGATGGGCCGGGCAAAGAAGGTCAAGTCCCCTTATGTCGCTGTCTTTGGTGCCGGAGAAGTCCTTTGGCTTCTATGATTCATCCTCCGACAAGGAGTTTTGCGGGGTCGGCTTCGTCACATAGCTCTTTGGGGCGCTCTATCCCAGGGGGTGGGCGTCCGATAGTCCTGGGGGTCACCGGCCACCGAGCTCTCCATAGTACCCTCGGCAGACCGAAGTGGGCCGATCGGCTTCCTCTTCTACAGCTAGCTGCACGCTGTCGGTGAGGGACAGTGAGACGGATCTCCGGTGCTGTGCTCTTGTCGCTCGCCTCTTCTTTCCAATCTGGGCCAATGAGCCTGGGATCATTGATGGGGTCGTCGAGCATGTGCCCACTGCGCCTGCCTCAAATGCTAGTAGGGTTCCGACCGATTCCTTGAATGGACTATCAGTCAACCGAGGTTTTGTGCGGTTGCAGCTTCGATTCGAAAGCTTGGTTCTTGGCCTCGATCTCCAAGGGCTTTGATCGGGAGTAGATGTGACCGGAGTCTTTGGCTTTGAGCTCGGATTCGAGCTCCTCGATGGTGATCTGGAATGTCTGGATCTCAGACGGGATTCGTAACGAAGATTGCATCTTCATCCTCGACGGCCTGATTCTTAACGAAGATTGCATCGATCCCGATCCTAGACGGCTAGATGCTGGCCAACATAGCATAGGCTTTCAAGGTGGCTGAGAGGAGAGGCCTTCGAGTTGTCGCTCTCTGGCCTGCATCTGCAACGTTGCTCTTCCGTATGGAGATCATTCCCACGCTTACTCAGGATGGCTTCCTTGGTGAAGATGGTATCATTAGTCACCTCTGTTCTGTTAATAATGAGACATTGATGGACTCCATTTGATGTAGAGCTGTCTACAAGACGTGAGATGATCAAAATTCCCAGGGACATCACCAATAATGACGCCGTTGACTGTACCATCCCTTGAACGGCTGACCCTTTTAATAGAGACTTTAAGGCTCTACCATATCAGCCATCGAGTGATCCAAAGAGATGGGGTCTTTGAATGTCATAACAACACACCATCTGATAGGAGGTAATTAAATCTCAGATTGGTTCTGTCAATTGGCATGACATCCATTGGGATGAAACCGTCGCTCGAGGACTATTTGAATGAACCATCACAAAAGCGGTTGCTGCGTAGCGTCAGAAGTTTTGACCAGGCTAACGTCTTCGTGGCGATTGTTGAAATTGAAGACGTCGATGGCGGATACGGATCGCCTTGGGACCGAAGGTGATGGCGACGATCCGATTCACGGGGAAGCCAGATTCACGGGGAGCAGATTGACTTTCGCCGCCCAGGGATTGGCTCTTCAAGTTTTTAATCAGTGGAACGAATCATTGTCGATGTGGTTGTCGACATGGGCGTTGACTCGTTCCCACAGATGGCATCAGATGTTTCTGAGTGTTTTCTCACCACTGATTCGCTGGATGGATGGCCGGAGGTCAACGCGGTCAAAAGGGACGCGTGGGGCTCCCAGGATCGGTTGGAGGCGCGTTTTCTCGGTAAGGGACGCGCAGATCCCCGTGTCGGCTTACCGAAGGATAGCCTCGGCAAAACGACGACCTCCTGGTGGTGGAGATGAGCGGGCTCGGGAACGAGGGTGCTCGGCTCCGGCTGGGAAGACGCTGAGGGGCAGCCTCGGCGCCGCTGGATCTCCTGGACCTGAATAGACGAGAGAGTTCGTCAGGGGGGTCGGACCTTGGTTCCGACCAATTCCCCTCTGATGCCAAAATCAGATCTGGTCTGATAGGTGTTCGGCTGGGATTGGGCTTGGTTCGCGGAGAGACCAAGCACTGACCCTCGGTCCGAGCTATGGAGGAGAAGTATGTAAATGTGGAAGAAGGTGTAAGAGTTTGTATGATATACATCCATTGTTGATCTCGGAGATCCCCCAGAGATGATGCCTCTCCTCCCTCTATATAGGCGAGTCATCCCCCCGTTGTAATGGCCCATGATGAGAGCTTATGGACGTCACTCATAGTGACGTGCAAATGTGGAAATCTTGACCCCCACTAATGGCGCCAGTTTAATGAGGGGATGAATGCCATCAATGTGTGCCATAATTAGCGAGTGATGGCCATGAAGGTGGAGTGATGGCCATGAAGGTGGTTGCCATAATTGGCAAGTGCTCCCTTGGTTTGGGGAGCGATTTCCTCCCCTACGGATAGTGGGCAGTCTTTTGGGCCTTCGTCTTGGGTGGAGAAGCACGACCCGCCCGTAAGGTCCTTGGGCCGGAGCCCAAGGCCGTAATAGGTTGGTTGGCTAGCCGTGGTTGACTTGACTCCTCTGTACCCGGTCAAAATGGTTGTATCAGTTACCTAACACATGCAACACACGCCTAACAATCCATAGCTTCCCAATACAAGTGTTCATGATATATACAATGAAAACTCTTCACATTGAACATCCTGCAAGATAAACACTTTCACGAACCTTGCATCCGCATACATTAAGTAATAATAATCTTCTATTCTCTAGAAGCCGACAGTTCTTAGCAATGGAGCCCCGAATTCAATCATGTTAACAAGATACACCAGATGATATATTTTTGGTTAATCATTTAGGCTATGTTTGGTTTGAGGGAAAATAAGAGAAAGAAAAGTGAAGTGAAATGAAAATGAAATAGAAATGGAAAGAAAAGGAAAAAGAAACAAGATTCTTTCTTATGTTTGGTTGTTGAGGAAAATTATAGAGAAAATCAAAAGGAAAACTGTAAAGAAAATAATTTCCCATGTTTGGTTGCTTATGAAATAGAAAAAGAAAATTATATAGGAAATACAATTTTAGTTATAATTAATATTTTAAAGAATATAACCTCAAACCAAAAGCACTCAACTACAATTAAAAAATGAGCAATAATAAACAATTATGTTTTCTTTTCTTTTTTGATGTTGATAGAAAATTTCAAAATTATCTCATTCAGCTATATAAATGATTGATGTTTTGAAAATAATATTGAAATTAGAAATACAGTATTGATCTTGTAGATGACAATTTCCAGTATTTTTATGTACTTGAAATATCAGATAACCATCCATAATACAAACATTTTCCATCACAATCTTTAGATGAAGTTATTTAGATCTCAATCAAATAAACAGAACGATTCATCATAAAAAAGGAAACAATCTACATGATCTTATTAACACAAGTATATGTTACTAAAGACGTAAGGCTGAATTTAATCAACCACAAATATCTACATTCACTTGGGAGAAAAAAAATCATCTAATACATATATCACAAAAAGTATATATTGTTCTAGAAAATACAATATATATTACCTTTGAGTTGAGATGGCAGTTGCTTTTTCTTCGTCTGTCTATAATGAGGAGGGTGTTGTAGCTAGGTTCGCTATAGGGCATCTCCATGAAGTACCATAAATCATAGTCGATGGATCTAAGGAAGATCATCTGCCTGGTGAATGAGATACTTAAACACTAAATAGTTATGGTTGGTGATAAGCTTTCAACAAATAGTTCTCAATAAATAACTTTCAGCGGAATAAATAATGATAATAATCACAATATAAAGTAAAGTAATTCCAAACCAGAGAGGCACAATGCAAACATAAGGTTTAAATCAGTTCGGTCTCTCTTGTAGCGCCCTGGGTAGCTACTGCACATGTACTAGAGGGGGGGTGAATAGTACTTTAAAATAATTAAGAACGTTATTCCTAACTATTGTGCAAACACAAACGACAATGCGGAATAAACAACAATCGACAAGAATTAAACAAGCGCAAACAAAGCATGTAACGGGTTCGGATCCACCCAAGTCTCCCCGACTTGTTCCAGGTGATCCTACGTCCCAACCATCGGATCCCCTCCGGATACTTGAGTTAGAAACCTCTAACCCAAGATTTAGCACTATGAAATTCTTGTGAAAAACCTTCACAAGACCAAATCATACACAATGTAAATGTGACTCCCACAACCCGGGATCACACACTCTCTCACAACCGAGAGACAATCTTAAATATCAAATACGATGAAATAAAGAAACACTTACCACAAAATCCTATGCCTTGAGTATACTTACCAAATTAGGGCAAAGATGGATTTTGGGGATAGAATGTCACCAAACTGAAGCTCCACCAATAAGATCAACGATCGAAGGCTAGGATGGAGGATGGTGACTTTGGATCAAGCTCCTTGGCTTGGAAGGCTCACAATCAAAGAATCTCTCTTTGGTAGTAAGAGTGAGAGAGAGATTCTAATGAGAAGAGATAGCTTTAGAATGGAGTTGATTTGCTTCTCTTTGATTTCTCTAAACCTCTAAAATGGCAGCCTTGAATACTAGGAATGAACCCCTCCAAGTATATATAGGATAGAGGAAAGAGAGAGAGAAAAACGTTTCAATTAAACCTCCAATGGCTCTATTCTGAACCAGACTAGTCGGTCAAAGAAGGATCACTGACCGACTAGTTCATCAACTAGTCAGTCGGTGATACAACGTAGACCGACTAATGGTTGAACAGCCAAAAGGTGAAGTACAGGAGATAGACAACTAGTCGGTCTAAGAAGACTTGCCGACCGACTAGTTTCACAACTAGTCGGTCGGTGAATGCTCTTTGACCGACTAATAGTCGAAATAGAATAAGCTGACTTCAAGTTGATTTAGTCGGTTTAAGAACAAATGCTGACCGACTAGTTTCTCAACTAGTCGGTCGACAAACGTTCTTTGACCGACTAACGATAAATAGTAACTATGGATGTACAGGGAAAGCTCAACTAGTCGGTCTAAGAAGGATTCCTAACCAACTAGATCGCCATCTAGTCAGTTGGTGACTCTTCTTTGACCGACTAAATGAACAACATAGCTAGGCTGAAATGAGCAAGGCATTCTAGTCGGTTCAAGAGGAATTTCCGACCGACTAGATCGTCATCTAGTCGGTTGGTTCTTCTACTTGAACCAACTAACATGCACTAGAAGCCGAGGGAAGAAGCGATAGGCTTCGGAAAAGTTTCTAATGGCTTCTATGATAATCCTAGCTCTAAGATATGAGCGAAATGAAGATAAAAATGTAAGTCCTACTCAAGGCTTAACATTCTATTCTATGAAGCTAGAAGACAATAAATAATACATGACGAACCGTCTTCAAAGCTTCAATCTTCACTCTTGACTTCATTAATACTCCTTGAGCTTCAACGAAGCTTCAGGCACACGATCACGCGTTTGAGAAGTCTCGAGACGTCGATTTTGATGTACGTATTCTTTTTGGCGACGATCTCCATAACTGCACTCACAAAAAGTTAGTACGAGTTATTTATGTTTGCTCATCATCCAAAACCAAATCCTGGGAATCAATACTCAACATTCTCCCCCTTTTTGGTGATGACAAACCAACATAAATACTAATCAATAATAATGATTCAAATGAAATTTACTTACTACCCCTGCATTGATGACACGTTAGTTCCGTATTAAACAATAATCATATGCATCAAGCAGGCGAGGGAAATATAAAATATGAATCCTATTATTGCAATTTATGATCTAAATCCATTTTATATCTTAACTCCCCCTGAATCTAACATATCAAATTAGATTCATGGTAAATTGCTTTGATATCAATTTAGCACATTGTCATTATTAATTCTCTTCCCCTTTGGCATTAGCAAAAAGAGCAGGAGGAGATCAACGACAAGATTACAATGGCTAAGAAATTAAAGCAAGAGAGTCTAAGAATACGACCACGGTCTAAATGACATCAAAGTAAAATACCAAATGTAAAATACCGAGGAAAATCAAAGCGTGCCAACGTGGCCATAGTCGAAAATCGAAAAACGAAATCATCAAGCCATAGGCAAAAATCGAAAAACGAAATCATCAAACCATAGGAGAAAATCGAAAAACGAAATCATCAAGCCATAGGCGAAAATCGAAAAATGAAATCATCAAATCATAGGCGAAAATCGAAAAACGAAATCATCAAAGCTCAAATTAATTTCACTTATTGAGTTATGGAACATACTCTCCAATATCAACATTCTTAGTTAAATAGTGCATGGAAAACAATTCTATGATTTCATGAAATCAAATCTATTTAATCCAATAAAATCATCAAACGACGAAATCAATATCAGAGACATAAATCCATTTTGAATACCAAATGTATCAAATTGATACTAAAAGTAACATGCAGAAGTGTTATGCCAAAATTAGATAGTAACTTCATGTAACTATGGCATACACAATTCTAGCATACAAATTGAAACAAAATGATACCAATGTAGATATTCTAACAATTCATGCAATCAACACACATGGATACCAATGTAAATCAAATGTAAGAAGATACTTACAACATTAAGCTCCCCCTACTTTGGTGCATCACTTAAGCATTAACAACTCCATTTGAATGAGAAACTTTGCAAATCAATGAGTTGGTGGGGTTGGTATCCCATGATGGATTGAACCTAGAAGATATCATTTTGGTATCCAAAAATCTTTTTGGATCCTATGGGTTAGGCAATAAATTTAGCGAACTAGATTCAAATTAAATGTAACCCATATCCTAACTAAATTCAAATTCAATATGAATTTAAGTTTCAACTAATCATGCACATACAAAATCAATATGCAGATAAAAAGAATACACCAATACTTACCACAATTGCTTTGGTACCCATAAAATGAAATTAAACTTATGGTACCAAGCAATGAAGGGTCAAAGGAAACTAACCCTTCGGAAACCAAGTCCACGAGGACCGTGATTTTCCAACATAATCATCATTCAAAATAATATCATTAATAAACCATTGCACATATATATTCTTAGCATGCATGCTTGTGTTCTTCGGACCCCAAATAGTGTATGTCTTGGGAGTCCTAATCCTATTGGGAACATGCATACATTGTTGATTTCTATGTGATGCATGTCGTGTGTAAGCATATGGCATATGATGTAATGGTGCATGATGATACTTATTCATATGAGAATGTGAAGGAACATATGCATGTGGTGGAACACGTGCATGAGTGTGTCTCATATGGTGTGCACGTGCTCGTGAATGCGGAGCATAAAAATCATCATACGTGCTAATATGTGGTGTAGGATGTGTGTTCCTACGTGGCATGGTATACATGAAAGCATGACCCTTCTTTGGAGGTCCACCCAAAGTGGGTTTCTTTCCAAATGGGGGTGTGTACCTAGCGGAAGCACCATTGGTAGAAGAACTACCCATGAAGTGTTTAATTCCACTAGTAGAAGCATCAGACGTTGGCCTAACAAAGGTGGCAGACGATTTGGATGAATATCCCATCTTATACCCCAAGCCAATGTGATGATTGGCCGGAAGTAAGTCATTTAGGATATTGTCCAAATGGCCCATACCTTTATTGAATTCATTGATTCGGCCTAATGTGCACTCATATTTCTCGGTGAGAGAATGCATCGAAGCTTCCAAAGTGGACACTTAAGATGTGAGTGCGCAAACACGTGATTTGAGATTTTTATTCTCAATACTCAAAGTTGAGTTTTGAGACGTCAAATCCGCTATCACATGTTCATCCGAATCCTCGACATGAACATGCTCAAGTTGAGATTTGAGATTTACAATCTCATTTCTCAAATCTTCAACAACGGTGTCGTTGTTGACGATGATAGGTTTAGGCGAGGTTTTAAGACTATCTAACTCATTTTTAGTCTTAATAAATTTAGTAGCCAAATTAGAAAACTTATTCCAAAGTTGTTCATTAGCTATTCTAAGTCGTCCATTGTTACCTCACCGCCTTCATCCTCGCTTTCATCCCCGTTTTCATCGGAGGATGTCTCTTGATCACGTTCCTCTTTTCCCATGAAGCACGTGTGTGCTTTATCCACTCTTTCATCGTCCGACTCTCCACTTGAGGAGTCCTCGTCGGAGTCGGTGAAAGTGCCTACAAGTCCTTTCTTGTGCATTCTCGACTTGTCGTACTTGGATGCCTTCCACTTCTCCTTGTGTTTGTTTAGAGGACAATCCGGCTTGATATGTCCTGGCTTGTTGCATTTATAACACACGTGAGTAGAAGCATTAGTCGAAATAAATTTTGATTTACTCTTCAACTTACCTTGTCGGAAGAATCGGTTGAACTTCTTTGCCAAATCGGCCAAAGCTTCCATGTCCAACTCTTCTTCTGATTCTTCTTCCGATTCTTCATCATCAGTAGATGGAGTGGCCTTGTATGCAATTGCCTTTTTCTTTGGCTCGTCTTGCTTCAAGTACGCCTTCATCTTCTCCTTCATCTTTATCTTACTCTCCTTGCGTACCTCGTAAGACAAAAAGGTACCCATTAGTTGTACAACAGTGTACTTATTCATATCGTTACCTTCCTCGATGGCGAAGGTACGCTTTTCCCAACAAGAAGGAAATCCGTCGATTATCTTCGCGACTTTCTCCTTTTGGGTGTAGATCTTCCCAAGTGCTTCCAATTCGTTGGATATGTCCACGAAGCGAGCATAGTAGTCCTTCATTGTTTCACCCTGTTCCATGTGAAACAACTTAAATTCTTTGTTAGCGACAACGAGTTTAGAATCTTTTACCGTACTCGTTCCTTCGTGCAGGATGAGGAGTTGGTTCCATACTTGATATGCACTCTTACATGTGCATATCTTGTTGAAGTCTTCGGGCTCCAACGCATATTGCAAGGCATTAATTGCCTTGGCATTGCTTACCTCCGCGGCAACCTCCGCGGTAGTCCACTTCGTGAATTCTTGTTCGGCGGGCTCGACATACTCCGTCAATATGGCTCTCCAAAGTGAAGCGCTCCAGAGGAAGGTTTCCATCCGGCATTTCTAGTACCCATAGTTGGTACCGTTGAAGTGAGGAGGCCTGACAAAGGATTGTCCTTCCATAACCGAAGAAGATCCTTGACGATCTTTGAAGACGTTGTAGTCGTTGTTTGTCATAGCTTTGAACTCTGGCTCAGACTATGTAGCTTTGACCTTGGCTCTGATACCAATTGTAGTGCCCTGGGTAGCTACTGCACATGTACTAGAGGGGGGGTAAATAGTACTTTAAAATAATTAAGAACGTTATTCCTAACTATTGTGCAAACACAAACGACAATGCGGAATAAACAACAATCGACAAAAATTTAACAAGCGCAAACAAAGCATGTAACGGGTTCGGATCCACCCAAGTCTCCCCGACTTGTTCTCGGTGATCCTACGTCCCAACCACCCGGATCCCCTCCGGATACTTGAGTTAGAAACCTCTAACCCATGATTTAGCACTATGAAATTCTTGTGAAAAACCTTCACAAGACCAAATCATACACAATGTAAATGTGACTCGCACAACCCGGGATCTTACACTCTCTCACAACCGAGAGACAATCTTAAATATCAAATACGATGAAATAAAGAAACACTTACCACAAAATCTTGTGCCTTGAGTATACTTACCAAATTAGGGCAAAGATGGATTTTGGGGATAGAATGTCACCAAACCGAAGCTCCACCAATAAGATCAGCGATCGAAGGCTAGGATGGAGGATAGTGACTTTGGATCAAGCTCCTTGTCTTGGAAGGCTCACAATCAATGAATCTCTCTTTGGAAGTAAGAGTGCGAGAGAGATTCTAATGAGAAGAGATAGCTTTAGAATGGAGTTGATTTGCTTCTCTTTGATTTCTCTAAACCTCTAAAATGGCAGCCTTGAATACTAGGAAAGAACCCCTCCGAGTATATATAGGATAGAGGAAAGAGAGAGAGAAAAACGTTTCAATTAAACCTCCAACGGCTCTATTCTGAACCAGACTAGTCGGTCAAAGAAGGATCACTGACCGACTAGTTCATCAACTAATCGGTCAGTGATACAACGTAGACCGACTAACGGTTGAACAGCCAAAAGGTGAAGTACAGGAGATAGACAACTAGTCGGTCTAAGAAGACTTGCCGACCGACTAGTTTCACAACTAGTCGGTCGGTGAATGCTCTTTGACCGACTAATAGTCGAAATAGAATAGGCTGACTTCAAGTTGATTTAGTCGGTTTAAGAACAAATGCTGACCGACTAGTTTCTCAACTAGTCGGTCGACAAACGTTCTTTGACCGACTAACGATAAACAGTAACTATGGTTGTACAGGGAAAGCTCAACTAGTCGGTCTAAGAAGGATTCCTAACCGACTAGATCGTCATCTAGTCGGTCGGTGACTCTTCTTTGACCGACTAAATGAACAACATAGCTAGGCTGAAATGAGCAAGGCATTCAAGTCGGTTCAAGAGGAATTACTGACCGACTAGATCGTCATCTAGTCGGTTGGTTCTTCTACTTGAACCAACTAACATGCACTAGAAGCCGAGGGAAGACGCGATAGGCTTCGGGAAAGTTTCTAATGGCTTCTATGATAATCCTAGCTCTAAGATATGAGCGAAATGAAGATAAAAATGTAAGTCCTACTCAAGGCTTAACATTCTATTCTATGAAGCTAGAAGACAATAAATAATACATGAAGAACCGTCTTCAAAGCTTCAATCTTCACTCTTGACTTCATTAATACTCCTTGAGCTTCAACGAAGCTTCAGGCACACGATCATGCGTTTGAGAAGTCTCGAGACGTCGCTTTTGATGTACGTATTCTTTTTGGCGACGATCTCCATAACCGCGCTCACAAAGAGTTAGTACGAGTTATTTATGTTTGCTCATCATCCAAAACCAAATCCGGGGAATCAATACTCAACATCTCTGACCTACTTTCAGTGTCCAAGTACCCTGCTTGAGATGTCAATTATCCTCTTGTTAAACCGCAAGATAAAGTATAATCTCGTAACTTAGCAAACATCCTTGCCAATTGCGAACCCCAATCTCAACAACCTGAGATTAGAAAAAGCACCACTCTCTAAATTGAAAGTGCAACACCTCACAACCGAGTCAAAGATGTAATAGGAAATACTTATAATACTCCTAAATCCTTTGAAGATGAAGCCCTTTGAGTGAAAGTGGCTATGGAAGATGATTTCTGTTCTAAGGATTTGAACAATTGAGAAAGTAAATCTACGGACCAAAGAGATGAGAAATGAACGTACAAACACAATGGTAAAATATGACTATTCTATATTTTCTCTTCTATTTTTTTCTTAATAACAAAGAATTAATCCATATTCATAAAGGAAAATTTATGTAAAAGAGAGTGTACAAAAAGCCCTCTACAATGGCTAGAAAATGGATATGTTCTTAAAGTTAACTCAGCCAACTGCTAGTTGATTAGTCGACTAGTGCACATCAATTGGTTGCCCAGTGGTATACTATTAGTCGACTAATAGTAAAACATTGGTAGCCTAGCCTTAGCTGCTAAAGTCTCTGTCTTTTATTAGTCGACTATGGGTTCTACATTGGCCAACTAACACTGATAAGAATGCAGAGTTAAGGTATGAAACCTACGGGTTTTATCTAGAATTAATACCATATTAATTCTAAGTAATTCCTAGGGTTTCATGTGTGTGTGTGTGTGTGTGGCAACTTCAAGGCTTTACAAAATATTCTAAGACAAGAAATTAAAATTACATCAATTATATAATATGTCTTCAATATATTGATTGATGTAACATTTGTTCATCTTCTTATCGTAGATATCTTCACGTCATCATGTTGCCTTGATGACCTGTGGATGACAAACAACACTAGAAGTGGGGTTGAATAGGGTTGTTAATAATTATAAGCTTTTTTAAAAAATCAATGTTCCTTCTATGTGTTGCCTAAGTTTCAAATTGAGTTGCCTCAAATTTGAAATCAATCAACAATTATATGCTTGTAAAAGATGAGAGTTACTAACAGCGGAAATGAAACCGTACAAGCAATACTAAACGAGTCAAAGTCACAACGCAAACACACTGTAATTTACCCTGGTTCGGATACGCAAGTCCCACTTGCCCACTGTATCCTACTCCAGCAACCAATCCACTAGCTCTCAATGAGAGCAAACCTTGCCTCAAATGAAGAGGACTTCGAACAACCACTTAGCTTCCCTCGCTAGGAATTTCAGCACCTAGTTACAACAAAACTACGATTTACACTATTTCCTTATAACACGGGAATTTACAACTCAACGTCTTCTTCAAAGACTTACAACAAATATAAAATGAAAGTACACAATTTTCATATAGCCAATAGTATATGTGAGTGAAACGTGGCTAAAGAAAATCAATCCTTTTGATCAAATATATGATATAGAATAAAACACAATTTGATCAAAATTCTTTGTCTTGAAAATCGATTCTCTAAAATATAGTACTTGGGCTTTAGAGATCGAAAACTCAAGTATTCTAATCTTTGAAAAAATATGAGATTTAAAATCAATACAAAGATTAAAATAAAAAGAACTTGTATTTTGAATCTCAAATAGAAAGCGATTAGGCTTGGAGATCAAAATAACAAGTATGAAGAAAATGCTAAAAAGATTACTGAAAAGATCTTTAGAAAAGATTGTAGAACTCAGATTAAAACAGCAGCCTTTGAACTTTTGAATCACAAAGAATAGAGAGAGAGAGAGAGAGAGAGCTTTTGAGCAATATAGAGAGTTTTTTAATAAGAATACTGATATATAAAAATTCTGAAATCCTCTTCTATTTATAAGCAAACTAGTCATAACCCGTGCCCGTGGGCACGGTTCATGTAAGATTTTCACCCGCGAAATCTTTGTTCCCAAACCTTATTTACACAGTCAAATTTGTGCGAAACAACAAATTCGACGTAGAACAATAAATTCGGTGAGGGCGCCCTTGAGTCGGAACAACAAATTAGCGTAAAAAAATTTAGCCGGTGCCTTTGGCGCGAAAGGTGGAAGTGCATAAGTGTGTGTGTGTGTGTATGGTAAGTGGGTAAAAAGTGAAACGGGAGGTTTTTTAGCAAAAAAGGAAAAATAGGTGGTATTCTGCGCAAATGTAGTGAATGTGGGGAGTTTGAAAACAAAAGGAAAAAAGTGGTGGGTTTTAAAAACACTCATCTTAACCATTCTTTTACCAAGATTAAATCCTAGCCATTCTTCTATCAATCTCTTTATACATCAGCATGACATCAGCTTGTCCCAATCAGCCCTAGAATTCAAAAACCTTTGTGTTTTAATATATAGACTAGTCATAACCCGTGCCCGCGGGCACGGTTCATTTAAGCTTTTCTCCCACGAAATCTTTGTTCCCCAAAAAATTATTTCTCCCGCCAAAATTTAAAATAACGACAAATTAGCGTAAAAATATTTAGCGGCACGTGCACCTTTGGCGCGGAACAACAAATTTTGCATGTGCACCTTCGACGCGGAACAATAAATTTGGCACGTGCACCTTTTGGAGGTAAGGGTTCTCTAATAGCTTTTCATTATTGCTCTAGTTTGTAAAAGGACAGTAATTTGTTATTTCATGTGTACATCACTCGGGCTAAACTACTCGTACGGAACAAAATGCTACAACTCTACCATGATATCTTGCACTAAAAATGTATTCCACTAAAAATTTATCTCCATCAGTATAAAGTAAATAATGATGCAAGATTCTTTGCCAAAAATGATATCATTATTAACCATATGTATGAACCTATGGATTTTAAAATCTTTCCCATGATCTGAATAAAAACGGGAAGGATTTCACTGGCTGTAATAATATGGAGGCCAACGAATGCCATTCCACCCTCCTAATTTTGTAATTTTTCCTTAATAGAATGAGTAATTTTAGATGGTTACCTTCTTGAATTAGTGCTTTCAAATCCTATGCTATTAAAATGGAAATTGCCACTTCTACATTTCTGTGTACTTACTAAATATTTCCTAACTTAGAGAAAGCAATGAATATTCATTCTCTTACATTATTTCTTTAATTTAAATAAATTAATAGGTTATGATTAATTAATCATTAATGAGCAATGCTTGCTCAATTTACGTTGTCCCCTTCTTGAATTATGTAGTCCACTCCTAATTTTGTAATGTTTTCCTTAATAGAATGAGTAATTTTAGATGGTTACCTTCTTAAATTAGTGCTTTCAAATCCTATGCTATTAAAATGGAAATTGCCACTTCTGTATTTCTGTGTACTTACTAAATATTTCCTAACTTAGAGAAAGCACTGAATATTCAAACTCTTACATTATTTCTTTAATTTAAATAAATTAATAGGTTATGATTAATTAATCATTAATGAGCAATGCTTGCTCAATTTACGTTGTCCCCTTCTTGAATTATGTAGTCCCCTCCTAATTTTGTAATGTTTTCCTTAATAGAATGAGTAATTTTAGATGGTTACCTTCTTAAATTAGTGCTTTCAAATCCTATGCTATTAAAATGGAATATTCATTCTCTTACATTATTTCTTTAATTTAAATAAATTAATAGGTTATGATTAATTAATCATTAATGAGCAATGTTTGCTAAATTTATGTGGTCCCCTTTGCTAAATTTATGTAGTCCCCCTTCATAATGATATTTACCATCCAAAGTTAAATATAAACCCATATTTGATATTTGAGTTAAGTTATCAAAACATTCATTTTCTTCAAAACCAAAACTGAGACATGTGTGGCTTTCATTTTGAAGTTTAGAAAACTCTAGTTGCATATCATCAAATGCATAAAAAGTAAAGGTATGAAAAATGCCCTTCTACGTCAAAAATGGATATAATGACTTCCAAGGCAGTATTTGCATGGCATACCTTGTATCCAACAGATGTTTAAAAGAATGCAAAAACTAAGGTTAAAACCTGAAAGCATCCAAATTACCAAAATTTTACTAATTTAAGCCCAAATGCTAAAGATACAGAATGCAGAAACTAAGCTTAAAAACCAACAATATATTAAAATTACATAAATCTATCTAATTTCTCTAAAAATTCCAATTAAAGTCAACTCATTGTGAGCCAGGGGTCCGTACGAAATCCTTAGCATTCATTCTGGACACCCCAGCAAATCCTTCAGTCTCGATCGTGCCTTCAATAAATATATTTCTTTTACTATTTCATCAAAAGAATCCATAAAACCACATTGATAGCAACACTCAAAATGCAGCATGAACAAAGCATTGATCCATAGAAAACTTTCCGAATGTAGCTTTGGGGCCATTGGAGGATTGAACAGTTCCGGCTCCATTTGGCATCCAATCCGTCTAATAGAGAAGATCGACGATCGGATCAATTGATTCCGGCTGTAGGAATTTCTTGATTCTTGATTTGCAAATGGAGCCGTCTAATCGAGAAGCACTAACCAATTAGAATCAGAAATATTTGTTTATAGCAAGAAATTGGAACCATAACTGCTTCTCATATGCACATTTGAAAGAACACGGAAGTTGTGCTCAAAAAGCGCTAACCAAAGAAGAGCAACATACATAAGTTAATGGAAGATTTGAGAACATAGAGCAAGAAACCCCCATAAAAGATTTTTGCATGTGTTTCTTTTTCTAAATTTAGAAAAGGTTGCAAGCTGCCAAAACCCCAATCAAGGCTGAAATCCATTGCAACTTCTGGAAGGACTAATTACATCTAAAAGTAACCCATGTAGAGGGGGGAAGTAGAGCAGAAAGTGATGCAGTTTACCTGTAGTTTAAAACTATACATAAAAATTGCACTTTGGACTAATAATGGCTCCAAAAAAGATAATAAAATTATAAAGAAAAAGGAACAAAAATATTTCCTTCGCCGTCTTGATCGTGCCTTCATTCTGGACGTCCTAGAAAATCCTTCACCAGCTTGAACATGCCTTCAATAAAAATATTTCTTTTACAATTTCAGCAAAAGAATTCATAAAAATCCATTAATATCAACAATCAGAATGCATCATGAACAAATTGATGATCACTCACAAAGCACTAACCAATTAGCAATACATAATTCAGGTCATAAAAAAGAGCAACGTATATAGATTAAAGGAAGATTTTGGACAAAGGAATAAAAACCCATGAAAGATTCTTGCCTATATTTTTTTCCTAATTTTAGAAAAGATTG
>CM061135.1:130490371-130922962 GCA_030789695.1 Scilla litardierei | reverse complement strand
TACAGCGCAATGCGGGACTTCACCTGGTCATCTTCACCCGGTTGGTTGACATATGAATGTGACCGGTTGGATCTTGGTGCCGTCGGGTGAGGAGGCCGGTTGAGCTGACCGTGTCTTGGCTCTGGAGATTCGGCTACAGATGAACCGATCGGGTGAAGGTCACCCGATCGGTTGGCAATCACAATAAAAATACAGAGACTTTGGGCTTTTGAACCGGCCTACGAACTGACCGGGTGACTTCTTGTGAGCTCCAAGCTGCGTCCGGGTGGTGCACGCGTGCATCACCCGATTGGTTGAAGACAACCAACCGGTCGGGTGAATGGCTGAAAGATGCGATCTTCGTCGTTTGACCCCCTGGATCACGCGTGACTCCTCCCGTTGCTCCAGGGACTCACGATATCGTCGTTTTATGTCCCCTATGCCAGTAAACTCCTGTAAAATACGGAAAACATGGAAATGTGAAAGAAAACAAGAAAACACGAGAAAACGAATATAAGACGGCGGTAAATAACGGAAAAACACGAAATAAAACGTGCGCAAATATATGAAATATAAACGCATGTCAGCGAGTTGGAGAGGTAGCCTATCGCTTAGCCCTGCCACCATCTTTGGAGGGAGTTCATAACGTTTTTCATGTGTCTCAGCTTCGTTATATCAGCAACCCTTCTCACATTATGGACTACTTTGATATTACAGTCCATCCAGACCTGATGTATGAGCAGTAGCCAGTGCAGATCTTAGAACGGCGTCAGAAGACGCTCAGGAACAAGGTTGTCGATCTTGTTAGAGTGATGTGGCGGCACGACTCGCCAGGAGAGTCCACCTGGGAGAGAGAATAAGAGATAAGAGAGCGCTACCCTCATTTGTTTTTTGATCAGTAGTTGTTAGAAATTCCGAGTGCGGAATTTTCTGTAAGGTAGGTAGGGTGTAACGACCACTTTCTGGTCGTACGTATTTCAGTGTGTACTCTGTTTCGTATGCGTATGTTTATATTTGCTTTATTATTATTATTTTTCGTAGCTTAGACGCGTGCCCGGACCTCGCATTTACGATCATCTCGAAGGCACGATCGACCCGGTATCTTTGTTCAAATTTTTGGATGACCAGGGGTAAAATTGTAATAACCTAATTATTATTATTATTAACTTTTTCTATATCTTTAATTCAAAATTTTATATGTTAATAAAATCTAAAACAGTTTTAAACTATTTTTTTTAAAAAAACGCACGTTCCGAACACAACTGGGTTTGAAATCAAATCTTTTAAACTGAATCCTTTATAATATCCTAACTATTAACTTAAAATCTTAACAGACCCCCCTATCCCCACTTTTCCTCCATCAGGTACAACCTCCCACCTACCCACATTACTCTCCCACGTTACCTCCCTCTATCTCCCTACAAAATCAACAGAGCATCTTTTTTCTCCCATCAAAAAACAAAAGAAACCCAAGAGGCTAAAACCCATCTCCTCTCCTCATCCAAGTCGACACCTCCCATATCTCAAACTTGCGCCCAGACCTCTCGCCACGCACAACCCATCTCACTTCAGCCACCTCGCCCTCACCATCTCCCGATGCCGGTAACCCCAGTTTCCCGTCGCCAAACCTAGACCTACGCTCTTCTCCCCGTCACACAAAACACCTCCCCAAAACCCTAGAGCTTCCTTCCACTCAACTAAACTCCGGCAGCCCAAGCTCGACTCCGGCAGCCCCCAACCCGCTCCGGCCAGCTTCCCTCGTCCACGCGAGCTTCCATAGTCCTCTGGCCCACCTCCCGCCACAAACACACGACCCAGATCTCTCCACACCTCCCCGAAACTGTAGACCTTCCCACCTCTAGTGACCACCAGCTCACCGGAAAACCCCATGCCCAGCCTGCTGATATTCTCGTAGCCCTCCCCTTCCGACCTGCATCAGCCCGAGACTTCTCCTCCTTGCGCAGAGCCTCTCCAGGCTACCAGAACTACCGCATGCCTTTAGATCCTCCGCAGCACCTTCTGCAGAGCCGCCGCCCACCTACAGAAGACCCCGCGTGCCATCAGGGGCAGCCCTGCTCTCCACGACTCCTTCGCTACCAAGTGACGCTGTCGTTAGACGCCGTTCATGCCGTTGCCCTTCTATGTGTCTCGACTCCGTACCCTGCGTCAACGGTTAGTAGATCTATCCCTTATTAAGCTATAACCCACACCATAGGATAGAAGATCTAACAAAATCGAATCATTAGATGTCGTACGAGTTATTTTGATAATGTAATATGTTGGAAAGAACCTAATTTCAGTTATATGTTTAATCAAACCAGAGAACCGATTGTACCGTAGCGTAGTGCTCGTCAAGAAAAACCCAACGATACCAAGTTCATCAAAATCAGGCAAGTATGCAAATTATTATGAATTTTTGAAGTATAATGTTTAAACTGTTGTTTTCACTTAAAGCTGAATAACAGGAAATTGACCCGTGAAATGACGTTCACAAAAAATACAATGACGATCCATACTTAAAATGTGACATATTGACATAAAATTTCGCATGTTTATGTTTCAAGAGTAAATAACGAAAAATAGTTGATTGCAGCATGTTTAAAAAACAACCCATTTAATTTCGTTGTTTAAATTGTTTTAGGGTGTTATAATTCATGATAAATGCTAATATTAATATGGTCATATGCTTCATAATTTAACATAGGTTGCTAGAATGGACACTTGTGGAATTTCTTGAAATCTTGAATTCGTGAATTCGTGCGCCTCAAAGGTGAAACCTTGAATTCGTGAACTCGTGCAAATCGCTAGGTTGGCTCGTGTTCTAGCACTTTTTTGGGTGGGGTTAGGGTTGAGCGGCCACTGAGCGTGCGTGTAGAGGCCCCCTTCAAGAGCACCACCTAGGCGGTGGGTGGCGTCAATCACGATTATACCCCTGTGAGAAGGATCAACAGACTCTCCGTGACTTAAAGGCGTGAACCCGAGGCATAGTAGAAATCGCGTGCACAAAACTTGAACTCATTATTGTTATCTCAGTTGTACACTAGAAATGCCATGTTAATAAAGTTTGTAGAAATGCCATGCTCTTTAGTGCTTGTTTTAAATTCCTTAGAAATGCCATTTTTAGAAGTACTTTATCTTTCTTTAAAATTGCCATGTTTATAACCATGCTGCTGCCATCTTGTATAAACAGTTAATGCTTCATAAATTGTTACTATTCGCACACCCCGTTTTGGTTCGTCTTACTTTTACTTGCCAGACCTTGTTGACATACATTCGTATTTTTGGAATGTATGTCAAATCATGAGCCAGAGTACCAGGAGGACTTGTTTGAGACACTTGACCCAGAGAGCCATGAGTTTGCTGTTGACTCAGAGTCGCTCCCTGTGGAGGATTAGAGACCGGTGTTGTTGCCACTTTTCTTTAGATTTGCTTTAGTACTTTGTTTTAGGGTATGCTTTCCTTGCTGTAGTTCTTTGGCTATGCTGAGGCCTTATTGTTTTATTTCGTGTACGAATATTTTTGGATGTGACTTTTAATTATATGACTGTTCTTATTGTTCTGAAATGCATGCAAGAATTCTGCGCGGTTGTTATCACAAACGCTTAATGAACTCGGGCTTCATTGCCATAGTTTCATGCAGACCTTAGTAACGTTCTCGCTTCCGTTGCCTTTGGAAAGCGGGGCGTTACATTATCTAATCTAACAATGTATGACATGGTCTCGTGGTCTAAATAATTATTAAGCAAATTCAATGAGATTGAATTTTTCTTGTTTGGAGAATAATAATAATAATAAGGATCATGTAACCGCTTTGCTATTAGTTTCTAATCTAACGGTGAAGGACATTTTCCTTGGTCCAAGTAATTATAATGTAATATTTAATATGATTAAATCTTGCTCATTGAAATCATAAAGCCTGAAATAGCAAAACCTAATTAACTGGATTAATTAGTAGATGTAAAACCTAATTTAAATTGGAATTACAAAAAGCTTATTGATATTATTGGATTCTAAATTTTGCTTTTTGTATTGGTGTCTTAGATAGTCATATTTTAATTGGTTACTTAATTAAGGAATGTGATTTTGGTATTTTAGTCACCAACAAACATCACTCTCATTATATAGCTGGCATTACCAATTGATTAGCGTAAATTTTCTAACCAATTAAATGTGCAAGAATTAAGTTTTTTAAATTATTTCAAGTCCATTATATTTACAAGTCTTTTAAGAATTATCCATATCCCTTCATCATTTCAAAAGTGTATAGTACCTAGTATTGGTGCCATCGTTGTTGGCGACGATCAAGCCATTAGCATTTCAACACTAGGTGTGCACTTATGCCCATAAGATGGATTCGAGGGGATGGAATATGACTTTGTTGGTAGCGGTCAAGGGAATATATATATCTTTCTTACTTAATAAGATTTGAATGTGAACAGACTTGACTAATACTTATGGTTTATTGGCGGCGGTCAAGATCATAAGGGATTAGGCGCAAAAAATCATTTGGGATTTACAAGGAGTTGTAATTGACAAAGAGTTTGTCTACATTATATGAAGAAAGATAACTTGTTGGTGACGATCAAGGTTATCAATCTTATAATATATGGATCTCAATTCCCACTATAAAATTATATTAATAATTTTCGTCTATCTTTTGGGATGAAAATGTTCGCAAAATTAGTGAGAGAAAATAATTAGATAAAAACCAATCTAATTATTTATGAATATCTGCATTCCATTATCGTATTGTAACACTTCTAAAATATATCATTTTACAACATCATGACTGGCTTTACACTTATCCTCAACAAGAACAAACTCACTATATCCAACTATGAAGATTGGCTGAGAAATGCTAAAATAGCATTGACATATAAACAATTAACATACATCTTAGATGCAACCACGCCAGACACACCGACTAAGAAATCTAATGAAGAAGAGGTAAACTCTTTAAGATCTAAACTCAGGACAGTGCCATTACAAGTGCCTCGTATTAGCCTCCATAAGTAATGAGTTACAAAGGGGCACGAGAATATGGACATTCATTTCATATTTTTCCTAATAAAAAGTAATATGAGAGCAATCTTGAATCGCAAGATTCCTTTCTTCTAGAAAATTATTTCAATCGAAGATGGAGGCTAAGACACCAGTCCAAGACCATGTCCTCGCGATGATTGCATATATTGAGGAATTGTAACAATAGGATTTTACGTTAAATAATAAGTTGTATATTGATATATTTCTACAAACTCTTCCTAACACCTTCTCTCAGTTCATATTAAATTTCAATATAAATAAACTGGAATGTTCACTTCCCGACCTTTTCAATATGAGGCAAGATGAGAGCTCCTTTTTGTAAGACAAAGACGCTGGCTATATTTACTAGATCTTTTCACCTCAAGCCTATTCGCAAGGGAAAGAAGAAGGCTATTAAACTTAAGAGTATTATTAAGAAGGTAAAATCAAAGAATGATAAAGTTATAAAAGTGAATGATTTTATTGCCATACGTTAGAGCACTGGAAAAGGAACTGCAAGGACTACTTAGAGTCCTTAAAGAAGAAGAGGTATGATGATGCCTTATTTTCAAGTGTGTATGTCATTCAAAACATTCTCTCTATTTCTCCAAACTACTTGAGTATTGAATACTAGAGCTGGTTCTCATATCTATAATTGTTTACAGGGACAGATAAAAAATAGGAGGCTAAGAGATGGTGAAATGACTCTACAAGTGGGAATTGGAGCAAGTGTTGATGCCATCACCGTAGGGGACTTTCACCTTAAATTGCTGAGGGACAAAGTCTTGATTTTACGCAATTTTTTCTATGTACCAAATATGATTTGTAACATTGTATTGACTTCTTTATTGGATAAGGAAATTTTATTTTGAAAGACAATATTATGAACATTTTCAATAAAAATATATTTCTTGATTTTGGTACATTGAATAAGGGTGTATATGTTTTGAAGCCAAGCACCATATTAAATATTTATAATATGAATAAATGAAAGACTCCAAGTGAAAATGAAACCTTCTCATGGCATTGTAGACTAGGTCATACTGGTAAGAAAGGACTAAGTAAACTGCATAAGGAATGATTGTTGAATCCTTTTGATTATGAATCAGATGCAACTTGCAAGTCTTGTTTCGTCGGTGAACGTTCATGAACCGACTAAAGGTCGAATGAGATAGATAATGAGTACCGACAGTTAGTCGGTCTGAGTACAAGACCTGACCGACTAGTTTGTAAACTAGTCGGTCGAAGAACGTGCTTAGACCGACTAAACGTAAACAGTAACTCAGTCGAAATTTACTGACAAGAACTAGCCGGTCTGAGAAGTGTTGCCGACCGACTAGATTGCAATCTAGTCAGTTGGCTCTCCTTCATGAACCGACTAAGATGCACGAAAAGTGCCGAATCGAAGCGCAAATCTTCGGAAAGATTCCTATGGCCTCTAGGATCACCCTAGCACTAAGATTAAGACGTCATGAAGTTAAACGTAAGGATTTCTAACGGGAAAAACATACAAAGAGGGAAACATCCAATATTATTCATATAAAAGTCATTACAAAAAACGGTCGTTACAGCCGTCGCCAAATCTGAGCTTAGCACGGCAATGGAAGAGCGATCCGAGGAAGAAGTTGCGGCTGAAAGGAACTCCTCGTGACTGATATATAATGGATCTGGAGAGTGGAGAATATAGGGGAAAACTGGAGGAAAAGGAAATTTTGGGGTTTTAGGGTCTGCCGGCGGCTAGCGGGTAGTGCCGGCGCAAGGGGGGGGGGGGGTGAGAGGGAGCACAGGAGGATGAGGAAGGCAAGAGGAAGGTTGGGGAATGATTGGGGAAGAAAATCAGATAGCAAAAGTGAGAGGAGAAGTGAAAACGCATAGGGTTTAAATAGAAAGAACAAGCGGTGGCTACGACTTAACCTAGGGTTACTGTGCATATTAGTCGGTCAGTGAAGAGTGGTCGACCGACTAGTTTGGGAACTAGTCAGTCGGTCATCCAACTGAAACCGACTAAAGGTAAACAATGAACATGGTCTGTACAGGGTAGGCATATTTAGTCGATTTGTGAAGGCTCGTCAACCGACTAGTTTAGGAACTAGTCGGTCGATGGATGTTCATTGACCGACTAAGGGTTGAAAAATGATAGACAATGAGCACTGACAGTTAGTCGGTCTGAGAAGAAACTCTAACCGACTCGTTTCTCAACTAGTCGGTCGATAGTCGTTCTTTGATCGACTAACTATAAACAGTAACTCGGCTGAAATATACAAGATGAACTAGTCGGTTCCTGAAGAGTTACCGACCGACTAGATTGTAATCTAGTCGGTTGGTTCTCCTTCTTGAACCAACTAAAATTCACGAAAAGTCTCGAATTGAAGCGCGAAGCTTCGGGAAGATTCCTATAGCTTCTAAGATCAACCTAGCTCTAAGATATGGGCGCTATGAAGCTCATCATGAATGACTTACTCCAAGCTCATCGATCTATGGAAAGAAACTAGAAGGCTATAAAGAACTGAGCGAAAACGCCCAACGACAGAAACGGGAAAAACATACAAAGGAGAGAACAACCAACACACATATAATAGATAAAAACCAGTCGTTACATCCTCTCCTCCTTAAGAAAAATTCCGCCCTCGGAATTTCCTAACACTCACGTGTCAGGGAACAAAAGTGGGTATCGTTCTCTCATATCATCCTCTCTCTCCCAAGTAGATTCTCCTAGCGAGCCGTGTCGCCACATCACCCTAACAAGATCGACTGTCTTGTTCCGGAGTGACTTCTGACGCCTGTCCAAAATCTGCACTGGCTGCTAGTCATACGTCAGATCGTGGCGAACGGTGATCTCCGAGAAATCCGCAGCATGAGATGGATCGCTGATGTACCGATGAAGCTGCGACACATGGAAGACATCGTGAAATCCTTCCAAAGATGGCGGCAAGGCTAAGCGGTAGGCTACCTCACCGACTCTCTCCAGAATGTCAAACGGTCCAATGTATCTCGGGCTCAGCTTCCCTCGTTTCCCAAAGCGAATCACTCCTCGATTCGGGGAAATCTTCAGGAACACATGGTCACCTGGCTGAAACTCCAAAGGACGCCGTTTAGCATCTGCCCAATGCTTGAAACGGTCCTGAGCAATCCTCAGCTTCTCCCGGATGTTCCTCACAACATCCACTACCTCCACGATCATCTCAGGTCCTAACAGTTCCCTATCTCCAATGTCATCCCAGCTCAGTGGTGATCGACATTTCTTCCCATATAGCGCCGCAAAAGGTGCCATGCCAATACTCGCCTGGTAGCTGTTATTGTAGGCAAACTCAACATGGTGGAGATGATCTTCCCAAGACCCCTTGAAGTCCAACATGCACGCCCTCAGCATGTCCTCTAAGATCTGGATCATCCTCTCGGACTGGCCATCCGTCTGCGGGTGATACGCCATGCTGAAACTCAGACTCGTACCCAAACTCTTCTGCAGACTCTGCCAGAACTGAGACGTGAACCTCGTGTCTCTGTCCGACACGATACTCACAGGGACTCCGTGAAGTCGTACGATCTCCTGCACGATTCACGTTACATCACTATCTAAACTAGGGAAAGGAAATAGAAATGGAAAGTAAAGGGGTTTACCTCCATATATCTCCTCGCTAGCGTCTCAGTGGACTGTCCTACTCGGAAAGGAATAAAGTGCATGGATTTGGTTAATCGGTCGACGATCACCCAAATCACGTCATTCTGATTCGGGCTCCGAGGTAGTCCAGTCACGAAATCCATAGTGATGTGTTGCCACTTCCACTCCGGAATCGGGAGCGGTTGTAGCAACCCTGCCGTATGCTGATGCTCCGCCTTTACCTGCTGGCAAACCAGACACTTGGCTACACTCCGAGCCACGCTCCTCTTCATTCCATGCCACCAATAGTTCAGGCGAAGGTCCTTATACATCTTGGTGTCCCCAGGATGTACCGAATACGGCGAACTGTGTGCCTCAACCAACAAATCCTCTCTGATGTCTCCAGCTAGCACACACAACCTGGCTCCAAACCTTAGCGAGCCATCCTCATGAATCAAGAAGTCAGTCCGCAGACCGGCTTCCACCTGCTTCCGTATCTTCACCAACTTCGGGTCTCCAGCCTGTCCAGCCTTGATCCTATCCACGATCGTCGACTGTATCTGCATACACATCAACGAAGAGGCCTCTCCAGGAAGAAGAATCTCAATACCAGACTCGCAAAAATCTTGCTGCAATCTCCACTGCGAAGTCAGTTATATCACTGCCGGAAGCCTACTCAGTGCATCCGGGACCACATTCACCTTGCCAGGGTGATACTACAGATTGATCTCATAATCAGCCATAAGCTCCAACCACCGACGCTGTCGCATGTTAAGCTCCTTCTGAGTAAAAATGTACTTCAAGCTTTTGTGATCGGTGAAGATCTTCACCCTCTCACTCAGTAGGAAGTGCCTCCAAATCTTCAGCGCAAACACGACTGCTGCCAACTCCAAGTCGTGCGTTGGGTAATTCTTCTCATGGGTCTTAAGCTGACATGAGGCATATGCTTCCACGTGCCCATGCTGATGCAATACACAATCGAGACCCTTGCTGGAAGCATCACAAAAGATCTCGAATCCTCCACTGTGATCAGGCACAGCAAGAACAGGGGCAGTCGTCAGCCTCTCCTTCAGGACACCAAAAGCCTCCTCACAGCCATCCGACCGTACAAATGGTACATCCTTCCGTGTCAGTCTGGTCATCGGCTCAGCAATACTGGAGAAGTCCTTAATGATCCACCGGTAATAACCAGCCAATCCAAGGAAACTCCGGATCTCAGACGCTGACTGCGGAACAGGCCACTCCCTGATAGCCTTGATCTTCTCGGGGTCCACTGAAATACCATCTCCTGACACCACATGCCCGAGAAAAGCAACTCTGTCCAGCCAAAACTCGCATTTGGAACACTTAGCATACAAATGATGCTTCCTCAAGATATCCAACACTGTCCTCAAGTGCGATGCATGCTCCTCCTCTGACTTTGAGTAGATCAGAATGTCGTCAATGAAGATAACGAAAAACTTGTCTAAAAAGTCATAGAAGATCAGATTCATCAGATTCATAAAAACTGCGGGCACGTTGGTTACACTGAAAGGCATAACCACGAACTCGTAGTGTCCATACTTCGTCCTGAATGCTGTCTTCGGAACATCTTCCTTCTTCACCTTCAGCTGATGATAACCACTCCTCAGATCCAACTTAGAGAATACCCTCGATCCTCCAAGCTGATCAAAGATGTCATCGATACGAGGCAACTGATATCGATTCTTGACGGTCACTGCATTCAACTCCCGGTAGTCCACACACATGCGACGCGACCCGTCCTTCTTCTTCACCAGCAAGACCGGTGCTCCCCACAGAGACACATTGAGATGAATGTAACCCCTCTAGAGAAGTTCGTCCAGTTGCTTCAGCAATTCTTCCAATTCTGCTGGTGCCATGTGATAGGGCACCTTCGAGATAGGCTGCGCTCCCGAAATAAGATCGATCGAAAACTCGAGAGCTCGATCGGGCGGCAATCCAGACATCTCCTCGGGGAAGACGTCGTCAAAGTCACGCACCACCGCAGGTCTACACTGCTCCATCTGCATAGCAACAATCTCCACCGGCTTGGCCTGAAACCTGACCGGACCAAGCGAACTGCTGCCACGACCGAACTCGAACACTGGATGGCCTGGAATCTCGAACACTACCTTCTTCCTCCGGCAATCGATCGTGGCGTAGAAACTCCCAAGCCAGTCCATCCCGAGGAGGGCATCATAGTTGATGATGTCGTGGACGAGGAAATCAGCGTAGAGCTCATGTCCACAGACCACCAAAGGGCAAGAATTGTAACCACGATGCACCGAGATCACGCCATTTCCTGTGACGATATCCCAACTCTTGGGAAGAGGGGAAGTCGACAAGGAATGCTTCTCCACGAAGCTCCGAAAAATAATGCACATCGATACACCAGAGTCGAAGAGGACTCGGGCAGGAAATGTGCACACCAAAATCACACCTAACAAGCAATCTAACAATCAAACCCTATTCTAACAAACATAACAAGCAACCAACAAATTTCAACAAACAAGACTAACTAAGAAAAGAACAACTAGGCTGAGGGTTACCTGCAATAAGCTCATCCTCAGCCTCAGCCTCAACTGCAGTCATCAGAAAAGCATGCCTCCTCGACTGAACAGCATGCTGAAAAGCCTGCCTCTGTGGAATGAGAGGCTCTCCACGTCCAGCAGGTACCGGTGCCCTCTGCTGCAACAGCTGAGCTGCAGCTGGTCCCTTCCAAGGCTACTTGGACATCGGGCAGTCCCTCATGACATGCGCTGGATCACCACAAACCAAGCACTGTCCCAACATCTTCCGGCATTGATCCTTGACATGGCCAGTCTTGCCACAGAAATGGCAAGTCTTCTGGGTAGGAGGTCCTCCTGGCCTTTTGAACTGTACCAGCTGATTGGGCCTGAACCCTGGTCTCATCACTGCCCTGGCCTGCTCCACAGGCCTCTTCCTAGCTCCAGAAGCACATCCTCTCTTCTGGTTCACAATCTGCTCCTGCCTCTTCGCTGCAATCAGAACCTTCTGATAGGAATCCAGATCAGAAGAAGACACAAAGCTCTGAAGATCCAAAGAGAGCCCCTGCAGAAATCTCTGTGCCCTCTCATCAGCATCCTGCACCATCTTCGGTGTGAAACGGATCAGCCTGGTGAACTCCTGGTGGTATTGGTCCACCGTCAAGCTCCCCTGCTTCAGGTCAATGAAGCGCTGCGCCATCTCCCTCCTGGCAGCCTTCGAAAAGTACTCCTCATCGAATCTGGACTTGAAAGTAGCCCAAGATATCGGCTCCTCCAGCATCTCCTCCTCAGCATCCCACCAGTTCTGAGCATTATCTCTAAGCTGTCTCTTCGCCAAGTCAACCCATCCAGCCGGGTCAACCTTCGACATCTTCAGGTTGTCCTCTATGTTCCTGGTCCACTCGTCAGCAGCTAGAGGTCCTTTGGTCCCATCAAAGTAAGTGGGGCCCAGCTCCCGAAACTGCTTCGCTCCTGGCTCGAAGCGAGGGACATTCTGGACTGGCTGCACTGCTCGAGCAGTCGGAACATTCCAGGCATTCTGCAGCTTGCCCTGTTGCACCTGCATCATCTGACACATCATTCGCATAATCTCCCCGTTGGTGGGCTCTCGGTCCGGCACCTCGACATGAGGGGGCACACCACCACCAACTCGGGTATTCCGTCTTCCTGCCATCTAATGACACAGAAAACGAAATAAAATCAGACTCTTAGCCCTATGACTCGGGTGTCGAAATTGTTTATAGGACATTCTATAATTCTTATCGTTGTTCCGGTTAAGTTACAGTTACAGAGTTGGACCTGCATGGGCCACCAACAAAACCTGTGATTAATTTCGACTTTGGTGCAAATGTAGGTGCAAATAGAATGATGATGGGATTAGCTTTTGTGCTCAATTTTAATTCATGGCTAAACACTTCATATCCCAAGCCCATGATGGTGGTGGGATGCAAATGTAAATGTAGGTGCAAATGTATCGTGAAAGTCCATGATGGGATTAGCTTTAGGTCAACCCAAGCCCAAGCCTAAGCCCAAGGCCAAAGTTCTTGCCTCTCATTCTTCATTCCATACTCCTACCGATTCCGATACGGAGTATAACCCCGAGACAGAGACTCATAGGGAACCCACTCCTCCTATCCATCCCGAGTCTAGCACCCACCCTCGTACGTCTACCCGTAAGCCTAAGGGAAAGGCTCCGATGCCGGTGGGCGGTGTCGATATCTCGTTGTGTCGTGACGACCCGTTGTGTCTCGCGGCTTACAACCGTATCGAACACTGTCCACTGCTTCTGGAGCATTTCGTCCAGTTCAGTGACTTCATTGGGTTAGCTGATCTTCTTTCGTCATCGGGTCTCCTCGATTACCTTCGATATGACCCGAAGGCGAACCCTCACCTGTACCCTCGTTTAGTGAAGCTTTTCTATGCGAATAGGATCGGGGGTTAGTACGATCAGACCCACTCTGTTGAGACGACCGTTTTGGGGACTCCTATAGTCCTCACAGCGGAAATCTTAGGAGAGATTTTGGGTATCTCTTCGTCTGGCCTCCTTCCCTCTGATATCTCTGTTGACGATATTTCTTCTCTTGATCAGACCATCCTTTCAGAGATTTTCCATCAGATCCCTCCCGCCATGATTGGCGTTCCATCTAAATCTTTCAAGCCGAATGCATGGGTCCTAAATCTGATTCTGAAGTCGTGCTTGCTTCCCAAGAACGGCACCTCATCTTTACCGTCCCAGCCCTTTCTGAAGCTTATCTATGCTATCTTCATGGGGAGCTTGATTAATTGGGCTCGCATTATACTCGATAAGATTGACTCTTTCGAGTGTATTCGCAAGTCCTCTAAATCGGCTCATATCCCATTTCCTTGCTTATTGACCCTCGTGTTTCGTCACTTCCATGTCACGTTGCCTCGTGACGATGAGCGTCCCCTTGGTCCTCCCCTGAACGCGACGACCGTCAAGAAATCTCTTGCGGCGCTTCGTCACGTTCAGAGGACGACACCTTCAGCGTCTGCCCCTGCCTCTGCTAGTGCCTCTGCTGCTCCCTCTACCACCCTAGATGATGTCGTACGGTTACTTCGTCGTCACGAGTCTCGCTTGGCTCGTACCGAGGAGGTAGTTTGCCGTATGGCTCGTCTGTTAGGTGTTGAGCTTCCTCCTTCTGTGTCTGAGGATGAGGAGTTGGATGAGATGGCTGAGGAGGATGTTGAGGAGCTTTGTCGTGCTTCAACTCGTGCCCACGAGGGCACTTCTGCTGGTACTGCTGCTGCTGGTGCTACCACTTCCGGTGATGCTGTTGCTGCTTCGTCTAGTGGTGCCCCCGAGAGCACACCTGTTGCCGCCACTCCTGTGGTGGATACTCCGACTGGTGCTCCCGAGGCCACTACGGTTGCTGCTTCAGAGGTTGCCACTTCAGCTGTAGCTCCTGCTGATCTTCCGGTCGTTCCTGCTGATCCAGTCACCTCCTCTGCTCCTGCTAAGCCTGTAGTTGCTTCTGATCCTCCCGCTGCCTCTTGAGTTTCTTCGAGGCCTCTCCCGATACTCATTGGATGATATATCTAGTTGTGAGAGATGTTGGGTAGGATAGTGTGGGTGGCTATGTATTTTGGATCATTTTGATGTCTTTTTGATATTTTTGATGATGTATTTGGATGTCTTTTGATGGTGATGTATTTTTGTTGACACTCCGATATCTGTGATATGATGATATATTTTTTGTGCACCGATCAGTCGATCGATGTTTTGTATGTCGGTAATGTACTCTGCTTCATATTATATATATATATAAATACATCGCAGTTGACATTTCATTCTATTGTGCAATTTATAATTTTTATGTCTCTGATGTTTGATTTCGTCGCTCGCCGATATTAACTTGGTTTAATAGAAATTTCTTCTATGGAAACATAGAATTTTTTTCCATGCACTAAATTAACCAAGAATGTTGATATTGGAGAGTATATTCCATCACTCAATCCGTTAAATTGATTTGAGTTTTGATGATTTCGTTTTACGCTTTTTCGATTTTGGTATCCTTGACACGCCTTGATTCTATTTTTCTCTTTGGTGTCACTTGAACCGTCGTCGCATTCTACGACTCCCGTGCTTTTAATTTGAGGCCATTGTTGTTGTCGTTGTTATCCTCCCGCTCTTTTTGCTTATGCTAAAGGGGGAGAGATATAATAATAACGATGTGCCAAATGAAAATTTAAAGCATTTCTCCAAGAATCTAACTTGATGTGTTAGATTCAGGGGGAGTTAAGATATATAAATGGATTTTCAAATCCGATATTTCAATAACCTACGTTTGGTATTTCAATAATTCAATAATCGATTATCATTTAATATACTTCACTCGTCTGCTTGATGCGTATTATTTTTGTTTATATTGGAATTAACGTGTCATCAATGCAGGGGGAGTAAGTAAATTTCATTTGAATTATTATTTTTGATTATTATTTATGTTGGTTTGTCATCACCAAAAAGGAGGAGAATGTTGGATATTGGACTCCCCGGATTTGGTTTTGGATGATGAACAAACATAAATATATCGTGAACTAACACTTTGTGAGCGCAGTTATGGAGATCGTCGCCAAATTCATATGAATATCAATTACGACATCTCAAGACTTCTCAAAGCACGTGATCGTATGCCTAAAGCTTCGTTGAAGCTTATGGACCTATTTAGAAGTCATGAAGATTCGATTGAAGCTATTGAAGACGGTATCGTCAAGTTTAATTTATAGTCTTTAGCTTCTTTCGTAGAATGTTAAGCCTTGAGTAGGTCTTACGTTTTAATTCTTCATAACGCTCATATCTTAGCTCTAGGATCTTTGTAGAAGTCCATACAATTCTTCCCGAAGCTTCGCGCTTCGATTCGGGACTTCTTGTGCATGTTAGTTGGTTCAAGAAGAAGAACTGACCGACTAGATGGTGATCTAGTCGGTCAGCCAAGCTTCTTGGACCGACTAGTTCTTCTCAGTTAATTCATAGCTCTTTACTGTTTACAGTTAGTCGGTCTAAGTTGACTCACCGACCGACTAGTTTGTGAACTAGTCGGTCAGTGATGCTTCTGTGACCGACTAGTTGAGCTTTCCCTGTACATGCACATTTGAGCTTGAGCTACTGTTTATCATTAGTCGGTCTGTGTTCATTGATCGACCGACTAGTTGATGAACTAGTCGGTCAACTTTCCTTCTTAGACCGACTAGTTTAGTTTACTGTACATGCCAAATTTTTCACCATACTTACTGTTTAGTGTTAGTCGGTCTATGTTCATTTGGTGACCGACTAGTTGGTGAATTAGTCGGTCAACATTTGTTCTTGGACCGACTAAGTCTAATTCTTCTCAGACTTCAGTTTTATCTGTTAGTCGGTCCACGTTGAGTAACCGACCGACTAGTTGTGAAACTAGTCGGTCAGCTACTCTTCTTAGACCGACTAGTTCCTTAGTCTGTACTTTGATCTTTTCTCAGTTTACCCATTAGTCGGTTTACGTTAATTGACCGACCGACTAGTTGATGAACTAGTCGGTCGGTGGTTGTTCTTTGACCGACTAGTTGGGTTCAGAAAAGAGCCGTTGGAGCTTTAATTGAAATTTTTTTTTCTCTCTCTCTCTCTCTCTATCCTATATATACTTGATGGGCTGCATTCATTGCTGCCAAGGCTGATATTATTGCAAGTTTAGAGATCAAGAGAATTCATTCCAAGTTCATTCAAAGCTCATTCATTCCATTCAATAATCTCTCCTCACTCTTACTTCCAAAGAGAGATTCATTGAGTGTGAAGCCTTCCAAGCCAAGTGCTTGATTCTAGGTCACCAACATCCCCAAAGCTCTCCATCGCTGATCTACATCTTGGAGCTAGGGTTTGGTGCCACTTCTTCCCCAAAATCATCCTTGCCCTAATTCGTAAGCAATACTCAAGGCATAGGTATTTTGTTCGGTAAGAAGTTTTCTTATTTCATTTCATATTTGATTTGTAAGTTTCACTCTCGGTTGTGAGAGTGTGGTTGTGATCCCGGGTTGTGGGAGTCACAAATTACATTTTGTATGATTTGACTTGTGGAGGATTTTCACAAGTACTTCATAGTGGAAATCTTGAGTTAGGGTTTCTAACTCAAGTATCCGGAGGGGATCCGGGTGGTTGGGACGTAGGATCACCGGGAACAAGTCGGGGAGACTTGGGTGGATCCGAACCCAGTAACATCTCTTGTTAGCATTGTTAATTTTGTTGTTGTCATTCAATTTAAGCTTCCGCAAATTGATTTGGTAGTTGTGTGCATTATAATTAGGAATTATACTCCTTGTTATTTTTAAAGTACTATTCACCCCCCCTCTAGTACTTGTGCAGTAGCTTGTAGGGCATTACATTTGGTATCAAAGCCAGATACTTAGCTATGTCTGCCAACGACAACAAGGCCGTGCGTCTACCTTCCAACTATGACACCTTCAGGAACCGTGAATGAGCGTCTTCGGTGATGGAAGGACATTCCTCTACGAGGCCTCCATTCTTCAACGGTACCAACTACGGGTACTGGAAATGCCGGATGGAAACTTTCCTCCGGAGTGCATCTCTATGGAGGACCACAATGAAGGAATACATCGAGCCCGAAGAAGAAGACTTCGAGAAATGGACAACCGCAGAGGTCGCCGCGGAGGTCGTCGCGGAAGCAATGCCAAGGCAATGAACGCCTTGCAATGCGCGTTGGAGCCCGAGGACTTCAATAAGATATGCACATGTAAGAGTGCATATCAAATTTGGAACTCCCTCCTCATTCTACATGAAGGGACGAGTAGGGTAAGAGACTCTAAACTCGTTGTTGTAAACAAAGATTACAAAATGTTTCATATGCAACAGGGCGAGAAGATGAAGGAGTAATACGCTCGCTTCGTCGACATCATAAACGAGTTAGAGGCTCTCGGCAAATCCTACACCCAAAAGGAGAAGTGTTCGAAGCTTATCGAAGGACTTCCTTCTTCTTGGGAAAAGCGTACCTTCGCCATCGAGGAAGGTAATGACATGAATAAGTACACCGTAGTTCAACTAATGGGTACTTTAATGTCATACGAGGTACGCAAGGATAGCAAGCTCAAATTGCAGGAAAAGATGAAGTCCTACCTAAAGCAAGACGAGCCAAAGAAGAAGGCCATTGCTTTCAAGGCCGCTCCATCCACATCCACATCAACCGATGATGAAGACTCGGAAAACGAGTTGGACTTGGAGTCCATGGCACTCATGGCCAAGAAGTTCAACCGTTTCTTCCGAAAAGGTAACTATAAGAACAAAGCAAAATTTGGTTCTTCTAACGCATCTTCCTCTCCTTTGTGTTTCAAGTGTAATAAGCCAGGACACAGAAAGCGGAGTGTCCTCTCAACAAGCAAAATGAGAAGTGGAAGGCGCCTAAATTCGATAAGTCCAAGAAGTACAAGAAAGGAAACAAGAAGGGACTTGTCTGAGCAACATTCACCGACTCCGAGGATTCCTCAAGCGGAGAGTCGGACGATGAGCAAGTGGAGCAAGCGTACATGTGCTTCATGGCAAGAGAGGAGCATGATCAAGGATCCTCCTCTTCCGATGATAGTGATGACCAAGGCAACGATGAGGTAACTATGGATGATCTTAGGAATGCTAACTCTCAATTATGGTCAAAATACACTAAATTAGTAAATAGATATACTAAGGTAAAAGATGACCTAGCTAGCATTCAAACCTCGCCTAAGACTATCATCACCAACAACGACACCGTTGTTGAAGAGTTAAGAAATGAGATTATTAATCTCAAATCTAAACTTGAACATGTTAGCATTGATGATCCGGAAGAACATAGGATAGCGGATTTAACTTCTCAAAACTCGACTTTGAGTATTGAGAACGAGAATCTTAAATCTCGTGTTTATGTGCTCACATCGCAAGTATCCAACTTGGATACTTCTATGCGTTCTCTCAAAGAGAAATATGAGAACACATTAGGCCGAATTAATAGATTCAATAAGGGTAAGGACCATTTGGATAAAATCCTAAGTGACTTACTTCCGGCCAATCACCACATTGGTTTGGGGTATACGATGGGATGTCCATCCAAATCGGCCACTACTTTTGTTAGGCCAACTTCCGGTGACTCTACGAGTGGTAGCAAACACTCTATTGGTAGTTCATCTATCAATGGTGCTTCCACCTCGTCCACACCCTCTTTCGGAAAGAAACCCACTTTGGGTGGACCTCCAAAGAAGGGGCATGCTTATATGTACACCAATACCATGCCACGTAGGAACACACGTCCTACTCCACCGGCTCACACATATGATGATTTTTATGCAACACATTCTCGGGCACGTGCACACCATGTGAGACACCCATACGCACATGTTCCCACACATGCATATGTTCACCCACAACATCATATGAATAATTCTCGTCGTGCACCATTCCATCATGTTCCTTATGCCTATCCACAACATGCATCACGTAGAAATCAACGTCGAATGCATGCACCCAATAGGATGAGGGTTCCCAAGATTTTCACAATTTGGAGCCCAAAGGACACAAGCATGGACGAAAAACAAATGTATATGAATGCTTATTTTTCGGATGTTGTGCATAGTAGAAATTATGTTGGGAAGTCTAAGTCCAATTGGACTTGGCTTCCAAAGGTCTAATCTTTTGGACCCAATTACCTTGGGTACCATGATATGAAATTCTCAATCTTTAGGTACTCAAGGAAAAGAAAAAGAAAAGGAGAAACAAATTTAAATTTAGCTCCAAGGGAAATTGGATACTCGATAGCGGGTGTTCAAAACACATGACGGGTGACGCTAGTTTGCTCTCCGGAGTGGTTCCCATAGCAAAGGGAAACCGCGTCGTATTTGGAGGCAACGAGAGCGGAACCATCATAGGTGTTGGTAAAGTGGGTAACCCATCTAAACCCTTAATTAGTGATGTTTATCTTGTTAATGGCTTAAATCATAATCTTATTTCAATAAGCCAACTTTGTGACAAAGGTTACAAAGTTAGCTTTGCGAAAGGATTGTGTCATATTTTAAGAAAAGATAATGATAAATTATTATTTTCCGGTACTCGTCATAAAGATATTTATATTTTGGATCTTCCTAAGTCTTATGAACAATGTCTCGTTGCCAACACAAGTGAACAACACTTATGGCATCAACGCTTTAGACATGTGAACTTTGGAACACTTTATAAGCTTTCAAAATTAAATTCCATTAAAGGTTTTCCGAAGCTTGTTTTTGAAAAGAAAAGTTTTTGTGATTGTTGTCAACGTGGCAAGCTTCCTAAATCTTCATTTAAACCTAAGAAAAGCATTTCTACTAAACGGCCACTAGAGCTATTACATCTAGACTTATTTGGGCCAACTAGAGTTGCTTCCTTAGGAAATGCAAGATATGGACTTGTCATCGTAGATGACTATTCGAGATTTACATGGGTATTTTCATTATGTAATAAAAATGAAGCTTTTGAAAACTTCACAATTTTTGTTAAGAAAGTACAAAATCTCTTAGGAACCACCATTGTCACTATTCGTAGTGATCATGGAGGTGAATTTGAGAATGAGTCTTTTGAGACATTTTGTGATGAAGTTGGTATTACTCACACCTTCTCTTTCCCTCGTGCACCTCCTCAAAATGGTGTAGTTGAGAGAAAGAATAGGACGCTAGTGGAGTGTGCTCGCACTATGCTTGATGATAGCCAACTTGGCCATCAATTTTGGGCGGAAGCGGTACACACCGCTTGCTATGTGTTTAATAGAATACTTTTGAGGCCCGGCACTAAACAAACTTGTTATGAATTGTTGTTTGGTAGGTTGCCTCAAGTTAAACATTTTCGTGTTTTTGGTTCGAAATATTTTATTAAGAACACGTATGGTAGTTTGGACAAATTCGATCCAAGATCCGATGAGGGGATTTTTGTTGGATATTCTTCGCGTAGAAAGCCTACCGGATATTCAACAAACGAACCTCAACGATCGAGGAATCGCTTCATGTCTCATTTAATGAAGGATTTGTTCCAACTAGAATTTCAAATGATAATGATTCTATGGATGTTTTATGTGATTCGTTTGATAATTCTAAGTCTAATAATTCTATTGATTCTATTGAGACTAACCCAACTAATGAAGTTGTTGAGAATGTTCCTAGTGACCAAGGTATTCCCAAACGGCTTCATACCGTTCGTGACCATCCTCATGAGCAAGTCATTGGCAATATCTATGATAGTGTCAAGACGAGATCGCAAGTAAACTACTTCGCTCATTGTGCCTTTGCCTCCTCGATAGAGCCAAAGAATGTTAATGAAGCATGCGAAGATAGCGCTTGGATCTTAGCCATGGAGGAGGAACTCATTCAATTCGAGAGGAATGAAGTTTGGGAGCTTGTTCCATTGCCATCGAAGAACCACACCGTCATAGGGACAAAGTGGATCTTCAAGAACAAAACCGACGAAAACCAAGTCGTCGTCCGGAACAAAGCTCGGTTAGTTGCTCAAGGCTATCGACAAGAGGAAGGTATTGATTTCGAAGAATCCTTCGCTCCGGTAGCTAGATTAGAATCAATTAGATTATTATTGTCTTTTGCATGCCATAAGGATTTTAAATTATTTCAAATGGATGTTAAAAGTGCATTTTTAAACGGAGATGTCGTTGAGGAAGTTTACGTTTCTCAACCTCCGGGCTTCATAAATGAAAAATTTCCAAATCATGTTTTTAAACTAAAGAAAGCGCTTTACGGCTTAAGACAAGCTCCTCGAGCTTGGTATGATCGCCTAAAGAATTTTCTTTTAGATTTGAATTTTAAAATGGGAGAAGCCGATTCTACACTTTTCGTTAAGCATTCGAATAATGATATAATTTTAGTTCAAATTTATGTTGATGATATCATTTTCGGTGCTACTAACTTTGCTCTTTGCGAAGAGTTTTCTAATGTTATGAAGGAACAATTTGAGATGAGCCACATGGGTGAGCTCAAATATTTCTTAGGTCTCCAAATTCGCCAAATGGACGATGCAATCTTCATCCACCAAACGAAGTATACGGTGGAGTTGTTAAAGCGATTTGGAATGGAGAGTGCTTCCGGGAAAAAGACTTCAATGAGCACGACTACGCATCTTGACAAGGATACGGGCGGTAAGGATGTAGACATTCGTCTATATCGAGGTATGATAGGTAGTTTACTTTATCTTACCGCAAGTAGGCCCGATATTATGTTTGCCGTATGCGTATGTGCTCGTTATCAGTCTCAATCTAAGGAGTCTCACTTAATAGCGGTAAAACGTATTTTCCGTTATCTAAGTTATACACTTGATTTTGGATTACTTTATCCAAAATCTAGCACGTATGAGTTATTCTCATATAGTGATGCCGATTTTGCGGGATGCAAATCCGACAGGAAAAGTACTAGTGGCACTTGCCATTTTATAGGAAATTCCCTTGTCTCTTGGTTTTCCAAGAAGCAAAATTCCGTGTCACTTTCAACCACCGAGGCGGAATATATTGCCGCCGGTGCCGCGTGTGCTCAAGTTCTTTGGATGAGACACACACTTAAAGACTTTGGTATAAATTGTGATACTTGCCCTATCATGGTTGACAACCAAAGTGCAATATGTCTTTCCAAGAACCCGGTACACCATTCCCGTTCGAAACACATAGATGTCTGACACCATTTTATAGATGATCATATTACTAAAAAGGACATCATTTTAGTGTACGTTGAAACCCAAAAGCAAATCGCCGATATTTTCACGAAACCCCTAAAGGAGGACTCCTTTGTGCGGTTGCGTCGAGAATTTGGGATTATGGGTGAATCCGAGATATAGGATTCATGATTCATTCAATAATCTTGCATGCTATTATATTTCGAAATATTTCGTTCATGCTAGACTTATTGGATTTTTCGAGAATTTATGTGATATTTTGAATTTTTGCTCGAATTCATGTTTTGAATGTCGTATTTAAGATTTCGATGTTTAATGGGGTAGTTTAGATGATTATTGAGAGTTTTGCGATATATCGTCCAAGTGTATTGAGGAGAGAACTTGATTATCAACTTTTGGACTCTTTTAGTCGGTTTCAGTTCAACCACCAACCGACTAGATGTTCATCTAGTCGGTTAGTAGAAGAACTTAGACCGACTAACTCAAGCTTTTTGAGTTTCCTCTTCATTTTAACTCTTTAGTCGGTTCATGTTCAGTGACCGACCGACTAGATTGAGATCTAGTCGGTCAGTAAATGAACGCAGACCGTTTAAATCTTGTCAGTAAATCTTGGATTCAGCCACTGTTTGCAACTAGTCGGTTCAAGCTCATTGACCGACCGACTAGATCGTGATCTAGTCGGTCAGTCCTTGAACTGTGACCGACTAGTTGTGCCAGGGACTGTTTGGTCATTTGCGATCTCGACCGACTTAAACTCAGTTTAGTCGGTCTGTTTTCATTCCAGTCGATCAAACCCCTTTCTCCCTCAGATCAAAACCCCCGACCCCTCGCTGTCTCTTCGAATTCCGATCGACCTCCGGCCGTTTTCCGGCCATCTCCGTCGATCTCCTCCGTCGGCCACTCGTTCTAGGTGATTTCCTCTCCTTCTAGGGTTAGTTTTCCATTCCTAGTTCTAGGGTTAGCTCGGTTTCTAGGTTATCTAGGGTTTCTAGGGTTTGATTCTTTTTCGGCTAGGGTTCTCTTGTTCGATCTCTTGTGTCGTGTTGTGCCGAGATTATGGCCCGAACACGTATCCCGATCACTCCGTCTAGCCACTCGCCGATGACCGTAGAACAAAACCCTTCGGACCCCGAGCATCCAACCCCTCCGAAACACCGTGCCAAGACCACCCATCCTTCGTCGTCTTCGCCTCCTCTCAAGAAGAAGAGGACGACGACCGCCAAACCCAGAAGTCAACATAAGCCCAAGCCTAAGCCCAAGGCCAAAGTTCTTGCCTCTCATTCTTCATTCCATACTCCTACCGATTCCGATACAGAGTATAACCCTGAGACAGAGACTCATAGGGAACCCACTCCTCCTATCCATCCCGAGTCTAGCACCCACCCTCGTACGTCTACCCGTAAGCCTAAGGGAAAGGCTCCGATGCTGGTGGGCGGTGTCGATATCTCGTTGTGTCGCGACGACCCGTTGTGTCTCGCGGCTTACAACCGTATCGAACACTGTCCACTGCTTCTGGAGCATTTCGTCCAGTTCAGTGACTTCATTGGGTTAGCTGATCTTCTTTCGTCGTCGGGTCTCCTCGATTACCTTCGATATGACCCGAAGGCGAACCCTCACCCGTACCCTCGTTTAGTGAAGCTTTTCTATGCGAATAGGATCCGGGGTCAGTACGATCAGACCCACTCTGTTGAGACGACCGTTTTGGGGACTCCTATAGTCCTCACAGCGGAAATCTTAGGAGAGATTTTGGGTATCTATTCGTCTGGCCTCCTTCCCTATGATATCTCTGTTGACGATATTTCTTCTCTTGATCAGACCATCCTTTCAGAGATTTTCCATCAGATCCCTCCCGCCATGATTGGCGTTCCATCTAAATCTTTCAAGCCGAATGCATGGGTCCTAAATCTGATTCTGAAGTCGTGCTTGCTTCCCAAGTACGGCGCCTCATATTTACCGTCCCAGCCCTTTCTGAAGCTTATCTATGCTATCTTCATGGGGAGCTCGATTAATTGGGCTCGCATTATACTCGATAAGATTGACTCTTTCGAGTGTATTCGCAAGTCCTCTAAATCGGCTCATATCCCATTTCCTTGCTTATTGACCCTCGTGTTTCGTCACTTCCGTGTCACGTTGCCTCGTGACGATGAGTGTCCCCTTGGTCCTCCCCTGAACGCGACGGCCGTCAAGAAATCTCTTGCGGCGCTTCGTCACGTTCAGAGGACGACACCTTCAGCGTTTGCCCCTGCCTCTGCCAGTGCCTCTGCTGCTCCCTCTACCACCCTGGATGATGTCGTACGGTTACTTCGTCGTCACGAGTCTCGCTTGGCTCGTACCGAGGAGGTAGTTTGCCGTATGGCTCGTCTGTTGGGTGTTGAGCTTCCTCCTTCTGTGTCTGAGGATGAGGAGTTGGATGAGATGGCTGAGGAGGATGTTGAGGAGCTTTGTCGTGCTTCGACTCGTGCCCCCGAGGGCACTTCTGCTGGTACTGCTGCTGCTGGTGCTACCACTTCCGGTGATGCTGTTGCTGCTTCGTCTGCTGGTGCCCCTGAGAGCACACCTGTAGCTGCCACTCTTGTGGTGGATACTCCGACTGGTGCTCCCGAGGCCACTACGGTTGATGCTTCAGAGGTTGCCACTTCAGCTGTCGCTCCTGCTGATCTTCCGGTCGTTCCTGCTGATCCAGTCACCTCCTCTGCTCCTGCTGAGCCTGTAGTTGCTTCTGATCCTCCCGCTGCCTCTTGAGTTTCTTCGAGGCCTCTCCCGATACTCATTGGATGATATATCTAGTTGTGAGAGATGTTGGGTAGGATAGTGTGGGTGGCTATGTATTTTGGATCATTTTGATGTCTTTTTGATATTTTTGATGATGTATTTAGATGTCTTTTGATGGTGATGTATTTTTGTTGACACTCCGATATCTGTGATATGATGATATATTTTTTGTGCACCGATCAGTCGATCGATGTTTTGTATATCGGTAATATACTCTGCTTCATATTATATATATATATATAAATACATCGCAGTTGACATTTCATTCTATTGTGCAATTTATAATTTTTATGTCTCTGATGTTTGATTTCGTCGCTCGCCGATATTAACTTGGTTTAATAGAAATTTCTTCTATGGAAACATAGAATTGTTTTCCATGCACTAAATTAACCAAGAATGTTGATATTGGAGAGTATATTCCATAACTCAATCCGTTAAATTGATTTGAGTTTTGATGATTTCGTTTTACGATTTTTCGACTTTGGTATCATTGACACGCTTTGATTCTATTTTTCTCTTTGGTGTCACTTGAACCGTCGTCGCATTCTACGACTCCCGTGCTTTTAATTTGAGGCCATTGTTGTTGTCGTTGTTATCCTCCCGCTCTTTTTGCTTATGCCAAAGGGGGAGAGATATAATAATAACGATGTGCCAAATGAAAATTTAAAGCATTTCTCCAAGAATCTAACTTGATGTGTTAGATTCAGGGGGAGTTAAGATATATAAATGGATTTTCAAATCCGATATTTCAATAACCTACGTTTGGTATTTCAATAATTCAATAATCGATTATCATTTAATATACTTCACTCGTCTGCTTGATGCGTATTATTTTTGTTTATATTGGAATTAACGTGTCATCAATGCAGGGGGAGTAAGTAAATTTCATTTGAATTATTATTTTTGATTATTATTTATGTTGGTTTGTCATCACCAAAAAGGGGGAGAATGTTGGATATTGGACTCCCCGGATTTGGTTTTGGATGATGAACAAATATAAATATATCGTGAACTAACACTTTGTGAGCGCAGTTATGGAGATCGTCGCCAAATTCATATGAATATCAATTACGACGTCTCAAGACTTCTCAAAGCACGTGATCATATGCCTAAAGCTTTGTTGAAGCTTATGGACCTATTTAGAAGTCATGAAGATTCGATTGAAGCTATTGAAGACGGTATCGTCAAGTTTAATTTATAGTCTTTAGCTTCTTTCGTAGAATGTTAAGCCTTGAGTAGGTCTTACGTTTTAATTCTTCATAACGCTCATATCTTAGCTCTAGGATCTTTGTAGAAGTCCATACAATTCTTCCCGAAGCTTCACGCTTCGATTCGGGACTTCTTGTGCATGTTAGTTGGTTCAAGAAGAAGAACTGACCGACTAGATGGTGATCTAGTCGGTCAGCCAAGCTTCTTGGACCGACTAGTTCTTCTCAGTTAATTCATAGCTCTTTACTGTTTATAGTTAGTCGGTCTAAGTTGACTCACCGACCGACTAGTTTGTGAACTAGTCGGTCAGTGATGCTTCTGTGACCGACTAGTTGAGCTTTCCCTGTACATGCACATTTGAGCTTGAGCTACTGTTTATCATTAGTCGGTCTGTGTTCATTGATCGACCGACTAGTTGATGAACTAGTCGATCAACTTTCCTTCTTAGACCGACTAGTTTAGTTTACTGTACATGCCAAATTTTTCACCATACTTACTGTTTAGTGTTAGTCGGTCTATGTTCATTTGGTGACCGACTAGTTGGTGAATTAGTCGGTCAACATTTGTTCTTGGACCGACTAAGTCTAATTCTTCTCAGACTTCAGTTTTATCTGTTAGTCGGTCCACGTTGAGTAACCGACCGACTAGTTGTGAAACTAGTCGGTCAGCTACTCTTCTTAGACCGACTAGTTCCTTAGTCTGTACTTTGATCTTTTCTCAGTTTACCCATTAGTCGGTTTACGTTAATTGACCGACCGACTAGTTGATGAACTAGTCGGTCGGTGGTTGTTCTTTGACCGACTAGTTGGGTTCAGAAAAGAGCCGTTGGAGCTTTAATTGAAACGTTTCTCTCTCTCTCTCTCTCTCTCCTCTATCCTATATATACTTGATGGGCTGCATTCATTGCTGCCAAGGCTGATATTATTGCAAGTTTAGAGATCAAGAGAATTCATTCCAAGTTCATTCAAAGCTCATTTATTCCATTCAATAATCTCTCCTCACTCTTACTTCCAAAGAGAGATTCATTGAGTGTGAAGCCTTCCAAGCCAAGTGCTTGATTCTAGGTCACCAACATCCCCAAAGCTCTCCATCGCTGATCTACATCTTGGAGCTAGGGTTTGGTGCCACTTCTTCCCCAAAATCATCCTTGCCCTAATTCGTAAGCAATACTCAAGGCATAGGTATTTTGTTTGGTAAGAAGTTTTCTTATTTCATTTCATATTTGATTTGTAAGTTTCACTCTCGGTTGTGAGAGTGTGGTTGTGATCCCGGGTTGTGGGAGTCACAAATTACATTTTGTATGATTTGACTTGTGGAGGATTTTCACAAGTACTTCATAGTGGAAATCTTGAGTTAGGGTTTCTAACTCAAGTATCCGGATGGGATCCGGGTGGTTGGGACGTAGGATCACCGGGAACAAGTCGGGGAGACTTGGGTGGATCCGAACCCAGTAACATCTCTTGTTAGCATTGTTAATTTTGTTGTTGTCATTCAATTTAAGCTTCCGCAAATTGATTTGGTAGTTGTTTGCATTATAATTAGGAATTATACTCCTTGTTATTTTTAAAGTACTATTCACCCCCCTCTAGTACTTGTGCAGTAGCTTGTAGGGCATTACAACCGACCGACTAGATTGTAATCTAATCGGTTGGTTCTCCTTCTTGAACCAACTAAAATTCACGAAAAGTATTGAATTGAAGCGCGAAGCTTCGGGAAGATTCATATGGCTTCTAAGATCAACCTAGCTCTAAGATATGGGCTCTATGAAGCTCATCATGAATGACTTACTCCAAGCTCATCGATCTATGGAAAGTAACTAGAAGGCTATAAAGAACTGAGCGAAAACGCCCAACGACAGAAACGGGAAAAACATACAAAGGAGAGAACAACCAACACACATATAATAGATAAAAACCAGTCGTTACACACGAACTCCATCAGATTCCAGAAATGTGGCTCCCAGCACCTCTCCAAGGACTCCACCTGTACCCTGCAAGAGATAAGCCGCATCAATCTAATGTGGATAATTCTTCCCCAAAAAAATGTATTCCAAAGAGGGTCATCAACATAAGTATTTAAAATTAAAGATGGTTGACAACACTTCCCTGGAAATAAATCTCTACTCTCGTGCACCACGTCGATCAACTCTTCGTTGTTTTCCTCTGGTTCCTCAGGTAACTCTAGCATAATAGTGTGGGTCTCGTCAGGATGCTCCTCCTCATCGTCAGACTCATCCCAACGGACCTCTTGATCATATTCATATGCGTCCATGGATGTTAACTCCTCGCTCTCTTCCTCCTATGCGGCCCATTGTACCTTTTGTTCATATGTATGTGTATCCTGTAAAAGGCACGATGAGTTGTCAAAATCTGAATCATAAAAAACATCATACACGGGAGGGGAATCAAATGTAGGAGATGATTGGGGTGATGAGATCTCCCTGAAGGGGAGCAGTAAGGTCTGGTGGGTGGTCCTCAGAGTTAGTGAAAGGATGATCCTCTGAGGGATGATCAACCTTTGTAGAAGGTGGGGATGGTTGTGGTAGTTCGAATGGAGGGGGCACAATTCTGGCTCCATCTGTATGTAGATGTCATCATCCCAAGTCACTTCCTCCTTGATGGTCTGCTCTGCTACTGTAGGCATGACCTCCTCAATATTATCCTCTGATGATATAGGCTGCCCTGACTCATGTGGGTGACAAGAGGAGGCGACGACGGTACAAGGTGGCTCTATGGGCTCATGTATCTCGAAAGTGGTGTAAAAATGGGTCTTGTGCCCCTCAACTAGAGCATAGACTCCATCATCAATTGTGCCTGTGGAAGATATACAATGGGTAATAAAGTTTTGAAATTCGAGCTCAAAAGGATCACCTGTCGTTATTGTCAATGGACCGGTTTCTCAAACTATATCGACAATGTTTCTCAATAGGTCCATATATGTGTCCTCCTTCGGTAGCTCAGATGTCTCTATTTGTGAAGTGTTGATGGCATAAAGGTCGATATGATCACCTTCAAGTCAAGCATACACTCCATCTATGATAGTACCTGCACCAGAGACATTAACCATAACGAAATCGATGAATACTTGGTCGGATGGTTTACCTACCATAACAGTTAGCGAACCTGTAGATCGAGCATCATCTATCATTTGCTCCAAGGTTGTTGCCAACTGCAGATCACTAAAATTTCCCATTTGCATCATCCTCATAAACTCTCGTGATGGTCCCTTTAGCCCTCTAGCGAAGATATTCAATAGCTGAGAACCATCCCGCACATAGTCTGACTCAGCCTAGAACATTCCCAACATTTTTTCGAACATGCACAAGGCTTCCCTGAAGGACTCTCCATCAGCCTGACAAAATGTAGCGAGATATATGTAGGATTGTATAGAACCTGGTCACATATTCTTTGGAAGCACCATCGCTGCAACAACTGTACCTGATCAAGCAAAGTAAACAACCTGGAAAAGACGTCAATGGTACAAAGAGAGATAAAGATAATAATAATAGCAGTTGGTGGGGAAAAATATCTCTGTCTGTTTTTTTTTTGTTTTTTTGTTTTTTTTGTTTTTTGTTTTTTTTTTTAACGTAATCTAATCAACCTAATTGTGACAAATTGGCACCCAACGGAAAACACCTCCTCGGCAACGGCGCCAAAAACTTGATCGGCCCCCGGATATACACCCGGGAGGCACAGTCGTAGTCTTACCGCAAGCGCACGGTGTGGTGGCGAGTGGGTATCGAACACGAGGAGGTGGTGTTGGCTCTAATCTATCCTAGGTTGGCTCTACTACGAAGGTTTTATTGGTGGAGATGGATATGGTGTGATGTAAGGGAAATGGTGATGGATGTCGGTGTCGGTGACAAAGAAGTTGGTCAATTATCGATTCAAATTAAATATAATAAAAGTGTTTAGGGCTAGGGAATCCCCAATATGGATCGTCATATATCTTTGTGAATCGTGAATCTCAATATTACTAGACTTGTGTTGAGGTGAACTAGTCGTAACCGAATATAGAACCAAGCTCACGCTCTCTCGCTATTACCAGTCTATAGCAACCTAGATTAGGGCCCACTCTCGTGCAAACCCTAACCTAAGCCACTATCATGAGGATCGACATCATCGTCCAATCGCACTTCGAGCCCACTCTCGTGTAAGCTCGAGTTACGATCTAGGTTGTGATAGCTCGTATTCGTCCAATCTCTTACAAATGAATATGGGTATAGATTTATAATAAAAATGCTAGCTTTGGTCAAATCTCTTGCAAACCAAGTCTAGTGGATTTCGATTATAAACCTAATTCGAATATCTAGGCCTTCCCATTGATCGGAATCCAATCTCTTGCAAACCCCAAATCGATGGAAATTCCTAGCTATGCGTGATAAATCAATCACAACCTAACACCTTTAGAAATTCTAGCAACATATGAACCCATTCATCAAAAATCTGAAATTAGATCCATAGGGTTCATCCCTTTGCCCTAGAACATCGAATCTACTCAAGCATAGCAATAACAATGAAGGAATCGATAGAAAACACTGCTTGCATATAAAAAGACATCAAATCACGGATTCAAAATAACAAGAACAAAGATACTTAGCTCTTATGAAGAAATCCGATCCAAATACAAGCTTTTTAGATCCAAGAGGGGGCCTAGGGCATGGCCTAACCTCTGAAATAATCCCTAAGAAAACCTAATGGAACTCCTTTCTAATGATGGCTACAAACCCCATATATACTCTCTAATGCTTCCGGAATATAACCCTAGAGCAACCTGTAGTGCCCTGGGAAGCTACTGCACACGTACTAGAAGGGGGGGATGAATAGTACTTAAAATAATTAAGAGAGTTATTCCTAACTATTGTGCAATAAACAAACGACAATGCGGAATAAACACCAATCAACAAGAATTAGCAAACGCAAACATATGCATGTAACGGGTTTGGATCCACCCAAGTCTCCCCGACTTGTTCCCGGTGATCCTACGTCCCAACCACCCGGATCCCCTCCGGATACTTGAGTTAGAAACCCTAACTCAAGATTTTGCACTATGAAATTCTTGTGAAAAACCTTCACAAGACCAAATCATACACAATGAAAATGTGACTCCCACAACCCGGGATCACACACTCTCTCACAACCGAGAGACAATCACTTGCAATATCAATTGAAATGAAATGTGAAACACTTACCATAAAATCCTATGCCTTGAGTATAACTTACCAAATTAGGGCAAAGATGGATTTTGAGGAGGAAGATGTCACCAAACCTTAGCTCCAAGAAGATGACCAGTAATGGAGGCCTAGGGTGGAGATGGTGACCTTGATTCAAGCTCCTTGGCTTGGAATGCTCACAATGGAGAGAATCTCTCTTGAGGATTAGGGCTCAAAGAGTGAAGGGAGAGATTCTTGTGAGGAAGAGAGAGCTTGGAATTAGCTTGAGAAAACTCTTCTCTTAGGTCTGAAAATACTTGGATAATGGACCTCTAACCTTGCCTCAAACGAATTAGATTTGTATTTATAGAGGCAAGAAAAATCGTGTTCAAAAGATTCCCAACGGTCATATTTCTGAAGCAACTAGTCGGTCTAAGAAGGATCACTGACCGACTAGCTTGCCAACTAGTCGGTCGGTGATTCTTCATGAACCGACTAACAGGCTTACAGCCAAATGAGAAAGTTCCAGGCAACATGAACTAGTCGGTCTAAGAAGACTTGACAACTGACTAGTTTCACAACTAGTCGGTCGGTGAGTGTTCTTTGACCGACTAAGAGTCGAAATCGAATAGGCTGGATACAAGTTGATTTAGTCGGTTTAAGAACAAATGCTGACCGACTAGTTTCTCAACTAGTCGATCGACAAACGTTCTTTGACCGACTAACGATAAACAGTAACTATGGCTGTACAGGGAAAGCTCAACTAGTCGGTCTAAGAAGGATTCCTAACTGACTAGATCGTCATCTAGTCGGTCGGTGACTCTTCTTTGACCGACTAATTGAACAACAAATCCAGGCTGAAATGAGCAAGGCATTCTAGTCGGTTCAAGAGGAATTGCCGACCGACTAGATCGTCATTTAGTCGGTTGGTTCTTCTACTTGAACCAACTAACATGCACTAGAAGTGTCACGCCCCGCTTCCCAAAAACGTGGAGGCGAAGCGTGAGAAGGTCCGCTCAGACTTGAAGCTACAAAGCCGCAAGTCCGATAAGCGTCAATCACTTTAAACTGCAGGTCCTTGCAACGCGAAACGAAACAAAGATAATAATAACGAAAGAGACAAAAAGAACATCTCAGAATATCCATAATAATAAATCTCAACATCGCAGAAAAAGCCACTAGGCTAAAATAAAAGAGTCTAAAGGAGGCCCAGCATGGCCAACAAAAGTACAAAGTACGAAAACAAGGAAATGGTGCAAGCACCGACAACTAACAGCCACTAAAGTAAAAGTAACTCCACAGTCACTAAGACTGGTCTCCGGTGTCCTCGTACTCCTCGACGAACGTAGGCTCAGGCTCAGCATCAGCAAAGACCTCGTCCTTAACACCTGTCTCTGGCTCAGGGTCTAACATGTGACACCCAAAAGAGGAAGGGGCACATGTCAGCAAGTCTAAAAAAGACTTGTGCAAGTGAAACTGAAAGTACAAGTAAAAGCAACCTAAAAGTTCTAGCATGATGCAATGACATGGCAGTTAAAGTAATGAGTGCAACAGGTAAAGTAAAGCAAGGAAAGGTACGAGCATGGCATGACATTCACAAGACAAGTACTAGACAAGAAAAGTAAGCACCTCGTGCATAGAGTTCACGCCTTACAGCTAAAGAGGCTGTATGGGCACACTTTTACGCTGAGTGGTCGCTCAACCCTACCCCTCCACGTGTGTCGAGCCATGGCCTTACCCCCGAACGGTAATGCTCGCTTCTGGATCACGAGCCAGGAAGTGTCTTTAACAAGTATGGCATAGGGGTGCACCTAGCCCGGGACAAGCAAGTACAAGTATGTAGCGTGTGCTACGAATGCAACATTCAATGCATGGATGACATGACATGGCAAGTAGTAAAGCGTACAGGTAAGGAAAGTAAACGTGACAGTTTAGCATGCATGAACAACAAGTTTAAGGGTTGGATCTAGCTTCGTTGTCAAGCTAAAACAATTAGGTGACGGATCTAGTTTCGTTGTCAAACTAGATCAAGTAGGCGTCTAGCCAGCTATCATTTCACTGACTAGTCTCTTTTACGCTAAAAACAAGGAAGTGGCCTAAAAGCATGGCCCTAAGCAAGACTCAGCAAGTTTTCACTTGCCTGCAATTATCACGTCAAGAAAACACCGTCCAACGAGTCCAAAGTCACGATTCCTACGTGCACAAGTCCACCGGCCTACATCCGTTTTATTAATCTTGATTAGTGATTGCTAAAACATTTAAAATACTTTAAAAATACTGATTTTAGTCTTGATTAGCATGCAATTGGGTTTGGGGTCCTAGGGGTGCAAAACGTTACCTCAACACGACGCGAAAGCTACACCGGCGTCGGGTAGCGACGCCGGGGGTTGAAATAAAAGATCGCGCTCCAAGTCCAGATTCCAATTAGATTCCTCGCTGGAAATTTCAGAGCAATCAACTCGGCGACGATTCCAGATTCCAAAGCTCGTACGTGCGACGACGGGCTACGACGTGCGACGACGTCGTACGCGACGAATCCTCGAAGAGCAAGCACCTTGGTGGGGCCCACAGTAGTCCTAGGGACCTTTGGGGGACCCACAATACCTCTGGAGAACTTGGGGGGCCCACGGAGGCAAGTGGTACGACGGATGCGGGGTTGCGACGAGTGGCTCTCGGTCGTACACAGCCAATGCGGGGAGATCCGTCGGTCGTGCGCTGTGAATGCGGGGCTGCGACGATTTGGGGTGTGCAGCAGCTGCGGGGTGGCTTGGGTGCGGGGTTTCTTCTCGGTCAGACCGGTAGGGATGCTCGGTCAGACGCTTGGATGTGGGCGGGGTGACGTTGCAACGTTGCAGTGCTTGCAACGTCGGTCAGTGCGGAGCGGCGGGTCGGTCGTGCGGGGTGCGGAGCGGGGCGACAAGCGGGGGTGCGATGCGGAGCACTGTGCGGCTTGAGGCCTCGGTCTGACCGATGGCCTCTCTCGGTCAGAGCGGGGGAACGGGGCGGCTGCTGGCTGAAGCGATGCGGAGCGGCTGCGGTGCGGGGTTGGGCCTCGGTCCGAGCGGCGATTTGCGGTGGGTTTTCTCGGTCAGGTCGGGGCTGAACGTCGCAACGTTGCGACGAATCGTCGCAACGTCCAATTTCGAGTTTGGAAGAGGCTAGGGCTAATTTCTTGCGAAAATAGGTCTTCCTAGGGGTTGCTTATATAGTATAGATGGGTTGACTTGGTCTAGGGCTAAATCTAATAGGATTAGAAGTTTAAAATAATTTAAAATTTGAAATTAAACTTCTCCAACTCATCCAAGGGTTTGACTTGGTCCAAATGAGCTGGAAATTGGCTCAAAAATTCTTTAAAACGTTTAAAACTTAAATAAATTTTATTTGGCCGAAATTAATTTAAAAATAAATTATTAAAAATATTTTAAAGCTTGTTAAAAATATAAAAGTGGTCAAATAAACTCCAAAAATTATAAAATAAATATCGTGGTGATCGTGGCGACGAATGTGAGCTATCTACGAAGACGGATCTCAATTTCGACGTCGGACGACGAAACTAAAATTAGAAACGTCTCCCGTCAAAAGTGAAAATCGTCACGTCTCATCGAGTAAGTTTAAATTGTGGAAAAACGACTCGAGAAACGTCGTTCCAAGATAGTGCCACTATTTAATACTCTCAGAGACGTTCACAACGGCATATCACACAAAAGTGTTCACAAACGAACAAAGTCCAAACAAACACGTGCACGGCCAAAAGCACGTGCACGAAAAACGTACGACGAAAAGTGGTCGTTACATCCTCCCCACCTTAGAATAAAGTCCGTCCTCGGACTTTCTAATATAGCTAGTCGCTCTAGTAACTACCCCATTCAAGTCATAATAATCAAACCAAGTATAGTCATTACAAGTGCTTATATATGCACTAGGTAGTCAAACGTTAATACTACCAACACGTATACATATACATTCACGTACGTCATATACTTATACCTATTATAGCCAGTCAAACTCATACACATATTTCAATCATATATATAAGCATGCATCCCTTATATAACTACTACCTACCTAATCACAAAACAATATTTCAGATACTCATATGAGGATAGTCTCACAAAGTACAATCATTGCTCTACGTATAGATAGCTACCTATGCATAAACATCAAGGGTATACTACCTCTAATATTCATTCAATACCAAACACTTCAACACATGTAGTCACACCATACCATAATTAAGTCAAAATTTACTATACCTAATATATAGTCACTACTACCATATTTCCCTCATTATATAGTCATACAAATGCATGCAATAATTTCACCGTATATTCACATCACATTCGGTCCTATAATTATATTTACGACACGCCACATATACCGTAGTCATCCATACCTATAACTAAGCACATACTTACACGTGCATGGTGCACACCCATACACGCTAACATTTCATTTACATACACCAATCATACCATTATATAACTATCACACATACACACCTAGTTTTAGCTAGTACACATACGTTCACACGAGCAAGTCCTTAGTAATTAGCTATACCACAAGACTAACACCTATAACTATATACTGGTGTAGCGACCCACAATCATGTGCGTAACACAACCAGGCACAAACACTCCTATCACTATACATACATCAAACATCGCTATATTACAAACATACATTCAATATACTTAGAGTATACCCACTCAAGCTTGAGTGAGACTCAGTACACATATCAGAATATTCGTAACACGGCATTTATACATATACCAGCACCACTCCAATGTATATACATCTACCAATACAACCATATACATTCCATAAATCAATCACACTTAATATTTATTCAGGCAATTCTCACATAGTTAAATCAATTTATATACCATACTAATAGTATTACAGACATCAGCACCCACATATTTATAATACCCTCCCTAGTAAAAACATTCACCGTATAGTCACACATAAGTAATGTACATATTCATACCATAGCCTACTACCTATAATTAGTATACTAACACATTCACACGTACATAATAAAGATGTGCAATAGTCGTGTATACCTCACGGTATGCACGCATGCAACATCCCGAAAAAGCAAGCAATACCAATCAAAATTATAATCTACTATCATATGCATGTCACCTGTATACTCATACAACGAAACATAACTACTTACGTCTAAGCACAATACATATCTACCTTCGAGCACATACTCATACGTAATAATATATGAGTCACTCCATAGGCCTACTTACTTAACTATACATACACTTATTATTATCACACCTAGCACACACATAGCTTTACCAATCATTTTATTTCAACCATTATAAGTATCTCTTACTACATACACAACTTAGATATTTCAACGCTAGCTCTTATATACACAGGCATCCCTAGTATAGTATAGCTATCCACAAAATCTATAACTACTATCACACAACAACTTCATACCATCACGAATACCTCCGAGTATATATATATCACACAATATGCAAACATCCATATACTATGGGGGTATACTCATTCAAGCCCACGTACACCACTTAGGTACGTGCACTACGACACCTCACAACGGTCCAAGGGTTTACTAACAACTAAGAGTTGGCACAGACATTGAGGGCACTTAAGCCGAAGCAATAAAGAGAGGTCGAGGTCGAGAGCGTGACGAGGGAAGGATCGATAAGCACGAGTTCAGATAGGACGAATACAAGGAGACAGCTTGGTTAGGTGAAACAACGATTTACTTGTGAATGTTTAGGTTGAGGGAAAAGGAGGTGCTTAAATAGGATACAGAAAAGAAAATAGGGTGAATATCGTAAGCTAAAATACATGGATTTTGAAAACTGTCGTTCTTCAAAGTTAAAATCCTCGTCTGTAAAGAAATACTTGGGGATTGATAAAACGAGTTGAAATGAGGTTGAGTCGAATATTCATAATAAGAGAAAATGGTCTATTGGTTTTAAAAAAAATTTTAAAAGGAAGTAGAATCATTTACACGAATATTAAGGACATGGTTTAGAAAATTCTATCCGTCGGTAATTTAATAAAATGTTGTCGAAAAGTTTTGGAAAGTCAAGAATGAAATCAAGTAACGGAAAATTTTAACTCAGGTTAAATGCTTTCAAAGCTTTAGGCTATGGAAAATTTAAAATACTCGATTGAAACTACTTTTTAGAGAACCAGGGTTTGCCAAAAGATGAAAAACTGATTTACACAAGGTTCTTAATATACAAGCACAACAAGTCTGGCACGGTTATAAAAATAATTGAAATTCAATTTGGGTTAGAAATTTTTCTAAAAGCGTGTATGGTGGGCGGAAAGAAAATAGTAGTAACTTAGCATAAGAATCATCAGGATCGAATAGCAAATCTTTAAAATCAAATCAGGGAGGGTCTAAAGCAGGAAGAGGTTATGAAAATAGTAATTTTGCAAAAATCTGAAATAGTGAGAACGACGAGCGAAACCAACTTGCTGAAATCTGAAATTCCATGTGACTTGAAAAGTATATTAAAAGTAAACACGATGTATTATTCAAATGGCATAAATAAGAGGGAAAATTATAAATCGAACTGTGCAAAATAAAAGTACGGTTCAGAAATAAATTACTATATGAAGGAACGACACATTTACGCAAGTACGAAAAACATAGGCTGGGAAAATACTATAAACTAGTATTCAGAAATTCCGACAACGTTTTTTTTTTAAAATTTTAAATCAACGAAGGGGGATGAAGTATAAGTATACAAGCATTGAAATTTGGGTCAAAATTAAACTTCGGAAAGGAGGAAGTTCGAAAAATACTTTCAAGAGTTTCAAAATTCATAATGGAGAGGTTCGAAAATTGGCGACGATCGTTACGGGGCGATCTCGTGAATCGAGGCAAGGAAATTGGTCGGATGATCAAAACATTCATACGCCTAGGTTATGAATCAGGAAAGTCTACGGAAAGTCCTACGGTCGATCAACTAAAGATAAAAGACTAAGCGCTAAGACTTCTAAAGATTAGACGGTAAAGAAATGCGTTCAGCTTGGTCCGAAGTCGATGAACCCAAGCGAACGTCAAAAGGAAATTTTAGAAGTCTAATATGGTCAGGGGTAGTCAATAACCACCAAGGTAACTCCTACGACGATTTAAATCGATTACTGACAGGGAGTCTAACTAACAATCAGGGGCCTCTAACTAGCAAGCACAGACGTCTAACTAAGTCTTCTTACCACTTAGTGTCATAAGAAGACGACTAAACTCAGGGCTTATTACTCGGATGTTGCAATTTATTTAATGGACATTCCGTTATTATCGTTGTTCCGTTAAGTCGCAATTGCAAGACTGGACCTGCATGGGCCACCAACAAAACCTGTCACACCCCGCTTCCCAAAAACGTGGAGGCGAAGCGTGAGAAGGTCCGCTCAGACTTGAAGCTACAAAGCCGCAAGTCCGATAAGAGTCAATCACTTTAAACTGCAGGTCCTTGCAACGCGAAACGAAACAAATATAATAATAACGAAAGAGACAAAAAGAACATCTCAGAATATCCATAATAATAAATCTCAACATCGCAGAAAAAGCCACCAGGCTAAAATAAAAGAGTCTAAAGGAGGCCCAGCATGGCCAACAAAAGTACAAAGTACGAAAACAAGGAAATGGTGCAAGCACCGACAACTAACAGCCACTAAAGTAAAAGTAACTCCACTGTCACTAAGACTGGTCTCCGGTGTCCTCGTACTCCTCGACGAACGTAGGCTCAGGCTCAGCATCAGCAAAGACCTCGTCCTCAACACCTGTCTCTGGCTCAGGGTCTAACATGTGACACCCAAAAGAGCAAGGGGCACATGTCAGCAAGTCTAAAAAAGACTTGTGCAAGTGAATCTGAAAGTACAAGTAAAAGCAACCTGAAAGTTCTAGCATGATGCAATGACATGGCAGTTAAAGTAATGAGTGCAACAGGTAAAGTAAAGCGAGGAAAAGTACGAGCATGGCATGACATTCACAAGACAAGTACAAGACAAGAAAAGTAAGCACCTCGTGCACAGAGTTCACGCCTTACAGCTAAAGAGGCTGTACGGGCACACTTTTACGCTGAGTGGTCGCTCAACCCTACCCCTCCACGTGTGTCGAGCCAGGGCCTTACCCCCGAACGGTAATGCTCGCTTCTGGATCACGAGCCAGGAAGTGTCTTTAACAAGTATGGCATAGGGGTGCACCTAGCCCGGGACAAGCAAGTACAAGTATGTAGCGTGTGCTAAGAATACAACATTCAATGTATGGATGACATGACATGGAAAGTAGTAAAGCGTACAGGTAAGGAAAGTAAACGTGACAGTTTAGCATGCATGAACAACAAGTTTAAGGGTTGGATCTAGCTTCGTTGTCAAGCTAAATCAATTAGGTGACGGATCTAGTTTCGTTGTCAAACTAGATAAAGTAGGCGTCTAGCCAGCTATCATTTCACTGACTAGTCTCTTTTACGCTAAAAACAAGGAAGTGGCCTAAAAACATGGCCCTAAGCAAGACTCAGCAAGTTTCACTTGCCTGCAATTATCACGTCAAGAAAACACCGTCCAACGAGTCCAAAGTCACGATTCCTACGTGCACAAGTCCACCGGCCTACATCCGTTTTATTAATCTTGATTAGTGATTGCTAAAACATTTAAAATACTTTAAAAATACTGATTTTAGTCTTGATTAGCATGCAATTGGGTTTGGGGTCCTAGGGGTGCAAAACGTTACATCAACACGACGCGAAAGCTACACCGGCGTCGGGTAGCGACGTCGGGGGTTGAAATAAAAGATCGCGCTCCAAGTCCAGATTCCAATTAGATTCCTCGCTGGAAATTTCAGAGCAATCAACTCGGCGACGATTCCAGATTCCAAAGCTCGTACGTGCGACGACGGGCTACGACGTGCGACGACGTCGTACGAGACGAATCCTCGAAGAGCAAGCACCTTGGTGGGGCCCACAGTAGTCCTAGGGACCTTTGGGGGACCCACAATACCTCTGGAGAACTTGGGGGGCCCACGGAGGCAAGTGGTGCGACGGATGCGGGGTTGCGACGAGTGGCTCTCGGTCGTACACAGCCAATGCGGGGAGATCCGTCGGTCGTGCGCTGTGAATGCGGGGCTGCGACGATTTGGGGTGTGCAGCAGCTGCGGGGTGGCTTGGGTGCGGGGTTTCTTCTCGGTCAGACCGGTAGGGATGCTCGGTCAGACGCTTGGATGCGGGCGGGGCGACGTTGCAACGTTGCAGCGCTTGCAACGTCGGTCAGTGCGGAGCGGCGGGTCGGTCGTGCGGGGTGCGGAGCGGGGCGACAAGCGGGGGTGCGATGCGGAGCGCTGTGCGGCTTGAGGCCTCGGTCTGACCGATGGCCTCTCTCGGTCAGAGCGGGGGAACGGGGCGGCGGCGGCTGAAGCGATGCGGAGCGGCTGCGGTGCGGGGTTGGGCCTCGGTCGGAGCGGCGATTTGCGGTGGGTTTTCTCGGTCAGGTCGGGGCTGAACGTCGCAACGTTGCGACGAATCGTCGTAACGTCCAATTTCGAGTTTGGAAGAGGCTAGGGCTAATTTCTTGCGAAAATAGGTCTTCCTAGGGGTTGCTTATATAGTATAGATGGGTTGACTTGGTCTAGGGCTAAATCTAATAGGATTAGAAGTTTAAAATAATTTAAAATTTGAATTTAAACTTCTCCAACTCATCCAAGGGTTTGACTTGGTCCAAATGAGCTGGAAATTGGCTCAAAAATTCTTTAAAACGTTTAAAACTTAAATAAATTTTATTTGGCCGAAATTAATTTAAAAATAAATTATTAAAAATATTTTAAAGCTTGTTAAAAATATAAAAGTGGTCAAATAAACTCCAAAAATTATAAAATAAATATCGTGGTGATCGTGGCGACGAATGTGAGCTATCTACGAAGACGGATCTCAATTTCGACGTCGGACGACGAAACTAAAATTAGAAACGTCTCCCGTCAAAAGTGAAAATCGTCACGTCTCATCGAGTAAGTTTAAATTGTGGAAAAACGACTCGAGAAACGTCGTTCCAAGATAGTGCCACTATGTAATACTCTCAGAGACGTTCACAACGGCATATCACACAAAAGTGTTCACAAACGAACAAAGTCCAAACAAACACGTGCACGGCCAAAAGCACGTGCACGAAAAACGTACGACGAAAAGTGGTCGTTACAAGAAGCCAAGGGAAGAAGCGATAGGCTTCGGGAAAGTTTCTATTGGCTTCTATGATAATCCTAGCTCTAAGATATGAGCAAAATGAAGATTATCATGTAAGTCCTACTCAAGGCTTAACATTCTAAATTATGAAGCTAGAAAACAATAAATAATACATGACGAACCGTCTTCAAAGCTTCAATCTTCACTCTTGACTTCAATAAAACTCCTTGGGCTTCAACGAAGCTTTAGGCACACGATCACGCGTATTGAGACGTCTTGAGATGTCTCTTTTGATGTACGTATTCTTTTGTCGACGATCTCCATAATTGCGCTCACAAATAGTTAGTATACGATATTTATGTTTGCTCATCATCCAAAACCAAATCCGGGGAATCAATACTCAACATTCTCCCCCTTTTTGGTGATGACAAACCAACATAAATAATAATCAATAATAATGATTCAAAAGAAATTTACTTACTCCCCCTGCATTGATGACACGTTAGTTCCGTATTCAATAATATTCATACGCATCAAGCAGACGAGGGAAATATAAAATATGAATCCTATTATCGCAATTTAGGATCTAAATCCATTTTATATCTTAACTCCCCCTGAATCTAACATATCAACTTAGATTCATGGTAAATTGCTTTGAATTATCATTAGCACATCGTCATTATTAATTCTCTCCCCTTTGGCATTAGCAAAAAGTGCGGGAGGAGATCAATGACAGATTACAATGGCTAAGAAATAAGAGCAAGGGAGTCTAAGAATACGACCATGGTCCAAATGACACCAAAGTAAAATACCAAATGTAAAATACCGAATAAAATCAAAGAGTGCCAACATGACCATAGTCGAAAAGCGAAAACCGAAATCACCAAACCATAGGCGAAAATCGAAATACGAAATCACTAAACCATAGGCGAAACTCGAAAACCGAAATCATCAAGCCATAGGCGAAAATCGAAATACGAAATCATCAAACCATAGGTGAAATTCGAAAAACGAAATCTCCAAAACTCAAATTAATTTCACTTATTGAGTTATGGAACATACTCTCCAATATCAACTTTCTTATTTAAATAGTGCATGGAAAACAATTCTACGTTTTCATAAAAGCAAATCTATTTAATTCATAAAATCGTCGAACGATGAAATCAATATCAGAGACATAAATCCATTTAGAATACCAAATGTAGCAAATTGATACCAAAAGTAACATGCAAAAATGGTATGCCAAACATAGATAGAACATCATAAATCTATGGCATACACAATTCTAGAATACTAATTGAAACAAAATGATACCAATGCAGATATTCTACCAATGCATGCAATTAACACACATGGATACCAAATGTATATCAAATGTAAGAATATACTTACAACGTTAAGCTCCCCCTACTTTGGTGCATCACTTAAGCACCATCAACTCCATTTGAATGAAAATCCTTTGCAAATCAAGGAGTTGGTAGGGTTGGTATCCCAAAGTGGATTGAACCTAGAAAATATCATTTTGGTATCCAAAAATCTTTTTGGATCCTATGTGTTAGGCAATAAATTTAGCGAACTAAATTCAAATCAAATGTAACACATATCCTAACTAAATTCAAATTCAATATGAATTTAAGTTTCAAATAAACATGCACATCCAAGATCAATATGCAAATAAAAAGAATATAAACCAATTCTTACCACAATTGCTTTGGTACCCATAAAATGAAAATAAACTTATGGCACCAAGCAATGAAGGGTCAAAGGAAACTAACCCTTCGGAAACCAAGTCCACAAGGACCGTGATTTCCCAACATAATCATCATTCAAAATAATATCATTAATAAACGATTGCACATACATATCCTTATTATACATGCTTGTGTTCTTCAGACCCCAAATGGTGTATGTCTTGGGAGTCCTAATCCTATTGGGAACATGCATATGTTATTGATTTCTATGTGATGCATGTCGTGGGTAAGCATATGGCGTATGATGCAATGGTGCATGATGATAATTATTCATATGAGAATGAGGATGGACATATGCTTGTGGTGAAACACATGCATGAGTGTGTCTCACATGGTGTGCACGTGCTTGTGGATGCGGAACATAAAAATCATCATATGTGGTAACATGTGGAGTAGGATGTGTGTTCCTACGTGGCATGGCATACATGAAAGCATGGCCCCTCTTTAGAGGTCCACCCAAATTGGGTTTCTTTCCAAATGGGGGTATGTTCCTAGCGGAAGCACCATTGGTAGAAGAACTACCCATGAAGTGTTTACTTCCACTAGTAGAACCATCGGACGTTGGCCTAACAAAGGTGGCGGACGATTTGGACAAATCTCCCATCTTATACCCCAAGCCAATGTGATGATTGGCCGGAAGTAAGTCATTTAAGATATTATCCAAATGGCCCTTACCTTTATTGAATTCATTGATTCGGCCTAATGTGCACTCATATTTCTCGGTGAGAGAATGCATCGAAACATCCAAGGTGGACACTTGCGATGTGAGTGCGCAAACACGTGATTTGAGATTTTTATTCTCAATACTCAAAGTTGAGTTTTGAGACGTCAAATCCGCTATCACATGTTCATCCAAATCCTCGACATGAACATGCTCAAGTTGAGATTTGAGATTTACAATCTCATTTCTCAAATCTTCAACAACGGTGTCGTTGTTGACGATGATAGTTTTAGGCGAGGTTTTAAGACTATTTAACTCATCCTTAGTCTTAATAAATTTAGTAGCCAAATTAGAAAACTTATTCCAAAGTTGTTCATTAGTTATTCTAAGTTTGTCCATTGTTACCTCACCGCCTTCATCCTCGCTTTCATTCCCGCTTTCATCGGAGGATGTCTCTTGATCACGTTCCTCTTTTCCCATGAAGCACATGTGTTCTTTCTCCACTCTTTCATCGTCCGACTCTCCACTTGAGGAGTCGGAGTCGGTGAAAGTGCCTACAAGTCCTTTCTTGTGCCTTCTCGACTTGTCGTGCTTGGAAGCCTTCCACGTCTCCTTGTGTTTGTTTAGAGGACAATCCGGCTTGATATGTCCTGGCTTGTTACATTTATAACACACGGGAGTAGAAGCATTAGTCGAAATAAATTTTGATTTACTCTTCAACTTATCTTTTCGGAAGAATCGGTCGAACTTCTTTGCCAAATCGGCCAAAGCTTCCATGTCCAACTCTTCTTCCGATTCTTCTTCCGATTCTTCATCATCGGTAAATGGAGCGGCCTTGTACGCAATCGCCTTTTTCTTTGGCTCGTCTTGGTTCAAGTACGACTTCATCTTTTCTTTCATCATGAGCTTACTGTCCTTGCGTACCTCATAAGACATCAAGGTACCCATTAGTTGTATGACAGTATACTTACTCATATCATTACCTTCCTCGATGGCGAAGGTACGCTTTTCCCAACAAGAAGGAAGTCCATCGATGATCTTTGAGACTTTCTCCTTTTGGGTGTAGGTTTTTCCAAGAGCCTCCAATTCGTTGGTAATGTCAACGAATCGAGCATAATATTCTTTCATCTTCTCACCCTGTTGCATATGAAATAATTCGAAATCTTTATTGACAACAATAAGTTTGGAGTCTTTTACCTGACTCGTTCCTTCATGCAAGATGAGGAGTGAGTTCCATATTTGATATGCACTCTTACATGTGCATATCTTATTGAAGTCCTCGGGATCCAATGCGCATTGCAAGGCATTCATTGCCTTGGCATTGCTTACCTCCGCGGCGACCTCCGCGGGAGTCCACTTCGCGAAATCTTCTTCGACGGGCTCGACATACTCCTTCATCGTGGCTCTCCAAAGTGAAGAGCTCCGGAGGAACGTTTCCATTCGGCATTTCCAGTACCCGTAATTGGTACCATTGAAGGAGGGAGGACTGACAGAGGATTGTCCTTCCAAAACTGAAGAAGCTCCGTGACGATCCTTGAAGACGATGTAGTGGTTGTTTGTCATAGCTTTGAACTTGTAGCTTTAACCTTGGCTCTGATACCAATTGTAGTGCCCTGTGAAGCTACTACACACGTACTAAGGGGGGGTGAGTAGTACTTAAAATAATTAAGAGAGTTATTCCTAACTATTATGCAATAAACAAACGACAATGCGGAATAAACAACAATCAATAAGAATTAGCAAACGCAAACAAATGCATGTAACGGGTTCGGATCCACCCAACTCTCCCCGACTTGTTCCCGGTGATCCTACGTCCCAACCACCCGGATCCCCTCCGGATACTTGAGTTAGAAACCCTAACTCAAGATTTTGCACTATGAAATGCTTGTGAAAAACCTTCACAAGACCAAATCATACACAATGAAAATGTGACTCCCACAACCCGGGATCACACACTCTCTCACAACCGAGAGACAATCATTTGCAATATCAATTGAAATGAAATGTGAAACACTTACCACAAAATCCTATGCCTTGAGTATAACTTACCAAATTCGGGTAAAGATGGATTTTGAGGAGGAAGATGTCACCAAACCCTAGCTCCAAGAAGATGACCAGCAATGGAGGCCTAGGGTGGAGATGGTGACCTTGATTCAAGCTCCTTGGCTTGGAATGCTCACAATGGAGAGAATCTCTCTTGAGGATTAGGGCTCAAAGAGTGAAGGGAGAGATTCTTGTGAGGAAGAGAGAGCTTGGAATTAGCTTGAGAAAACTCTTCTCTTAGGTCTGAAAATACTTGGATAATGGACCTCTAACCTTGCCTCAAACGAATTAGAATTGTATTTATAGAGGCAAGAAAAATCGTGTTCAAAAGATTCCCAACGGTCATATTTCTGAAGCAACTAGTCGGTCTAAGAAGGATCACTGACCGACTAGCTTGCCAACTAGTCGGTCGGTGATTCTTCATGAACCGACTAACAGGCTTACAGCCAAACGAGAAAGTTCCAGGCAACATGAACTAGTCGGTCTAAGAAGACTTGACAACTGACTAGTTTCAGAACTAGCCGGTCGGTGAGTGTTCTTTGACCGACTAAGAGTCGAAATCGAATAGGCTGGATACAAGTTGATTTAGTCGGTTTAAGAACAAATGCTGACCGACTAGTTTCTCAACTAGTCGGTCGACAAACGTTCTTTGACCGACTAACGATAAACAGTAACTATGGCTGTACAGGGAAAGCTCAACTAGTCAGTTTAAGAAGGATTCCTAACCGACTAGATCGTCATCTAGTCGGTCGGTGACTCTTCTTTGACCGACTAATTGAACAACAAATCTGGGCTGAAATGAGCAAGGCATTCTAGTCGGTTCAAGAGGAATTGTCGACAGACTAGATCGTCATCTAGTCGGTTGGTTCTTCTACTTGAACCAACTAACATGCACTAGAAGCCGAGGGAAGAAGCGATAGGCTTCGGGAAAGTTTATATTGGCTTCTATGATAATCCTAGCTCTATGATATGAGCGAAATGAAGATTATAATGTAAGTCCTACTCAAGGCTTCACATTCTAAACTATGAAGCTAGAAGACAATAAATAATACATGACGAACCGTCTTCAAAGCTTCAATCTTCACTCTTGACTTCAATAAAACTCCTTGGGCTTCAACGAAGCTTTAGGCACACGATCTCGCGTATTGAGAAGTCTTGAGACGTCGCTTTTAATGTACGTATTCTTTTGGCGACGATCTCCATAACTGCGCTCACAAATAGTTAGTATACGATATTTATGTTTACTCATCATCCAAAACCAAATCCGGGGAATCAATACTCAAGACAACCTAGTTATGGCACGAATTACACGGAGATGAATCCCCGACAACATCGCCATAAACTTGATCGGCCCGGAACTAACTCCGAAACGATGTCGTTTACTGCAAGTGCACGGTATAGTGGCAAGCGGGTATCGAACACGGGGAGGCGGGGCTATACTACATATCTACTCCTAGGTTGAGTTAGACTTGCGGGTTTATTGGTGGATGTGGAGTATGGAGGGTCACAATGTTGATAGATGTGAAGGTCGTGTCACTCAATATCACAAACGAGGGATTCCACACAATATAAAAGAATAAAATATAAAATTACTAAGGGCTTAGGACTCGCCACTAGGACCGTTGGATGTCGACGCTAGGCTAGGACTCTTACATTGCATTGGTTTTATTGGGGGATTGTAGCATCTAGGAAGTGAATTCATGTGTCTGAGCAGCATGAATCTAACGTAGCGCATTAACCCCGCTCCCGCGATAGGTGCTTACGGTACGTGCATTAAGGATCTACAAAGTTCTCGCCACTCTCGTGGTTCGAACGCTCTCAACTCTTATCACTCTTGTGGGTTAGAGTTTCGAGGTATTTTGGTGGCTCTTATTGACGCAATGGCGGTAGCTGTCAATTAGTTATATAGTTCATCGTGGATCCCCTCAAGGCACGAGCCGGGCATGGTCACGTGCCTCGGTTGAATCCACCAACTCCCTAATTAAATCCGTAAGATACTCCTTAAGCTAATCGATTCTACCGACCATGGGCACGATCTCAGTACGAGTTCTCCTAGAGATTTTGCGAGATCAACCAAAATACAACCCTTTTATACCCAACACATCCTAAAATCACATCTTTACATCTAAACCCTAAGATCCATGGGCTAATCCCTTAGCCCTAGAAAAGACTACTCAAGCATAGCAATAGCAATAGATAATAGAACGCACAAAGATTTCATTGCATGCATAAAAAAGGGATAAACAATAAGAAATCACAAAGAAATAGTAATAGAATCAAAAGGGCAAAAGTACTTATCTTGATACAAGAGAGGGGCCTAGGGCATATTCAAACTCCCCAAAAAGATCGTCGTTGAAAAACCCTAAAAAGGATCTAAAAACTCTTCTCTAAAAAGTATGCAAAAAGTTCCCCAAAATCTAAAAAAAGTCCCCTCCAAAAGTCTGTATCGAGAGCTCTCCAATGACGGCTGCTAAAATCCCCTCCAAACCCCTTGCGAGACAACCCCTCAAAATCACGACTTACGCCCGAGCCCACGGCGACTCGGTCCGAGCAGAAAACTGCTCGGTCGAGTCTGTCAGTAGGTTGGAGCGCTCCACCAAAATCACGCTCTGCCTGCGTGGACCGAGTAGGTTCTGCTCAGTCCGAGTAGGTAGCTGCTCGGTCGAGTAATAAGCTGCTCGATCGAGTTTGTCAGTAGATTGCAGCTCTTCCCAAAATCACGCTCTGCCAACACGGACCGAGTACGTAGCTGATTAGTCGAGTATGCAGCTGCTCGGTCGAGCAATAGGCTGCTCGGTCGAACAACCTGATGTTCAGCCAAATAGGATGTCAAAAAACACATTTCAGCACCCTGCTCAGTCGAGCAGTCCACTGCTCGGCCGTATAGGAGGTCAAAAACGCATTTCAGCATGATTTTTCACCCTGCTCGATCGAGTAGAGTGCTCTGCTCGGTCAAGTAGGTGTCAAACAGATTCAGCAGAATTTCAGCACTGCAACATCATCTTGCAGAAATTCCCCAAGGCTCATCCGACCTTCGATTGGCGTGTTCTTAGTGGCTTGTAAACGTCTTGAAGTCCACTATCTGGGAAAAATATCAGAAAAATAGTGAAAAATCCCAGGTGATAGCAGATTTGGAAATAGTGCACGGATGTCCTGTTTCCAGCACTTCGGGTCGCTCGATTCCTTCGCCACATCATAGTTCGATCGAGCGACCTTCTCTCTTGCCCCTTCCTTGCTCTAGTATTCTTCTTTGGCATCTCGATTATGTCATCATGAGTCTCATTGGTGCTCTCACGTCGTCGATCGTCTTATTGACTCCAAATTGCTCCAATATCGTCCCAAATCCCTGAAATGGACATAAACGCTTCGAAAGTCATATTATTCCAAATAATAGCATAAAAGAGTATGAAATATGTAAATGAGCAATCATTTTGACGTGTAATCATTTAGATAAAATGTGGAATATAATGACACATCAAAATCCCCCCAAGCTTACCTCTTACTCATCCTCGAGGAAGACTAGTAAGAAGCGAACACGGGAGAGGAATACAATAGAGATGTGAGGCGGTGATGTGTAAATGGAGACAAGGGGTTCAATCTTAAATTCAGAAAATATAAGAACCCAAGATGCAAGATCTCGTGAACACACGTCAACCTGAAATTAGAATACATATACACCACAAATAATTAAGTCTCTCTCAAATTAAAATAACGCGGATTTCAATAAAAAATGAACTTGATAAGCAATAAAAAGAGATTAGAGTTATATCATATCATAGTTTATCATGCAATATACTAAGTTCACAGAAATGAAACCAATGTTCACAACTCATTCTCTAAGCAGTATAATATGTCATGATCAAACTTTTTCAGGCATGCGTGGTATTTTGTTATACTTCATGAAATGAATTTAGCAAATTCAATCAAGGTGAGGCATCACCACACTACGACCATTTCAAAACTCCTAGAACCCATCAACTTTGCCATGTCTTAGTTCTATAAAGAAATGGAGATAAGGATATGGGATTTTGTAGTTTTATATTGTTTTTGCCTATATGAAAATTTCATAAGCATTTTTCTGTCTTTATACACACGAGATAACTCAATATATACAAAAAGCGGCCTATGCATCCCAGACTAGACGGCCTTAGGGTATTGGGTTACGAAGAACCCATAGGGCCTTTTATTCAGGATATTTGTTTGATTTTTGCATTTTTTGGATTTTTGCAAACTCACGTAAACGCGATGGAATGCAAAACATGATGAAAGATCATTTATTGGCTATTCACAAAAGAAAAAGAAAAAGCATAGAATATAGACATGGCTCGGTTTCAGGAATCCTAATCGTCACTACTTTGGTTGTCGTGGGGTTATCCTATCTCTTTTGAATCACCAAACATCCATGAAACAATAGAATTATCAAGCAAATCACGCATGAGTCAAATAATTTTCAAATTTGATTCATTCATTTTTAGCTTAACGGTTTCGAGAATATGGTTGTGAAACTATGGATTCTACTATGAAAAAGCATATTAACAAAGATACACTAATCAAGGAATTAAACTCTAATCTAACAGATATCAAAGTTCATAAAAAAAATAAATCCACGATATTTCATAGAAAATGAAGCATATGAGACATAAATGTATGGGTAAACATGGTTCAAATGAAACTTTCGAAGTGTATTTCACGATGAAGCAAAGTGCGTGCACTATGCCCTCCCCCAAGCTTAAACATCACATTGTCCTCAATGTGTGTATGATATAAATAGAGGACAACAACAAGATGGGGGGCCACTCAAAAAAATAGTTTCTCTCCCCCAAGCTTAAACATCACATAAAAATTGGGGAGAGAGACGAAATAAATGCCAAAAATAATGGTGGGCATGCATGATAAGTAGAGGGTTGGGTGCAAAAGATAAATGAGCTGTCATATCGGGTGAATTTATTAAACTAATGAAAGCATATAAAATCCTATACGGTCCTCTCGCTGTCAAGAGGATTCGAGTTTATTGAAAGCATAAAATACTACACTACTAGATTGGTACCACCTGTAGCAAAAGGCGGGTCCAATATCTTTTCTGGTGCATGCAACTGCTCTATCTGCACTTTCAGTGGCTCCGCCAGGTGCGTATCTTCATGGGCTTCATCAGATTCTAGCAATGCGGCTCCCAGCATCTCTCCAAGGACTCCACCTGTATCCTGGAAGAGATAAGCAGGATCAATCTGATGTAGATAGTTCTTTTCCAAAATAAATGTATTCCAGATAGGGTCATCAATAATAGTATTTAAAATTAAAGATGGTTGACAACACTTCCCTGGAGATAAATCTCTTCTCTCGTACACCATGTCGATCAAGTCCTCGTTGTTTGCCTCAGGTTGTTTACGTAGCTTTGGCATATAAGCGTGGGTCTCATCAGGCAACTCCTCATCATCGTCAGACTTATCCCATCACACCTCCCGATCATATTCAATCGCATCTATGGGTGATAACACCTTACTCTTCTCCTCATATATGTCCCATTGTACCTCTTGATCATATGTATGTGTATCCTGTAAAAGGCTCGATGAGTCATCAACATCTGAATCATAAAAAACATCATATACATGAGGGGAATCAAAAGCAAAGGACGAGGGAGTAAAAGATTCTCCCTGAATGGGAGCAATAAGCTCTGTGGGATAGTCCTTGTCGTTAGTAGAAGGATGAGGTGGCTGCGGAAACTCTAGGACCGTTGTCTCCTCACAGGTTGAAGCATCAAGGTCCTCATCCTGCCGTGCAATAACCCTATCAAGGTATGCATAAAAATATGAGGTCCAAATAATCTCAGCCATCTCTGCCATAACACCTGATCAACAAAGACAAATACTTGGAGAAAAATATTAGTGGCACAAGAAGATAGAAATAATGATAAAGCAGGTGGCGAGGAAAAATTTCTCTCTGTTTTATTTTTATTTTATTTTATTTTTGTTTTACTTTTTGTTTTTGTTTTTTATTGCAGTCTAATCAAACTAATTATGGTAAATAGATAATATGGCGGAACGCCTCCCCGGCAACTGCACCATAAACTTGATGCGTCCGGAATATAACCTTAGAGCGACCTAGTTATGGCACGAATTACACAGAGATGAATCCCCAGCAATGGTGCCATAAACTTGATCGGCCCGGAACTAACTCTGAAACGATGTCGTTTACCGCAAGCGCACGGTATAGTGGCAAGCGTGTATCAAACACGGGGAGGCGGTGCTATACTACCTATCTACTCCTAGGTTGAGTTAGACTTGTGGGTTTATTGGTGGATGTGGAGTATAGAGGGTCGTAATGGTGATGGATGCGAAGGTCGTGTCACTCGATATCGCAAACGAGGGATTCCACACAATATAAAAGAATAAAATATAAAAATACTAAGGCCTTAGGACTCGCCACGAGGACCGTTGGATGTCGACGCTAGGCTAGGACTCTTACGTTGCATTGGTTTTATTGGGGGATTGTAGCATCTAGGAAGTGAATTCATGTGTCTGAGCATCATGAATCTAACGTATCGCATTAACCCCGCTCTCGCGATAGGTGCATACGATACGTGCATTAAGGATCTACAAAGTTCTCGCCACTCTCGTGGTTCGAACGCTCTCAACTCGTACCACTCTCGTAGGTTAGAGTTTCGAGGTATTTTGGTGGCTCATATTGACGCAATGGCGGTAGCCGTCAATTAGTTATATAGTTCATCGGTGGATCCCCTCAAGGCACCAGCCGGGCATGGTCACGTGCCTCGGTTGAATCCACTAACTCCCTAATTAAATCCGTAGGATACTCCTTAAGCTAATCGATTCCATCGACCGTGGGCACGATCTCAGTACGAGTTCTCCTAGAGATTTTGCTAGATCAACCAAAATACAACCTCTTTTATACCGAACACATCATAAAAATCCCATCTTTACATCTAAACCCTAAGATCCATGGGCTAATCCCTTAGCCCTAGAAAAGACTACTCAAGCATATCGATAGCAATAGATAATAGAACGCACAAAGATTTCATTGCATGCATCAAAAAGGGATAAACAAAAAGAAATCACATAGAAATAATTATAGAATCAAAAAGGGCAAAAATACTTATCTTGTTACAAGAGAGGGGCCTAGGGCATATCCAAACTCCCTAAAAAGATCGTCGTCGAAAAAACCCTAAAAAGGATAAAAAACTCTTCTCTAAAAAGTATGCAAAAAGTTCCCCAAAATCTAAAAAAAGACCCCTCCAAAAGTCTGTATCGAGAGCTCTCCAATGTCGGCTGCTAAAATCCCCTCCAAAACCCTTGTGAAACAACCCCCTCAAAATCGCGACTTACGCACGGGCCCACGGTGACTCGGTCCGAGCAGAAAACTCCTCGGTCGAGTCTGTCAGTAGGTTGGAGCGCTCCCCCAAAATCACGCTCTGCCTGCACGGACTGAGTAGGTTCCGCTCGGTCCAAGTAGGTAGCTGCTCGGTCGAGTAATAGGCTGCTCAGTCGAGTCTGTTAGTAGATTGCAGCTCTTCCCAAAATCACGCGCTGCCAGCACGGACCGAGTACGTAACTGATCGGTTGAGTATGCAGCTGCTCGGTCGAGTATGCAGCTGCTCGGTCGAGCAATAGGCTGCTTGGTCGAGCAACCTGATGTTCAGCCAAATATGATGTCAAAAAACACATTTCAGCACCCTGCTCGGTTGAGCAGTCGACTGTTCAGCCATATAGGAGGTCAAAAACGCATTTCAGCATGATTTTTCACCTTGCTCGATCGAGTAGAGTGCTCTGCTCGGTCGAGTTGGTGTCAAACAGATTTCAGCAGAATTTCAGCACTGCAGCATCATCTTGCAGAAATTTCCCAGAGCTCATCCGACCTTCGATTGGCAAGTTATTGGTGGCGTTGGAACATTCTTGAAGTCTACTATCTGTGAAAAATATCAGAAAAATAGTGAAAAATCCCAGGTGATACCAAATTTGGAAATAGTGCACGGATGTCCTGTTTCCAGCACTTCGGGTCGCTCGATTCCTTCGCCGCATCATAATTCGATCGAGCGACCTTCTCTCTTGCCCCTTCCTTGCTCCAGTAATCTTCTTTGGCACCTCGAGCATGTCATCATGAGTCTCATTGGTGCTCTCACGTCGCCGATCGTCTTATTGACTCCAAATTGCTCCAATATCGTCCCAAATCCCTGAAATGGACATAAACACTCCGAAAGTCATTTTATTCCAAATAAAAGCATAAAAGCGTATGAAATATGTAAATGAGCAATCATTTTGATGTGTAATCATTTAGATAAAATGTGGAATATAATGACACATCACTCTCCCCAAAACCCTAGTAAATAACCCTAGAAACCCTCTGAAATTCGTGCGCAGAGTCACCTCTGGTCGCAACTTAAGCTCTTGGCCCGCGCTCACTCGGCCGAGTAGAAAACAGCTCTGGCCGAGTAGCGATTTTATCAATGCAGCGTTAACCTGCAGAAATTCCTCAGATTTCATCCGACCTCCGATTAGCGCGTTCTTGGCGGCGTTGGAACCGTCAAGAAGTCTACTATCCATAACAAATATGAGAAAAATACTTTTCCCACTGGAATAATAGAAGATTTCAAAAGAGTGAGAGGGTGTCTGAAAATCTGGATGCTCGTGTCATTCGGCCGAGTCGAAATATGACTCGGCCGAGTGGGAAGTGTGACTCGGCCGAGTGAAATTCCTCACTCGATCGAGTGGACTTCCTACTCGGCCAAGTAGGATCTTCTGCTGTTCTCCCCAAATTCTAGAGAGTCTGCTTTGAAGTAGGGGTTTGGGCACTCTGGCACTCAGTGTCACTCGACCAAGTGGGATTCATCACTAGGCCGAGTGGGTCTTCTACTGTGCTCCCCAGAATTCCTGAGAGTTTGCTTTGATTTCCTTTAGAAATTCTGACTCACTCGGCCGAGTGGAGTTCTCTACTCGACCGAGTGGAATTCGCCACATGGCCAAGTGCATTGTGGGACTCAGGTCAGGCAGATGTTCTTCGTATCAGTCGTACTCGGTCGAGTATGTTGCTTCACTCGGACGAGTGACTAGCGTGACTCAGCCGAGTGGCCCGTTTCTGGAATCCTTTCTCATCCTCCTCGCCTCCTCGATGATTCTATCGATCTTCTTCTTCTCCCGCTCATCGTGTAGCGCCGTTAGCTCCTCAGTAAGGCCATGAGCGATGCTCCGGTATGCGTACAAGTCCCATAAGCTCAATTTTTCTCCCAATTGCTCCATATTTCCTGAAATCAGACGAAAACAAGAAATAGTGAAAAGTAACGAAATATCGTCGAATAATCATGAAAATCGCAATATGAGCAATCGAAATGGCATGTAAACATACAGAAAAAAGGTGTATAATATGGACCGATCAGGGGTAGGCCCCTATTTATATAGGCGGCTGACCCCTCCCCTTTACTCCACTTTCGATGTGGGACTAAAGGTTGGAGTAATAAGATTCAAGTTAGTTTGCCTTAATGAAAGGCCAAACTTCAATGAATTTTAACTCCCTCATCGTTGAGCTTCGCATTTAATACAACCTATCAAATCGAAGAGCGCTGAATGATGAACGTGTAGAAAAAAACGACGAGTTATTTCGAGTCCATTTGACCCTTCAAACAAGGGTCCAAAGATCAGCCCAAACCTGATTTTCGTGCAAAAACAGCCGCCAAAAACTGCACCCAGCGTAGGGTTCAGAACCCAGATGTGGGGCCCAACATGTGGGCCCCACTGCACCAGCCAGGCAGGCTGGGCACCAGGCACCCAGCCTGGGCGCTGGCACACAGGCTTGGGCCAGGCGCCTAGGGCACCTGGGCACCCAGGCCCAGGGCGCCTGGGCCAGGCGTTCGAGCCTGGCCCTGCACCCAGGGTGCCCCAGGCTGGGCCAGGGCGCCCGGGGCTAGTTGTGCTTGGGCATGGGCACCCGGGGCCAGTTCAGCATGTGCTTACCCATGCCCAGTTTGGGCATGGGTAAGGCCTATTGTGTTTTCTTGACAGTTTTGGGCATATCTAGTGCATTTGGCGTCCGTTTTGGACGCCATTAGAACCCGTGTTTAGACAAGGATATTCCCATCTTACAGGTAAAATTTTCCTCGTGTTTATTTCATTAAATATGGTCTTAAATATTTTAAGACACATTTAACTCTCTTTGCATCCTATGCAAAATTATACACATCTATTATTAAAAACTTCCACTTGCACTCAGGATTCTTCATCCCGAATGCAAAGACTAACTGCAAACTCGTTACAGTTTTCTATCCATTGCATCAAATGCATATTCTCCCTAATTTCTACCTATTACTTGACGAAGGTCACACTCTATGTGAGACCCTACAACCTGACCCTACTACAGGTGGGGCTCGAATCCCCAGACGATAGTGACCACGTGTAGCAGTTGCCGTCCCTATTTCAGTATCATACTTATGTGGTTAACTCATTGACTTGAGTATTATCGGCACCACCCTGACTGTGTCTGTGATGAATACTACAGTTATAGTCTCTTCGTTAAAACTATGTCGTTTAAAGCCTAGGGTATGGCCAAACTGTCAACCCCAATAACTCGAAACCGGTTAGTCTCCATCGATCTTTAGTCAAATAATATTGGACATCTTCCAACATACTCTGGCCAGAGGTTTTACTAAATACTGAACTAACACTACGACACTAACTCCCATTGACCAGGGAGAGACGAATTCTATCTTGGTCATTACTCTCCTGGCACGCGTCCAATGTCACCCAACCAAATACCTTTCGAAAAGCCAAGCCTCGAAGCTAGGTATGAAATATAAGTGAAACCATTCATGTATAGGTTCGTACAATGACCTCAAGGCAAGGACCAACTTGCCTATCATCATTAAGAGTTATCCTTGACAGATTTGTCAATCATAACCATATGATAACTCTTGTTGGGTCGTTCAGTGAACTCATTTTCTAATGAGCATCTGTGTCTCGTCTTCAACTTTGCTAAGTTAAACGATCATGAGATCATCGTCACCGCTACACGGTGAAGACTAAGACACAATGGTCTATCCGTTGTTTCGATATACTTTTCTTGACACATCTACGACCACGAACATTTCTAGACTAATGCTGCTAATGGTTAAGCACTTCTCCATGATTGAGATCCTCATCTCGATACATGTTTGACCTTGCATTAAGTCTCAGGACTTTACATAAGTTTCTAATGATTACTGCATTATGATTTAACTTAGATAAATTCTTACCATACATCTTACTGTAATTCTGAACAAGATATTTGTACAATTACACAGAGATAAATTGCCTCGAGGGCATACATCTCCCAACAGTATCTTGGGCCTCTCTTTATTTTGATTGTCTGCCTTGTATTTATAGACCCTGGTACATCCCTTCAGTGATGTGGGAATTGACTGGGTGCCATCCCGCCAATTTATAAGCCATTATCAATTGCCTCCTTGAGCAATGGAAGCTCAATAGGCAAATGACATATGGGCATTGACTAGGTCGATGCTTGGCCAGCATAGTGGGCCTTATAGGTTAATGGGCTCAGATGGTACCATGGTGGGCTCCTTAACAATAACACGACCCTACCCTCGAATGTCGGCCTAAGGATTTAACAATGGCCCCTGTCACTCGAGCACATATAATGCGACTATTGGGGTCAAGTGGCATGATGTCTTATTAATGGGGGATGACAGTCGAGGCGGGCGTTTTTAAGTTTAAGTGCCAAAACCTTTGCTTCTCTGACTCGTACATCGTGTCAGTTTGAAATTCGAGATACGGGGATGCTTGGATCATTGACACGTGTGCCTATATGATGAGATCGGTTCAGATCATCATTAGATATACCTGCACCTTGATAATGCGATTTTGGAGAAAAGAAATAGTTTCCTCGTCTCAGACGTTCTCAAACTAAAATCCGACTTCTCGTCAATGGCTTCTTCTTCCCCTCATGCTTCTACCAGAACCATGACCCTCGCTTCTCATGAAGGAAAGGAGGAGGTCGTCACACTTGAACTGGTTTCTACTCAAGCCTTTCGAGTGGGGGCTGAACAAATTCTTGATTTTCAGAAAAAATACGTCAAATGTGATAACTAGATTTGGATGCCTCGAGCGGATGAGAGGGTTCATCTCCCTGGCGATCGCAAGGTTGGAGTTTACATCAGGGCTTTTCAACAGGGAATTCGATTCCCCATGCATCCGTTTGTTTTGTGTGTATTGAAGACTCTAGGGCTTTCCCTTTGTTAATTAATGCCAAACGATGTGGCCCTCTTGATCAGCTTCATCGTATTGTGCGTGTTGAATAGAATTGGACCATTCATATGATTGTTCAATTTCTTTTTTACAGTACCACCTCTCAAGATGCCAGGTTGGTATTTGATAACTGATGTGCTTTTGATTTAACTCCAAAACGTACCGCAAGTGTACAGTGTCAAAGCTTTGTAATATAGAAAGATATCGATCCCACATGGAGGCAGTTGATTTAAGGTCGTGGGTTTATTCAAAGTCACGAAACAATGTCAGTTGTGGGCATTTCTGAAGGCTGTCACAAGTATTTCCTATCTCAAATTAACAATATAATAAAGACTAGGGCAATAGGAGTCACAACTAAGATCGTCGGATGTCGACGCAAGGCTATAATTTCTACATTGAAGAGAGAATGTCGCATCTAAAATGTGAAATTCATGGCCAACTATCGTTGTAACAATCATCTAACATATCGTGTGCTTATCCCCACCATCGTGGATGGCCTTGCACGCGATCCGTGTATTACGAACGACAACTATTCTCAATCTCTACTCGCGCCACCAACGTGGGTTAGAGCTTCGATCTGTGATTTAATGGCTCTCATTGATGCTACTACCGTAGATAAACAAATAATAATATAGGATGCCGATGGAAACTGATCGCACCCGGATATACACCCAGGAAACAATGTAGCTTTACCGCAATGCACGGTTAAGTGGCAAGCGGGTATCGAATCACAGGGAGGACGAATGGCGGTACTCTATTTTAGTTACTAAGCTATTTGGTGGAAAATCATTTAGGAATGGATGGTGTAATGATCGTTCGAGTATTAATACAAATTCAATATAATAAGGTCATCTAGGGCTAAGGAATCCCTACTATGGATTTTCAAGTTATCAGCGTTAGTTATGAACAACCATGAAATCAAACTTGGTTAACGGTGAACTTGCCGTAACTCTAGGGAGAACGAACTCACGCTGTTGTGCTTTTGTAGGTCTATAGCAATCTAAATTAGATCCTCACGGTCTTGCAAGCCAAACTTAAACTACTAGCAGTAAGATCGGCAATTATGTCCAATCCCAACTCAAGCTCGCTGTCGCGTAACTTGAGTTCGGATCTAGATCGTGATAGTTCATACTCGTTAACCGTCGTGCAACGAATATGAGTATTGGAGAACAATAAAAATGCTAGCTTTGGTCGCAGTTGTGCACCAAATCTAGGGAATTTTGATTGTAATCCTAAATCGAATATCTAGGCTTTCCTTGAATCAAGATCCTCTGTCAAGCTCACGAGATCCAAGAGAAATCCCTATCTATCCTTAATAAATTAATCAAGATCCAACCTTTCTAACAAGCCTAATATCATGGCAATTCAATAGATCTCACAATTCAAACATTAGATCCATAAGGTTCATCCCTCTGCCCTAGAGCAAAGGAACTACTCACAATTCATATTAGAAATCGATATAAAAACAAGATCAACAATGAAATTCATCATGCAATCAAGATTCAATAAGAGATACAGCATAAAAATCAAAACTTGCAAAAGATCAAGACAAACCAAAGTCGCCACGAAGCTTCAAAATAGAAAATTAAGATCCAATCTTCAATCTCTTGCTAATACACATGCTTAACTAGAGCTAAAAACTCAAGAAAAATTATTCTAAGAAGTCTATCTGGTCTTCCCTGGGGCTGGAGACAAAACTGGGCTTAAATACATGCCTAAAAGAACCAAAAAACGCAGGCAAACTGCCCCTGCGCCACCAGAAACCCTAGTTTTCCTGACTGGGTGTCTGTGCTCCTCGGCTGAGTGGGAATCTTACTCGACCGAGTGAGAATTATACTCGACCGAGTATGACAATCTACAGATCATCCCAAAAAACAGAGAAGTCAGCATGTTTCTCTTCAAAATCTTGGTCTCCACTCGGCGAGTGGAGTTCTTACTCGGTCGAGTGGAATTCACCACTCGGCCGAGTACATTGTGGTACTCAGGCTGGCAGATGTCATCGTGTCAGCTTTGCTCGGCCGAGTGAGCTGCTTTTCTCGACCGAGTGAGCTACCTTACTCGGCCGAGTGGCCTGTTTCTGAGCTCATTTCTTCTCCTCCTTGCTTCCTCGTCGATTCCTTCGACGTCCTTCTTCTTCCACTCATCCTCTGTAGTGACCCTGTGCTATGAGGAATAAACACTAGAGGGGGGTGAATAGTGTTTTATAGAATTATAAGGAATTTACGCCAAATAAAACCCTACTTAACCAACAAATGCGGAATATAAGAAATGATCAACAACACAAGCAATAATGCAATGCTAACAAGCAATCTACCCTGGTTCGGTGCCACCCAAGTCTCCCCGACTTGTTACCGATGCCCTACTCCAGCAAAACCCGGATCCCCTCCGGATACTCTAGTAAAACCACTAGAGCTTTCCTTAGCCCACTTGCGGAAACCCCACAAGTGCAATCGACCTACAATCGATGTCTGTGTATCCCACAACCCGGGAACACGCAAAGACCTTAATCCCACAACTTGGTACTAAGTACACTCTCACAAACCGAGAGCAAAACGAAATCTTGACTCCCACAACCTGGGATCAAGGCAATCCTCTCACCACCGTGAGTATACAACAAATATGAAGGATAAAGAATGAAATATAAAACTTCTTACCACAAAATCCTATGCCTTGAGAAATACTTACCAATATAGGGCAAGAATGGATTTTGAGGAAGATGAGATCACCAAACCCAAGCTCCACTAAGATGAGCAGAAATAGATGGCTAGGGAGAAGTTGGTGACTTGGATTCAAGCTCTTAGCTTGAGAAGCTCACAAGGAATGAGAATCTCTCTTGAGGAATTATTGCTCAAAGAGTGAGGGAGAGATTCTTGTGAGAAGAGAGAGCATGGAAATAGAGTTTAATGGCTCTTCTCTTGGGTGTGAAAATGTCTCTAAAATCAGCCTTGGTACCTGGTTAGAAGCACTAAAACTTATATAGGGAAGAGACAAAAAGGTCACAAAATTCGTGGCATTAAATGCCCCAACGGCTCTATTCTGAAGCTGCTTAATCGGTCTAAGAAGGATCACTGACCGATTAGTTTTGCAACTAGTCGGTCGGTGAACCTTCTTAGACCGACTAGAAGGAAGACAGCGAAGATAGTGAATTCAAAAGATATAAGAACTAGTCGGTCTAAGAAGAAATATCAACCGACTAGTTTGACAACTAGTCGGTCGGTGAACCTTCTTGGACCGACTAATTAGTCGATAGTGAAATCAAAGATATGAGTAACTAGTCTGTCTAAGAAGAAATATCAACCGACTAGTTTGACAACTAGTCGGTCGGTGAACCTTCTTGGACCGACTAATTGATCAACAGTAAAGAAGTCGAATTTCACTAGGAGAACTAGTTTGTCTGAGAAGAGACACCAACTGACTAGATCGTCATTTAGTCGGTCGGTGATCCTTCTTGGACCGACTAATTGGTCAACAAATGGTCTCGAATTGATTAGGATTACTAGTCAGTCTGAGAAGGATTTCCAACCGACTAAATCGTCATCTAGTCGATCGGTGATCCTTCTTGGACCGACTAATTGATGAACAGTGAATGGGCAGAGATTAGCAAGGATATCTAGTCGGTTCAAGAAGGATTTTCAACCGACTAGATCGTCATCTAGTCGGTTGGTTCTTCTTCTTGAACCAACTAAGATGCATATGAAGCCGAGTAATGAAGCGATAAGGTTCGGGAAAGTTTCTAATGGCTTCTAAGGTAATCCTAGAGATACGATATGAAAGTTATGAAGATTTCTAGGCAAGTACTACTCAAGGCTTAACATTCTACTAAGCCGAAGCTAGAAGACAATATAAATACCATGACAAACCGTCTTTAAAGCTTCAACATGGAGAATCCAAATTCCTTGACTTCATGAATAACTCCTTGAGCTTCAACGAAGCTCCAGGCACAACGATCACGCGTTCTGAGGAAGTCTTGGGACGTCGCTTGAGATGAACAAAGTACTTTGGCGACGATCTCCATAATTCTGCATGGTCTTGAGTCTTTGAGTTGAATGACTTGAAAATCGTCAACGTCATAGTCTTCGAAGCTTTTGACTCATCCATTCCTTTCTTCTCTTTGGATTGATTCTCCATTCATTTGTTGATGCCATTGGCTTGAGGTAAGATGTAGCCTTTGAGTTCTTCAAGCCAATGCTTCACCTTTGTTGATCTACCAAGTCCTCCACTTGAATCAACACGTGTAGTCACTTTTGATCCTCTTAAATCTAATTGGTGATGTTGTAGCTAACTGTAATCACAAGAGTTAGTCACAATGATTTGTGTTTGATCATCATCAAAATCAAGGTCCAATACTCAACATTCTCCCCCTTTTTGATGATGACAAACCAAATATAAACAAAACAAATAATTGTGCATTAAAAATACTTACTCCCCCTGCAATGATGCCAATCAAGTTAATAACAATAATCAATAGCATCATTCAGCAGTTAATAGTGTGTGTATCATATGAGGTTGTGTATATATCGCATGAATGACCAGAAATAATATGTATACACAATTCAAATCAAATAGGTGATACACATCATAAACATGAGCATGATTACCAATACATGTAATGTAATCAATATAAACCAAGGTAATCACCAATGCTCCCACTGAATCATATACGAGAACGAACATACATAAAGTCTATATTGATTCAAGTTAATGTTTAACACTCAACATTTAATAAGCACATCCTTTGTTTATTTCTCTCCCCCTTTGGCATTATCCAAAAGACATATGGGATAGAAACAACAAAAGCAAAAATAGAGTGGAAAACATAAAGGTATATCTAATGTAGAGATATCAATTGTAAAGTTACCAATTGAAAACAAGATATCAAAATAAAGATATCAATTGCAAGAGCACATATCCAACAACAACTCAACCACCCTCAATTATCAAAAAAATAAGCAATAAGCATATGTGATAAAAGATTACAATAGATACTAATTGTAAAGAGTAGTGTGAGCAGTGTTAGAAGAGTGACAATAGCAAAAATCATGACATCACTTGTGAAAGAAAAACAAGTGATCAAATAAGTACACAAACAAACTCAACTATCACAAAAGTTATACCATTAAGCAAAAATGTGATAGACAGTCCTGTGATACCAATTGTATACTTGGCAAGATATTTTAAGCATAATTTATAACATTATCATAAATTAAGTATAATGGCATGTGATACTAATTGCAGGCATACCAAATCATATCCAAAAGTGTAACGGTCGGTTTTCGATCGTACTTTCTTCGTGCACGTGCTTTTGATCGTGCACGTAGTTTATTTTAGACTTGTTTGTTTTTGAACACTTTTGTGTGATATGTCGTTGTGATCGTCTCGGAGAGTATTAAATGGTGGCACTATTTTGGAACGACATTTCTTGGGTCGTTCTTCCATGATTTGATCAAATTTGAAGTGATGTCACGACTTTCAGCTTTGACGTGAGACGTTTCTATTTTTAGTTTCGTCCTTCGACGTCGAAATTTAGATCCGTCTTCTTAGTCCTCTTTCTTTCATCGTCCCGAGCACCCCATATTTATTTTACAATTTTTGGACTTCATTTGACCTATTTTCCATTTTGACTAAGTTTTTAATATTTTTAAAATATACTTTTAAAAGATTTTTAATTCTAATAAAATTCATATATCTTTATAACTCCCCAAAATATTTTTCAGCCCAAGATTAAGCCCATAGCCGCACCCCAAGCGTGAGAGAGGGTGAGAGAGAGTATTTTAGCTAATTTAAATTGTTTTAATTATTTTTAGAAATTCCCTAAACCCTAGACCTAGTCCCAGCCTCTTTTCCTATTTAAATAAGCCTAGGTTAAATCATTTTCGCACACACCAAAACCCTAGCCGTCAAAAACACTCCCCAAAGCTTCGTCGCAACTGCAGCCGCAGCCGCCCCTGCACGACCGACGGAATTCCTTGTTTTCTCTCGGTCTGACCGAGAGAAAACCCCGCACCGCCGCCCGCTCCGCAATGTTGCAAGCCGCAACGTTGCAGCCCGCAGCGCCCCGCTGCGACCGAAGAAACCGCCCGCATCCGCCTGCTACGACCGAAGGCAACGCCCGCACCCCGCTCCGCTCTGCACCTGTCGCCCGCTCCGCTGCAGCCACAACGCCTGACCTAGAGCGCCCCTCCGTCTGACCGATCCGTTCCCCTGCTCCGCACCAAGCCCCGTCTCTGTAGTGTCTGACCGAGAGCTCCACTCGGTCTGACCGAGGATTTCCCTCGCAGCGGCCGCTGTGACCGACCCTGCTGCTCCGCAGCGCTGCAACCCCCGCAGCGGCAGTGTCTGACCGACTGAACCCCCCGCAGCGGCAGTGTCTGACCGAGCAGCATTCGACGCAACCCCGCATCCGTCGTAACGCTTGCCATCGAGGGCCCCCCAAGTTCTCCCGAAGAGTTGTGGGTCCCCCATTGGCCCCTAGCACTGCTGTGGGCCCCACTTTGGTGATCTTCTTCGTGGATTTGCCGACTACGACGTTACGACACGTCATAGCTCTTCATCGCCAGATCTAGCTTTGGAATCTCGTTCGCGATTCAGAGTTGACGATGAGGTATTTCTCGCCACTACTTCTATTATATTCCAGACTCCGGAAAAGGTTGGTTTTCCGAACTCGTAGCGCAACCCACCCGTGGTGAAAACTGAAAACCTAACTAAAATCGGCAACTTAACTCATTAAATTTACTTTCTGCTCTCTTAAAACGATGTGGAACCGTAGATCGACGATTGGACTTTTTGACTGTGCACATAGGATAGAATCGTCGAATAGGGCAGAACATCAAAAATGTGACTTCTGACGAATAGGATAGTCCCGATAACCTAGACAAGAACCCTGATAGGAATTTCTGAAAACGAGAACCGACACCGTCGACGTGACACTATTTCAGATGGACTTCCGCTGATGAGACGCTTGGATGAGACGCTCCGGGGAGACGACACACTCGCCACCGTAGGCAAGTGTATCCACTTGCACTTTTGGCCGTGCTTAGGCCCTAGATTGTTAGAACTGTTAACTGTGAACAAAGAGAACCGGACGTGAAATGATAGTGTTCGGGATGCCCTTGACGGCTCAGACTTGACGACGAAGTCTGAGCCCGGCAACAACAATTTTTGACATCGTATGACTATCTTGTGTGTGCATGCGTGTGGACACCCTAGAATAACCTTTCCTGTCTTGTCACGTCCCGTCCCGTTTTGCACAGCCTAGAGGGCAATAGGGCACTCTCCGAGTGATCTCTTGTCTTGTTACACAGCCCAGAGGGCAATAGGGCACTCGCCAAGCTAGAGCGAGTGATCCCTTGTCTTGTCACGTCTTGAATACTTGGGTTTGGGGGTAGGGTTGAGCATAAACACGGTAAGAGGGTCTGATCCCCCTCGAACCGTAAGGCGTGAACCCTTTCGTGTCACACTTGTCTTGTCTTGTCCCGCCATGTCCCGTTTCGTCTTGACACCTGTAGGCTAGTCCCGTAGTTGGTAGCACACGCTACGACTACTACTTGTCATGTTTTACTTTCCTGCTGCGTTACTTTCTTTTGTTCCTCTGTCATAACCTAAGCATGCTAATCAACCAGTAAACCGTTGTTAAATAGTTGATACACTTGTAGTTTGGTCTAACCCTTTTTGTAGACCTTACCTGACGTACAGTTCCCCCTTTTGGTGTTGTACGTCAGGTGTTGAGCCAGAGTACGTCGACGAGGCGGACTTGTCAGCAGACGTGGAGCCGGAGGGTGCTGATCCAGAGTACGATCCAGAGGAGGACCAGAGTTAGAGGCCTCTCGTTGCTGTTCCAGAGTTTCTGTTCCAGTTTAGATTGGGTGTGTAGCACCTTTTGTTTTCTTGACTAGGTTGGGTGCTTGCACCGGTAGTTTTCTTTTCTGCAGTTGTACCCCTTCGGGTGTTTTAGACTCTCAGTACTTTGGATGATTATGTTTGGAATAAAATGATATGCTCTTTCCTTTCAGTACTTTTATTGTTTCGTCTAACTTGCAGTGACCTGTTCCTTCGTTTTGGAATACCACAGACGCTTATTGGGTCTGAGCTCTCAGCTCCAGCCTAAGCGGGCCTTAGTTACGCTTCGCCTTCGTACTTTTGGGAAGCGGGGCGTGACAAAAAGTATCACAGCTAAACTCCACAAAGCATCTCCAAAAATAAGCATACCAAATCTAAGTGAAGTGTGCGATGTGGGCATACAAGTTGAAACAATGAAAATGAATATCAAATATCTATATCACGCAAAAGTGTTATGCCAAAAATATAGATAGAAACATCATAAAACGTATGGCATACATAATTCTACCACACTAGGATACTAATAGATACAATGTTCAAAAGAACCATAGTACTAGCATGCATTCCAGAATAGATACTCACATAATAAGTCAAAGATAAGCATGGAATGCCATGAGCATAAGGAAGATAAGCATTATATCATAAGCTCAAAACTAGCATCAAACAAGATCATGTAAAGATGATATCCAATATAAATAGTCTAACAATTGCAAATATGATACCAAATGTTAATATGATATGTAGAGATGCTACCAATTGTAATATAACAAAGTATGCATAGCATGCAAATAATGTCACGATCATGACATGACTTGAGAAGGAAACCAAGTGATCAAATAGAAACATGATCTCATCCTAGCTCAATTATCACAAACGATTAAACATTAGGCAACATGTGACAAAACATCTTTTGAGCAAAGGCATGAAGATAGTCTACGTTCAAAGTCACGAGGTAGGACATAAACGAATAAAGTTATCATGAACATCGCATGCATGCATACCAATTGTGCGAATAGAATAAAAATCTTGTGTAAGCACAATATAATCTGAGGTAGCATCAAAGAAGTCATAGTGCATCAAGATATATTCATGGAAGAATATCTATGACAGAGTATACTTATCATCAAACACAATATAAACTTATATGATCGTGTATAGCACAAGTTATCTCTAACATCTCATAAAAATAGCATAAAATATGAGCATGAGATAAGAGATGACATAATGAGAAATATAGCTTGAAGATCACTAAGTAATATGAATGAATGTTATGTCACTTATGAAAATATCATACATGAAAGATTTAGCTATAGGCAAGAAAGTTCTCTTAAATAATATTATAGCTAAGCAACAGTCATGAATCAATTAAAATGGCAAGTAACATACATTGATCACCCCAAATCATATCAATACGTCTCATAAAGTTAATCATACAAACTATAAGAAAAGTATGAGATGTGTGGTGATACAATGAACAAATACGCATAAAGATCCTAAATCATTAATCTTATACAAGGCATGAATTATGTACAACATGGTGAAGTATAGCATGCCATAAAGAAATGAATGATTCTACTAGAATGGTATGACAGATCATGATATGGTCTAAATAATCCATGAACATAGTCATCTACGAGAATTTGGTACGAGTTGTAGAATCAAAGCAGCAATGAGTCTTAAAAGAATTGAAATTTTTTCAATGAAGGTTAAGATCAATATTCTTAATACAATCTAATAAACAAACAAGCATGTCATACACATCGGTTATCATATCCATAATATTTAACAATCTTCACAAAGAAGTATGCATTTGAGGAATGTTATGTGTAATGACAATGTGTTCCAAAGATAAGAACATCAATAAACAACTAACCAACTCATTATATGAATGTTATAGCTACCATGGTACATGAGTCGTAATAAGACATATATGACATACATGAATGATCGGATGCCCGATGTGCGCTAACACGCAACCGGGGCACGCGACTCGCTAGTCTTACCGCAAGCGCACGGTGTAGCGGCGAGCGGGTATCGAACACGAGGAGGCCAAATGACAGTGTCTTCTTCAATTCACCTGGCTATAAAAACAGTCGAGAAATATTCGCAATAAAGCGGTCACAGTCGTTCAATTGTATAAAAGGAATATCAAATTAATAAAGACGCCTAGGGGGTAGGGAATCCCCGATACAAACCGTATCTCGTCATTGTGATTCGTAGGTGTCACAATTGCTAGACTTGAAATTCAGGTGAACTAGTTGTAACTAAATGTAGAACCACGCTCATGCTATCGCGCTATCGCCGGTCTATAGCAAACCTAGGGTAGGGTCCAATCTCTTGCAAACCCTAAACCTAGGCAAACTAGCGTGAAGAACAACATCATCGTTCAATCGTATCTCGAGCCCACTCTCGTGCAAACTCGAGCTACGACCTAGGTTGGGATAGTTCCTACCCGTCCAATCTCTTGCAAACGGGTATTGGTATAGAATTGCAATCGAAAACCCTAGTTTCGGTCCAATCTCTTGTAAACCGATTCCGGAGAAATTCAATTGTAACCTAATTCGAATTTCTAGGGCTTCCTATCGAGTTGGGATACAATCTCTTGCAAATCCCAATCGGTATGAATCCCTAGCTATTCGTATTAAATCAATCCCAAACTAACCTAATCAATTCTAGCAATGATTTCACCAATTCATCACAAATTAGAAATATGGTTCGTAGGGTTCATCCCTACGCCCTAAGACGATAGAACTACTCACAATTCATAATAAAATGCAATAGAAATTCACAAATAAAATCAGTAGAATTCATGGCTATATTCAATATATCAATAAAAATGGAGTTTTTGATAGAGAGAGAGACAAACCAATGAAGAACCAATAGCATCCAACAAAAATAACACTTTTCTCTCCCCCTAAAAGCTAAATCTAATCTCCTAAAAGTAATCTAAAAAAGGCTGCAAAAAAGTTCTGAAAAAGCTCCCTAAACTAGGTTAAAAACTGGGGTTAAATACCCCCCAAAATCACACAAAAAGCTGTGACGAAAATGCCCCTGCACAGCCTCAAAATCGCAGTTTACACTACAGGCAGCGCGGCTCACTCGGCCAAGTGACAAATGTCATTCGACCGAGTGACAAACCCTGACAAATTCCAATAAGTTCGGACTTTTGGGGGTCATCTCCTCGGGAGTCACTCGGTCGAGTGACTTTCTTTGCTTCGGCCGAGGGGACTTCTTCACTCGGCCGAGTCGGAACTCGGGGATCGACTGTAAAATTACAGTAAGTCTGGGATTTCTGCTTGCCGTCGTCTTGATGCCACTCGGGCGAGTGGGGTCTCCGTGGTTCGGCCGAGTGTGCTGACGATGCTCGGCCAAGTGCACGCTGATACTCAGTCTTTTGCGTGTCCGATTTGGCTGGCCGAGCGGGCTCTCGATGTTCGGCCGAGTGACTCCTTCACGCGGCCGAGTGAGATGCTTAAAATGCCCAATCTCCATATTTTTGCTCCCTCGTCACTCCTACGACGTTCTTTCTTCTTCCACTCCTCTCTAATAGCAAAATTCCCCTCGGGAGAGTCACGGGTGACGTTCCGGAGTGGGTGCATCTCAGAATCACTCCAAATCGCTCGAAATCTCCTGAAATTCGGCAAAAACAAGAAATCGTGAAAAGCATCGCAATATAGCCGAAAAATCGTGAAAAGCGCTATTCGAGCGATCAAAATGGCATGCAAACATGCAGAAAAAAGGTGTAAAATATGGAGTGATCAATGAACAAGGTAGTCACATAAACAAACAATCTTCATGAGGGTGTGACAAGAATGAGCTAATGAAGAAGTATGCTATATTACACAAATCGAATATATTAAAAATACCAATTGTAAGCATGGTGGTCACAACCAATATATTAAAATACCAATTGTACAAAACACATACTTACAACCATTTAGCTCTTCCTCTATGTGTGCATCTCCAATGCACCATCCTTTCCTTTGAATTGATCCATCATTTGTAAACCAAGTAATATGTAGAGTAGGCATCTTGCACAACAATCTGCCAATTCAACAATTGGTGGTATCCAAACAAATTTTTGGATCCAATGGGTTGAGGAACAAAATCAAGTAGTCCAATAACCAATCATTTACTAATTGTAAATAACACTCATCAATAGAAATGCATGCCATGCATTAATAGGAGTTATTATAATCACGAAAATCATACATATAAGGAATTAACAATTCTCAACCATTAGAAATTAGATACACCTATACTAATAATTCCTATGCATATGATTTAGTCAAGCAACATCATTATGAATACACAATGCACATGAGTCAAGTATTTGACACAAATGAAATACATAGACATGAATGACATACAAGATACATAATATGCAAACATAGGATATGCATGAGATAGTCTCAAACACAAAATGACATCTACATGCATCCAACACACATGGATACCAAATGTAAGAATATACTTACTACATTAAGCTCCCCCTACTTTGGTGCATCACTTAAGCACCATCAACTCCATTTGAATGAAAGTCTTTGCAAATCAAGGAGTTGGTAGGGTTGGTATCCCAAAGTTGATTGAACCTAGAAAACATAATTTTGGTATCCAAAAACCTTTTTGGATCCTATGGGTTAGGCAACAAATTTAAAATACTAAATTCAAATAATTGTTACCCATATCCTAATGTAATCATACACAATGTTTATGTTGCATGTAATCATGTCACTTGATAAATATTTAACCATATACATGCATATACCAAATGTACCAAAAGTAAATATGTATATTAATCCAAAAGCATGACATGTATCACATGTAGCAAAAACATAAGTATGAACCAAAGCATGTGTCGCATGAAGAAGTATTAGATATTCTACACATGAAAATCCTAAACACAGTGATTTACTAATAATCAAACAATAGAAATCAAATTCAATATGAATTTAAGTTTCTAACAAACATGAGCATCTAAGACCAATATGCAAACAAAAGAATAAACCAATTCTTAACACAAATGCTTTGGTACCAATAAAATGAATATAAACCTATGGTACCAAGCAAAGAAGGGTCAACGGAAACTAACCCTTTGGAAACCAAGTCCAAGAGGACCATGATTTCCCAACATAATCATCATTCAAAATAATATCATGAATATAAGGTTGCACATATATATCCTTAGCATGATTACTAGTGTTCTTAGGACCCCAAATAGTGTATGATTTGGGTATCCTCTTCCTAGTGGTTGCATGCACAAAAGGTTGATCTCTACGTGGTGCATGTGGCCTAGGAACATGAGATCTAGCAAGAGCATGCGGATATGTGTATGGAACATTGTGTTGTGCTAAAGCATGATGATGAGCATATGATCCATGGTGTGGTGTTGCATACATACGTGGATGAATATGAGGTGTGTGTGCATGAGGATGATCAGTAGAATAAGCATGCACATGCAGATGTGATGTGTGATCATAAGCATGTGAAGGTGCATGAGCATGAGTACGTGCATGAGAGTGTCTCAAATGAGTGTTTGCACGTGCTCGTGGGTGTGGCGCATAAAAACCATCATTCATGTGAACATGTGGAGTAGGAGGTGTGTTCCTACGTGGCATAGTATTGGTGTACATAAATGCATGACCCTTCTTTGGAGGTCTACCCAAAGTGGGTTTCTTTCCAAAGGAGGGAGGAATAGGAGTGGTGGTTTCCTTAGTAGTAGAACTACACAAGTTGTTATAGACATCACTCGTGGATGCACCGGAGGATGGCCTCACAAAATCTATAGTTACTTCACTATAGGAGGTGCGTGCATTGGATGCACTTGCCTTAGAATAACCAAGGCCAACACGATGGTTTGCCGGTAGTTGATTCTTTAGCAAATCATCCAAATTGTCCTTTCCCTTATTGAATCTCTCAACAATGGAGGACATGAGCTCATATTTCTTCGAAATTGAAGAAATAGTGGCATCCAAGGTGGATGCACGTGTGGTGAGCTCGTGCACTTGGGATTTGAGATCCTCATTCTCAATACCCAAACAAGTGTTTTGAGATTGAAGATTTTCAACCTCAAGATCATTACTATCCACAATAGAAACACGGTCAAGTTGAGATTTGAGGGACTCCACCTCATTTCTCAACATGCCATTTTGAGTAAGCAAACTTGCTTTCTCAATAGCGAGTGTCTCAATAATGGTGTCATTGTTAGAGGTGCTACAAGTAGAAGTGTTAGTGAAACTAGCAATATTATTCTTAGCATCACAATATTTATGCATAAGCTTTTGATATTTATCAAATAATTGCTTAAGTTCAATTTTAAGATCATCCGTTGTTACCTCTTCATCGTCGCTATCACTTTCACTCGAATCACTTGATTCGTCGCCAGAGTCACTCTTAGTGGCATCCTCTCATGCCATCAATCCCATGGATGAATCCTTTTCATCATTAGAGAAAGAGCACTCCGAGGTGGACTCTTCTTGCTCTGCTAGCATGTGCCATATTTGATATGCCGTTGTTGCCTTGGACACACACATAAGAATATCATAAGTTAAAAAATCAAGAAAGATATTCATTACCTCTTCATGTTTCTTCACCAATTCTTTTTGCTCATTTGTCCACTTATGTACGGAAGTGGTAGGTGTGCTAAAGGGCTTCTCCACAAGCTTCCAATAATCATCATCGATGGATTGAACATAGGCCTTCATCTTCACACTCCAAATTTGATAGTTGGGCCCAAGGAGATATGGTGGAAAAGGCTTTCATGTGTTGTTGTTGGTTGCCATAGCTATTACCTCGCTCTGATACCAATTGTAGTGACCCTGTGCCATAAGGAATAAACACTAGAGGGGGGTGAATAATGTTTTATAGAATTATAAGAAATTTACGCCGAATAAAACCCTACTTAACCAACAAATGCGGAATATAAGAAATGATCAACAACACAAGCAATAATACAATGCTAACAGGCAATCTACCCTGGTTCGGTGCCACCCAAGTCTCCCCGACTTGTTACCGGTGCCCTACTCCAGCAACACCCGGATCCCCTCCGGATACTCTAGTAAAACAACTAGAGCTTTCCTGAGCCCACTTGCGGAAACCCCACAAGTGCAATCGACCTACAATCGATGTCTGTGTATCCCACAACCCGGGAACACGCAAAGACCTTAATCCCACAACTTGGGACTAAGCACACTCTCACAAACCGAGAGCAAAACGAAATCTTGACTCCCACAACCTGGGATCAAGGCAATCCTCTCACCACCGTGAGTATACAACAAATATGAAGGATAAAGAATGAAATATAAAACTTCTTACCACAAAATCCTATGCCTTGAGAAATACTTACCAATATAGGGCAAGAATGGATTTTGAGGAAGATGAGATCACCAAACCCAAGCTCCACCAAGATGAGCAACAATAGATGGCTAGGGAGAAGTTGGTGACTTGGATTCAAGCTCTTAGCTTGAGAAGCTCACAAGAAATAAGAATCTCTCTTGAGGAATTAGTGCTCAAAGAGTGAGGGAGAGATTTTGTGAGAAGAGAGATCTTGGAAATAGAGTTTAATGGCTCTTCTCTTGGGTGTGAAAATATCTCTAAAATCAGCCTTGGATACCTGGTTAGAAGCACTAAAACTTATATAGGGAAGAGACAAAAAGGTCACAAAATTCGTGGTATTAAATGCCCCAACGGCTCTATTTTGAAGCTGCTTAATCGGTCTAAGAAGGATCACTGACCGATTAGTTTTGCAACTAGTCGGTCGGTGAACCATCTTGGACCGACTAGAAGGAAGACAACGAAGATAGTGAATTCAAAAGATATAAGAACTAGTCGGTCTAAGAAGAAATATCAACTGACTAGTTTGACAACTAGTCGGTCGGTGAACCTTCTTGGACTGACTAATTAGTCGATAATGAAATCAAAGATATGAATAACTAGTCGGTCTAAGTAGAAACATGAACCGGCTAGTTTGACAACTAGTCGGTCGCTGAACCTTCTTGGATCGACTAATTGATCAATAGTAAAGAATTCAAATTTCACTGGGAGAACTAGTCGGTCTGAGAAGAGACACCAACCAACTAGATCGTCATTTAGTCGGTCGGTGAACCTTCTTGGACCGACTAATTGGTCAACAAATGGTCTTGAATTGATTAGGATAACTAGTCGGTCTGAGAAGGATTTCCAACCGACTAGATCGTCATCTAGTCGGTCGGTGATCCTTCTTGGACCGACTAATTGATGAACAGTGAATGGGCTGAGATTAGGAAGGATATCTAGTCGGTTCAAGAAGGATTTCCAACCGACTATATCGTCATCTAGTCAGTTGGTTCTTCTTCTTGAACCAACTAAGATGCATATGAAGCCGAGTAATGAAGCGATAAGCTTCGGGAAAGTTTCTAATGGCTTCTAAGGCAATCCTAGAGATACGATATGAAAGTTATGAAGATTTCTAGGCAAGTACTACTCAAGGCTTAACATTCTACTAAACCGAAGCTAGAAGACAATATAAATACCATGACAAACCGTCTTTAAAGCTTCAACATGGAGAATCCAAATTCCTTGACTTCATGAATAACTCCTTGAGCTTCAACGAAGCTCCAGGCACAACGATCACGCGTTCTGAGGAAGTCTTGGGACGTCGCTTGAGATGAACAAAGTACTTTGGTGACGATCTCCATAATTCATCATGGTCTTGAGTCTTTGAGTTGAATGACTTGAATATCTTCAACGTCATAGTCTTCGAAGCTTTTGACTCATCCATTCCTTTCTTCTCTTTGGATTGATTCTCCATTCATTTGTTGATGTCATTGGCTTGAGGTAAGATGTAGCCTTTGAGTTCTTCAAGCCAATGCTTCACCTTCGTTGATGTACCAAGTCCTCCACTTGAATCAACACGTGTAGTCACTTTTGATCCTCTTGAATCTAATTGGTGACGTTGTAGCTAACTGCAATCACAAGAGTTAGTCACAATGACGTGTGTTTGATCATCATCAAAATCAAGGTGGAGAGTCCAATACTCAACATCCTCTAGCATCGTTAACTCTTCGATATGATCATGAGCGATGCTTTGGCACGTGTGCAAGTCTTCTAAGCTCCAAATTGCTCCCAATTGCCACATATCTTCGAAAATCAAACGAAAACAAGAAATAGTGAAAAGTATCGAAACATCGTTAAATAATCGTGAAAATCGCGATATGAGCAATCGAAATGGCATGAAAATATACAGAAATAAAGTGTAAAATATGAGCCTTTCAAAATCCCCCAAGCTTTCCTCTTACTCGTCCTCGAGGAAGATGAGTAGAAAGGCGACCTCGGCAAATAAAAATAAAGAAAAAGGGATGAACGAAAGGGAAGGTGAAGAGGCAAAGATGCTAGATCATTCTCTCAGAACTTAGGGTTGCATACTCAAATAGCACGAACAATGAATATGAACATGCTAAAGCTTTACACTTTGATCCTATTTCATATAGTTGCTTTTGATAGAAAAACTAAGAACATCGAAAATCATATGCAATATGAAATCGTTTTAGAATCAACATCGTCTAGGGCATGTAAAACGATATACATAATCGTAGGTCACACACTTTTCAATTGACCGATTTCTACTCGGAGTATAAGAGATATCACACATTTCAAATCAATAAGAATAGAAAAAGATGGTTTTCATGAATTTCATGCCAATACTCAATTCATAGACAGGGCAATTTTTAGTTTTAGGAAATTTTTTAAAAATAATCTCAATTTTCGACCAAGAAAAAAAATAATTTCAAAAACCGACCAACTTTGGCCACGTCAGCGGGCTTTGGCACTGGAGGTTGTTATTCGATCTGGCCGCACTTGGCAAGTGCGGTTTTTTTTTGGCCGCACTTGCCAAGTGCGGCCAGTAAGAGGCACGGATGTACGAGCCCATGACTTAAACTTAAGTCATGGGCATCTGAAAGTGGCCGCACTTGCCAAGTGCGGCCACTTTGTCCTATTTCTCCCGCAGCGGACCACCCATCTTGGCCGCACTTGGCAAGTGCGGCCAAAAAAACCCGCACTTGTCAAGTGCGGCCAGATCGATTAACAACCGCCAGCCGCGTTCTGCCGCTGACGTGGCCAAAGTTGGTCGGTTTTTGAAATTATTTTTTTTGTTGGTCGAAAATTGAGATTATTTTTAAAATTTATCCTAAATCTAAAAATTGCCCTTCATAGACATCGTTACATTCTAAGTAATCTCCCTAAGTATCAAAAATTACATAGCTTAGGTTGTCATGCACATATAGGTAGTCACTCTCACACACGTTATTGGATCCCCTCCCCCAAGCTTATCTATAAGTGTGGTGGCATCAAATATATAAATGCGTCATTTCCCCAAATTTTCGTAGCTCCAAATAAAATAAGAAAGAAAGAAGGAAAGAAGGGATCATGTATATACAATGGAACTCCTTTTTTTCTTTTTTCTTTTTTTCTTTTTTTTCTTTTTTATATACACAAGAACGATCCCAAATAAGATAGAAAAATACATATATATTTTTATTTAGAGATTTTGGTATTCATGGAGCTTATTCTTTTTAGCATGGGAAAGATGCCAATATAGGATTCACCTAGGGGAGATTCACCAATCACTATAAATATAGAAATGATGTTCAAGATATGTGGAGAAAGAAATATACATAACGCTCAGTTCACTCTTTGTATGTGCATAACAACTTCAGCAGGGTAATTTAATCTACTCAGTTTGACAATAAAAAGTAAACTAATCCAATCTTATCAAATGGCAATCATTCATTCAACCAGGAAGCTCAAAGCACATTTCATGCAAAAAGAAGTGATAATAGAAAGGCAAAGCAGTACTTCAAGTATAGGCAATCAATGCGTGAAGCTTGGTGTGTTTTCTACGAAGTGTATACGATAATAGTTCCCAGACTCAGTTAACGCTAAAATTTCATTCAAATTCATATAGCAGACGATGGAAGTTCTTTTTCTCAAATGCATATCAATGTATCACATATGATATCAGAGATGAAAATGATAGCATGACAAGAAAATACGTGCATAAGAGTAAAGCAAACTCCAAGATATAATCATCAAAGGAAATTCATCTCTAGCAAAGAAAGTAAAAGAAATAAGGATGAAAATAAAAACTAACTATACATATGCAAGTCACTCCAAAAATAAAAAAAGACGTGATGCATGGCAAGAAAATGAAAAAGTGAGTGAAATGAGTGAAAAATAAAGAAAGGTGAAAAATAAAGGTAAAAATGAAGAAAATAAAAAATACGTATGTGCACTCACTCCCCAAGCTAAACATCACATTGCCCTCAATGTGAATAGTGTGGCACTAGGACGTATAAGATAGGAGGGTGGGTGTGGATGCATGCATGATGCAAAATAAAAGGGAAAATAAAAAGTAAAGTATGGCATGATATATGCAATTGATGAATGCAGCAGGCATGCAAATGATGGATGGAAAGTGCAAAATGGAGACAAGATGTAGACCAGAAGTGCAAACTCCCCCCCAGAATGATATATATAACAGTGCCCTATAAAAAGTGATCAAAACTTATGGGCAAGCAAAATGATGGCATGAGTGATCAAAACATGTGGGCAAGAGGTGGATCAGAAATAACATGGCAGGCATCAAGTGTACATGCCTAGACTGGTGATGGAGCGACATCACCTCCCTATGGTGTGGGCCGTGGTGGCAGAGGTACAGGCTCCAGAGGGATGGGTTGGGGTGCTGGTTGTGAAAGCTATAGCAGGCGCTCAAGGATCTGGTTCAGCGTGTGATGAATACCAGGGAGTATGACAATGTGTGCTTGCATGGAGCTAATGGTGGTGGCAAGAGCCCTAAAATCTACTCTGAGCTCACTCATGCCCCCTCGACAGCACAGAGATGTTGGACAAGGGTGTCGGGGGCAGGAGAAGAGGGTCGCAAATGAGGAGGACGTGGCTGTCGTGCACGGCCACCGTAGATCAGTGGGGCCATTAGTGGGTGAGGGTGTGGGGGCAGTGCTCGCTAAAAGATGCTCAGCCTCAGGGGGAGGCTGAGACGCAGGAATGCTCATGAAAGTGTGAGCAGTGACAGAGGACGATGAGGCAGCGAGGGGGCAAGAGGCAGGTAGAGAGGTCGTGGACACGGAAATGGGGACAGCCGTCACGACGCTCTCGGTGAAAACGGCGGCTACGGAGACTGACAGGTCAACGGCTGGTGAGGTCGTGAAAGCAGCAGAGAATGACTCCCCAGGGGTCGAAAAATTGGGTGAGGACAGGGTCTCGGCAGTCGCAAAGGAGGAAGGCTTGCCTCTCTCAAAGGCCACGAGGGTGGTGCTCTCAAGGCTCATGTAGGAAATGGGATCAACACTTAGTGGCACAGAGGTGCTGGTGGGGACAGAAATAGCAACAGTAGAGCTCTCGACACGAGCAAAGGTGGGGACAAATATGCCGCGCTCGGAAATCAGATCAGGTGCATGCTGTGGGTGGGGATCTCTGGGGCTAGAGGGCCGAGAAAGGGCTCCTGCTAGGCACCATCGGGCTCGAGTACATATGCAGCTGGAATGAGGAGGTCCATCTCTGGTGTCCACACCCCGCCTGTGGGTCCAATGTGGGTCCGAGCAGGGCTTAGAAGCACCATGCAATCAGCTGAAAATAGACCCGGTAGCCAAACCCAGTGGCGTTGTACGTGAGGATGCATCATCCTCATATGGGCTAGAACATCTATGGATAGTGAGGTGGGGCCCGTAGGACGAAGCAAGCCAGCAGGAAGCTTAATTCCGCACATGGGAGCTAGCAAGGTGATCGGACCGTCACAACAGATCGCCGTCCTGGTGGCGACAGAGGAAACAATGCGGTCGAGATACCAACTAGCTATATCAATCTGAAGAGCGGGGATTAAGACGTCCACGTCGCCCTCAAAGGCTCTCTATCGTCATCGCGTAGAGCATATAGAGTTCAGGCGTAGACATCATCCCAGGCTCATACCTCGCAAGAATGGTGGTCGCCAAAAGGTAATAAGTAATCTGTAGGCAAGGGTAGACGATAGAGGAGGCCTTGGCCCAGCTAGGGTCAACAGAAAGTGGGGATCCAGTGATCAAGGTCCAGAATGTGTGGGAATCAAAGGAAGCAAGTGTGTGGTGCATGGGACCATTGGCACGGTCGGGGTCGGGGAAATGGGGCCAATGGAAGTAGGCACGGAGCATATCAGGAGTGATCTCGCACTCCTGATCCATCAAGCAAAAGATGCACCCCCTGAGAGTCCTACGAATAGAACTCAGGACCTCGATGGTCGGACGGACGTAGGTGTCCACCGATATCGAAAGAAAATCATGCCACCTGTCACGCCCCGCTTCCCAAAACGACGGAAGCGAGACGTGACTAAGGTCCGCATAGGCCGGAGCTGTGAGGCGCGGACCCAATAAGCGTCTGTAGGGGTACCATTTAAAAATTACAGGTTCTTACATTTTTAAAATTCGGAACAACAGAAAGTACAGAAAGAAATTTGCATTCATTTTTACACAAGGATATCCAGAAGTACAAGAGTCTAAAAAGGAAAGTAAAGCCCAGTATGGCTACTACAGCAGAAAGGAAACTAATGGTGCAAGCACCCAACCTAGGCAGAAAAGTAAATGGTGCTATACACCCGAACATGAAAGCGATAAAAACCTCTGAGGATCAGCAACAGGGTAGTAGCTCTAGGACTGGTCCTTGTCAGGAAAGTACTCCAGGTCAACGTCCTCTGGCTCCAGGTACTCAGGTATTTCCTGGCTTGTCCACGTACTTTGGCTTAATATCTGACGTACAACACCCAAGAGAAAAGGAACTGTACATCAGGTAAAGTCTACAAGGAAGGGTTAGACTCTACTGCAAGTGTAAGGTAATTAAGAGCAACATTTTTACTGGTTGATTAACATGCTATTGTTATGACATGGCAGTTATACTATGCAGAAAGTAAAGCGGTGCAAGAAAGTAAAACGCGACAGGCAGTAGCTATAGCATGTGCTACCAACTACGGGACTAAGCTAGACGGGACAGGACAAGACAAGAAGTACCGAGTGTGTCACGAAGGATTCACACCTTACGGTTCGAGGGCGGCCAAACCCTCTCCTCGTGCGACCGCTCAACCCTACCCCAAACCCAAGTGCTCAAGACAAGACAACCAGAGATCACTCTCGCATGGAGAGCACCTGAAACGCCCACAGGCTTTTTGTAACACGGAGATCACTCTCGCAGGGAGAGCACCTGAAACGCCCGAAGGCTTTTTGTAACACGGAGATCACTCTCGCGGGGAAAGCACCTGAAACGCCCGAAGGCTTTTTGTAACACGGAGATCACTCTCATAGGGAGAGCACTTGAAATGCCTGAAGGCTTTTTGTAACAGGACACGACATGACAAGTGTAAGGGATAGTTCTTTCTAGGGGGTCCATACGCACGCACACATAGAATAGCCCTAAGGTGTCAGTTGATGTTGTTGTTTGTGCTTAGACTTCGTCTCAAGTCTAAGCTGTCAAGGGGGATCCCAGACGCTATCATTTTGACGTGTGTTTATATTTCATATATTCACGCACGTTTTCTTTTGTGTTTTTCCGTTATTTTCCGCAGTCTCGTACCCGTTTTCTCGTATTTTCTTGTTTTCTTTCACTTCTCTGTGTTTTTACGTGTTTACAGGAGTTTGCCAGCGTAGGGGACGTTTAACAATGATATCATAAGTCCTCAGAGCAACGGAAGGACTCACGCGTGATCCAGGGGGTCAAACGACGAAAATCGCATCTTTCAGCCCCCCCCACCCGATCGGTTGGACACAGCCAACCGATCGGGTGATGCACGCGTGCACGACCTAGTCAGCCGCTGAAGCAACAAAAGTGTCAACCGACCGGGTCGCCGACCGGTTTAATCGACTGTTCTCTCTGGAAATTGGAGCGGAAACTCAACCGATCGGGTGATCTTTGCCCGATCGGTTCACCTGTAGCCGTTTCCCTGAAGAAGATGACCCGGAGAGCTCACCCGGCCTCCAGCAGACCGTACCAAAACTTCCGCAGTCTCTGTCTTTTTAGGCAACAATTCCAATCGATCGGTTGATTTATCAACCGATCGGTTCACTCGACGACGCTCAAGATCCAAACGACGAGCAGCTTCCGCCAACCGACCGTGTCGCCTGACCGGGTGAAATTTTGAAGATTGCTGCCGAAGTTCTGTCACGCCCCGCTTCCCATTGTACTTGGGAGCGAGGACGTGACGAAGGTCCGCATGTGTTTAAAGCAAGAAGGAGGTACTTTTTCTTTTCTCTTCCTTGGTTTAAACACATTACGCGTCTGTGTGATAACATCCTACAGGTTCTTGCATGCGACTCAAACAACACAGATAAATTTTATTACAATCTTAATGTCTCAAAAATGAATACAACAAAAGGGATATAAAAGAGAGAGGGTCATAAAGCCCATACAAGTTTTGAAAGAAACGACAAGTATAAAGATGTTGCAAAGGTACGAAGCTTCTCAGCGACGGAACATAACAGCAAGGTACTCCTGATCGACTGCTCAGTCTCTAAGCAACTCCTCAGCAAACCTGTCTAATACCTGACGTATATTTCACAAGACAGAAATATACGTCAGCGAGGGTCGCTCGGTAAGATTTAAAAAGATAAAAGTAACTTGACCCTCGGCAAGGTTTTCGAAAAGATTTCATGGCAATACGAGTAACAATATTGAATTTACATTAGTTAAAGCATGGCATCATGAGGAATATGTGAGCACTGACAAGTGTAGTGTGCAAAGAAGTGAGCAGGCGAAATGTAATGCAAAAAGTAACGAACATGGCAATGTGTAATGTGCACAGCAATAAGCATGGTAAGTGTGTGTACAGCAATAAGCGTGGTAAGTGTGTGTACAGCAATAACATGGCAAGCGTGGTGTGTACAACAGTAAACATGGCAGGTGTGGTGTGTACAGCAATGAGCGTAGTGTGTACAACAATAGGCATGATATTAGTACACAAACAAGACAAGAGTAACCAACAGAGTACGCAAACCTCAATAGTAACAATAGGATTAAAAGATCGTGACAATCAGACAAGTGTGCCTAGTGAAAAGCCCAATGTCTGAGGGGGGAAAAGTGACCAGCATTACACCCAAGCCAACGAGAGTTACCCGTGGCTCTCTACTCACTGACCCGGCCAGGTGTCGGTCAAGTTCACCACGAGAGTGCAATCCAGCATTCCAGCCTCTACTACATTGAACTACCCCACCCGAGTGTTCTGCTAGACACGAGCCATCCTAATCGATCACACGAGTTCACAAATGCTAAACCGCCATATACTGGAACACGAGCCAGACTAGTCATCATGTGACCCTACTGGAACACGAGCCAGACTAGTCACATATGACCGATGGGAGTAGCCAATCAATAAGCACGATTTCACAATTTTTAAGGTATTCCGCTCTGTCAATATGTTCCATTAATACATGTTCCATCAATAACTTTTCAATCAAGAGTGTACGAGCATGATGTGCAACATGATATAAATCAAACCAGCAATTCTTGATTTAACAGTTGAATGTAACGGTGTTCAAAAGTTGTAAAAATGCACACTTGCCTGATATGGCCGATATTGGGTGTCCGGAGGTCACGATGAAAGGCGTATCCTTTCTGCGAGGTTGGATCTATAATAACAAATTGAAAGTTATAACTAAATAAAATAATATAATAAGTAACCTAAACAATTCACTATCTACCTATTCTTTACTGCCTGGTATAAACTATATACATATTAACCTATAAACTAGTTGCATATATCTACAGGGTAATAATGTTTCACAGTTTCCCAAGTCTTAAGAAATCAACACAAGACAACTGTCCTCCTATATTTCAAACATAACAAATACTATAATAACCTAATTAATTGAATAGGACCAATAACCTACCTACATGATCTGTCGATTTCCCCTTCTTATCTCTGCTGCGCCTTTCTTTTCCCCTTTCCTTTGCAGAAGAAGTTGCAGCACCAAGGGGAGCTTGGCTCGGCGGTTGGATGGAGGCGGTCGGCGCGGCTCTCGGTCGGCCTGCAGTGAAGGGGGATTGTGCGGCGGGTATCGACGGCGCCCCGGTGTATAGCGGTTGCGAGGCGAGAGGCTGGTGATGTTCTGGAGGCAGGGGACAAAGACGGTAGCAACGGCGAGTTCGGAGGTGAGGGGCGTCGGGATCTGTGGCGAAGGGCAGAGGAGGGCTGTGCGGCGTGCGGTTCGGACGGTGGCGGAGTGGATGTGGCCTGTGTATGGTGGAGGGGAGGTTCAGGGTCGAGGGGCTCGTTCGGGGGTTTGCGGCTGCCGCAGTTGGGAAGGTGAAGGCAGAGGTGTACAGGGTGGCGGGTAGTCGGCGTGGGCCTGGGGCGTGGGCAGAGCGTGGGAATTCTGGGTGTTCGGCGAGGAGTCGGGAGGCAAGGAGGGTGGACTCGGGAAGATGGCCGGTCGAGATGGATTTGGGGTTGTGGGGCGCAAGAGGAAAGAGGTGGCAGAGGGAGAGGTTGCCGTCGGGGAGTCGAGGTGGCAGAGGTAGGGGATGAAGACGGGGAGGTTGCGTGGGTCTATGGGGCTGCCGGTGCCCCGGAGGCGGCGGGGGTTGGAAAGCTCTGCTCCGAACAGAGGAAGGAGAGGAACAGGGGAGGATGGGGTCGACGAAGATGCCTTGGAGGAGCAGGCTTAGGGCGGAGTGTTCGACGGTGTGGGATGATCGGGGAGAGGAGGAAGGACGGCGGCTTGCTCGGGGGAACGAGGCGGAGTTGCTGATGGGGGTGGACGAAGACGGTGGGGCGTGCAGTTCGTGGCGGAGGCGAGCGGAAGCGGATGTGGTGGGGTGAAGCTGGGCAGCGAGGGCGATGGCAAGGTGGTGGGCTGCGGGCCGTTGTTTGGTGGTCGTGGCGAGTGAAGGAAGGCGGGGGAAGGCGGCAGCCTGAGGAGAACGGGGAGATGAGAACAGGGGGATGTGCCGTGGAGTGGGGAGCTCGCTGGTTTAGTGTCCAGCGGAGAAGAGGACAGCGAGGCGAACGGAGGTGCTGCCGGCGTGGGGGCTAGTGACAGGGCAAGGGAGGCGGGGCTTTAGCGAGGGTGCTGTCGGGATCGTGGAAGGGTCCGAGCTGGGTGCCGGTGCCCTGAGGTGTATGCGCAACCTGGTTTCGGGGTGTTCGGCGTTGGTTCATAGGCAGTGGCGTAACCAGGAATTTTTTTTGCACTGGGCAAAAAGTAAAGATGATATAAAGAATATTTTTTTAAAAAATACCAAAACAAGAAAAAATTAACCGGTAGTAAGTAACATACAACAAAATATTAAACGTTAAATGATACCCAACATGCAAAAAAATGTTCCAGGCTTACAAAAAATCATAACAAAAAATTAAACGTTAAACGGCCGCATTGGGGATTGAACCCAAAAGCTCTGTTACTATAGACTAGTGCTTAATCCATTGGGCCGTAAGTAGATGATGTTCAAATACATAAAATTAAATGATAATAAGTAACGAATAATAATTAAGTTATTATGATATATGCATGTTAAATTTATTTATCATACACCAGGACTGCTAATTCCAACACTTCAAAGATGGCGATATAATATCAAATGAGTAAAAAAAGGTTAAAGATGGCTCAAGTGGGAATCGAAACCAGGGATCTTTGGTTACTCAGACTAAAGTGCCAACCCATTGGGATACAAACGCATGGTGACAATGTATAAGAAAACATTTAGCTTTATTTTCTTGCCCTGGGCAGCTGACCAGGGCAATTGCTACGTAGTTACGCCCCTGTTCATAGGGGAGAAGGTGAATGGAGCGGGGTGTTTGCTGTGGCGTTGTGATCGGAGAAGAGAGGGGCTTGGGGGGGAGGCGTCCGGTGAAGGGGATGGAGGTGGCGCAGAGATGGGTTTAGGCGCTGTTTGGAGATGGGTTCATGCGAGGAGGAGGGTTTTTCGTTGAGGCTGCCTTTGAGAGGAGCTGTGAGAGTACATGATTTTCATGAAAAAGGGGGGCCCACGTGGGATTGTTGAGGACGTGAGAAGGTTGGAGAAATTATTGCGGAGAATCACGGAGATAACGTGGGAAATGGTTTACAACAATTCATGGAGATGTGGGAAGTTGTGAATGAGGCCACCTGCATGCGAAAAGCCAGGGAGAGGGAAGCAGTTCGTGGGTGGTTGAGATATTATAAGATGGGATAAGCTAGGATAGATGTTAGTTAGTCAAGGTTTTGTCTAGAAAGATATAGCTAAGATTTTATCACTAAGATTACCATTTAAAAATTCAATTCAGGTAGTTAAGATTACAAATAAGATTGTTTTAAGATTTGCTTGGAGTTGTTATAGATAGGATATTTATTTAGTTATCAAGTTGGGACCATATAAGACTCGCTAGGATACAAATTTTTTTTAAAGATATGATGAGAAACGGGTTATAGTTATTAAGGCGATATTTATAAGATTGGTAATATCTATTCAGTTGGGAAGCTTTACATAATATAGTGAAGGGGATTTAATTAAGATTTAATTAAAATAATTAAGATAGTTAGGATATCATAGGTTCCAATGAAATCTTTTATGAATTATTAAGATATTTAAACTAGAACTCGATTAGGATTAGGATTAAGGTAATTAAGTTAATTATGGATTGATTTGGATAATCGATATTGTTTTTGATTTGATTGGAAAAGATTTGGTCAAAATATTAGAATTTGTTAGATTCGTTTAGGATTATAAAAATCTAGAAGGATCGATTCGGTTAAGATAATTCTTGTTTGGTAAGATCCGTTTGGTCAAGAGGTGGTTTGATTAAGATACATGATCGGTTAAGATATTTGGATCAGGATTAGATTAGGAGAATTCTTTTAGACGTATTGGTTATGATATAGACCCGATTACGATTTGATTTAATGAATCAGTTAGACGTTTTAGATCGGGATCGGTTGGATTTATATCTGGTCTAAGATTTGATTAGTGGATATCGATTTGGTGAAGATGGGTTTTGATTAATACGATTCCGCCCCTGCAATCAGCTTCAAACACAAGTTAAAGAAGACGACGACGCGATCGTCAAATTGCATGCTCGAGTTACGAAAATAATAATAATTAATAAAGCCATACTCTAATAAATCACTATACTAATTAAGTACGTACAATATACGTATACATATAAATACAGGCCGTTACAAGTTCACAGCAGGTCACCCGATCGGGTGATTCTTCACCAGATCGGGTGATGTCGTTTTCTATATATAGAAGCCCTAGGTTTCCAGAAAACAGAGAGTTGTTATTTTTGTTGTTTTCTCTCTCTTGACTGCTGTAATTTTCTAGATATTTGTAAGTTGTCTGATCTTTACCAAACTTTAATATAGTGTTATTTGCATTGCTCTTACTACTTTTCAATCGCCTGATCATGCTTTTAACGGTTGATTTTGATTTAGATTGCCTTTTAGTAAATATGTGTGAGTAGTTCCCAAATCTGGGATTTTGGTGGAAACCCCTTCGTTGGTTCTTCCCGATGCATCCATAGGACTAGGAAATCGATAGGGGTTAGGAATCTATCGGTTACGCGGGGTGTTTCATTGTCATCGGTGGGAATAAGACCGCCTTTGACCGTCGGGCCAATGGGGAATAAACTTGGCGGTTGACTCCCAAGCCATAGCTCACGCCCTTAGCGTAGACGTCGAATCCTAGCACGCAGGAGCGGCAGGATGAGACGTTGGGAGTTATCGTTGCGAGCTTAGTGCTCCCGAAATCGGTCAGTGTTAATGGACATGGGAATGCCCACTGACCGAACCCGGGTAGTCCGGCGTATCATCCTGGGCACCGACCGGAATATCGGGCCCATGGGACACCAGTATCACTCTTAGAGGCAACGTCTCACCATTAGACCCTAATTCCGATCGTTATCCTACCCGTAGGCCGTATTGGCGAGAATCGCACGATAGGGTGGAAACCGAAGTCCCGGGTTTCCCTTCATATTGTTTATCCCTCGCATTCTATCTTTCCGTGACAACCCATCTACCGATTCGGGCTAGCTCACCCCTGGGGTGAATCCGGTCCTTTCTAACACAAGCACAACCACGCCTCCCTGAGTTCGACCCCAAAGCCACACTACAACACCGTGCGCTTGCGGTTATAAATATTTAAATCTCACGCCCCCAAATCATATATTGCACCCATCTGACATGCACAACGCGGGAACATCAAGCTTTATGACGCCGTTGCCGGGGAGGCAACGTGCTTGTTATTTTAGGATCTCATGAACCCTTGAGTCTAGCTCTCGTCTCTATCTCGTGATAATTTTCGCGTTCTACACTTTTTGATTTTACTTGTACATATTGTAAATATTAGTTGTATAGAACTGATAGACTGGGTCGCCGTACTGCTATCACTGCATTCGCCTCCCGTTTATGCAACCCGTGCTTTTGACGTGTTTGCTATCTGTGCAGTTCTCTTTCTATTCTTTCTTATAGGTTTTCTGCTCCACGACGAGGATGTTATATGCCGTTTCGGGAGATATCTGGGATCATTCGCACCACATCCACTGTTTGGCACGAAGTTTGACAGAATCCCTAAATGCTTCGAATATTCTATCCCTTCTGTCTGCCACTGTGGCAAATCAGAGGAAGTATCATGATATGCAGCAGCATCCGGTCACGACTACTCTCCTTCCTCCTAGTGATGTGGCATATATCGACATGCCCAGTTTCGAGTTCGGGGGAGAGGAATTGTTCACGGAGTCTGGTCAGGGGAACCACCAGGCAGAGTCGGTCGGTTATGTTGGACAGTGGCCGATCTATAACTTACAGACTTTTATCGAGCATCCCAGATCTTGGGATAGTGAGGAAGCTGGAAGCAATGGTGGGGAACCACCTACTGTTGAAACCTGTTTTCACGTCGAAGCCTCCTTCCCGGATAATTATTATGAGCTTGAGAAAGACCCTGCGCCTTCCTCGGTTGCCCCTACGATACCTTGCGAGGCTTTGCCATGCGGAACCACGGCTGGGAGTGAAGTTTCGAATACTGGCTTTCAAGAGATCCACGAAGAAGTCTTTTCACTAGAGGATGCTCAGCTTGAGAAATACGCGTCGGGACCTCATGAAGTTGAGATGAACGAGTTACCCCGGGACTAAGGTATGAGTATTTGGGGACGGGCTCGACCCTGCCGGTCATAGTGAACTCCTCGCTTCCTGAAGACCAGATGACCAAACTTCTTGGTGTTTTAAAAAGGTTTAAGAGTGTTTTCGGGTATGCAATTGAAGATTTGAAAGGAGTTAGCTTGGGCCTCTGCTCACACAGGATACTGCTTGAGGATGAGCAAGCCTCCTCAATTGAGCTGCAGCGGAGACTAAATCCCATAATGATGGAGGTGGTCAAAAAGGAGATTGTTAGGCTTCTACATGCCGGTATCATATACCCTATCTCCGATAGTCGCTGGGTTACCCCGGTGCACGTCGTGCCCAAGAAAGAAGGAATGACGGTGGTTCGCAATGAGAAGAACGAGCTCATACCTACGAGGACCGTCACAGGGTACCGGATGTGAATTGACTATAGAAAGCTAAACAAGGCCACGAGGAAGGATCACTACCTGTTCCCTTTCATCGATCAGATGCTCGAGAGGTTGGCGAATCACAACTACTTCTGTTTCATGGACGGGTACTCCGGATTCCTTCAAATCCCTATCCATAACGATGACTAGGAGAAGACAACTTTCACTTGTCCATTTGGGACATATTCCTATAGAAGAATGCCGTTTGGACTTTGTAACACCCCGGCTACATTCCAAAGACTAATGTCCTCTATCTTCTCCGACTACTCCCAGGATATCATGGAGGTTTTCATGGACGATTTTTCCGTATATGGAACTGAGTTTGACTTATGCCTCAGCAATCTAACTAAAGTCCTGGAGAGGTGTCAAGAAAAGGGTCTAGTCCTGAACTGGGAGAAATGCCATTTCATGGTCCAAGAAGGGGTTGTGGTGGGACACGTCATTTCTTCGAGGGGAATTGAGGTTGATAAGGCAAAAGTTGAGGTGATTGAAAAGCTTCCGCCACCGCTCAATCTTCGAGGAGTCCGTGGTTTTTTAGGGCATGCTGAATTTTACCATCACTTCATAAAAGACTTCTCCAAGATTTACAGGCCGCTGACCCAACTCCTAGTGAAGGACGCGCCTTTCGTCTTCGACGAGGAGTGTATGACAGCCTTTTGCCTTCTGAAGCAAGCTTTGATTTTTGCGCCCGTAATATAGCCGTCAGACTAGAATCTACCCTTCGAGCTAATGTGCGACGCTAGTGATTATGCCGTTGGAGCCGTCTTAGGGCAGAGGAAGGATAAAAATCTGCAGGTTATATATTATACGAGCAAGACCCTTGACGCTACCCAAAGAAATTATACTACCACGGAAAAAGAATTGCTAGCGGTCATCTACGCCATGGACAAGTTTCGGCAATATCTCGTTGGTGCTAAGGTGATCGTGCACACAGATTACGCGGCTCTCAAATACCTATTGAGCAAGAAGGAGGCTAAGCCGCGGCTCATTAGATGGATTCTCCTCCTCCAGGAATTCGACCTGGAAATCAGAGACAAGAAGGGGGCGGAGAATGTCGTTGCCGATCACCTATCCAGAATGGCTACCCTCGATTTGAATGCTACTCCGGTTGATGATTCGCTCCCTGACGAGCATCTCTTCTCCGTCTCTTCCGCTTGGACCCCTTGGTACACCGACATCACAAATTATCTAACTTGTGCCATCATCCCACACAACATGAGCTACCAGCAGAAGAAGAAATTCTTACATGAGGTCCGTAAATTTTATTGGGATGACCTCCATCTGTACAAGACCTGCAATGATGGGGTGATACGAAGGTGCATCCCTGAAACTGAAGCGTCCTCCATAATTTCCCATTGCCATGATCAGCAATGTGGAGGGCAAACGAGCACCTATAAGACGACTGCGAAAATTCTCCAGAGCTGATTATACTGGCCAACCCTCTTTAAAGACACCCATGCTTATGTCCAAGCCTGCGACAAATGCTAAAGGACGGGGAACATCTCCAAGACGAACGATATGCCTCAGCACTACATCTTAGAGGTAGAGATCTTCGATGTGGGGGGGGGGGGGGGTGGACTTCATGGGATCGTTCCCCCCCTCCTCTGGGAACCAGTATATCTTAGTAGCCGTAGACTACGTATCGAAGTGGGTTGAAGCGATATCCAGTCCTACCAATGATTCCCGAGTGGTCACCAAGTTCTTTAAAAGCAACATCTTCCGGCGGTTTGGTGTACCTCGAGTCCTGATCAGTGACGGAGGGAGCCACTTTATAGAGAAGAAATTCGAAGCTCTCTTGAAGAAGTACGGGGTATAACACCGGGTGGGGCGTGCCTACCACCCTCAGACTAGCGGCCAGGTGGAAGTTGTTGGATATGGAAGACGTTTGTACACCCTTGTGGGGGATGTACGAGGGATTACGGACCTCGAACGTCGCGTACACGAAGTCGTGTGCAAAGGGAATCTGTTCCCTTGCGGAGAGGATCTCTGGATGAGCGGGAAAGTCGCATTATATATGCATAAGTGCATGCGACATATGGCTAATAAAGGGGGAATATCTTAAGCTTATATTGTACCATGCATATGGTACAACTTAAGCTTATAATGTGCCATGTATCATGGTACACCTTAATTAAGTTGTTCCAAAGGAACAACTTACCCTAAAATAACTACCTTGGGGGCTATAAATAAGACCCAAGGGTAGCCATTTTCCTTACACCATTTGCATGAAATTCATGCATGCATCTTCTTCATAACGAAGCTCTACAGAAATCCTTTCTCTTCCTCTTTCCAAGTTCTTAATCTAAAATAGAGATTTAGATTGTGGATTAGTAGCCTTACTCCGTTCGTGAGAAGACTCGATCCGTCGTGGCGAATCCGAAGGCAAAGTTCCGAGACTACCGTTCCGCATACGCAAGCGTAAGTCTCCACTTTAATTATCGATCCTAACTCTGTTTTGGCAGGATCCTTCATTGGTATCAGAGCCATATGGGTTCGCCCCGGTCAATCCACCGCCCCGTCGAAACTACGAACGAGTCGTTGTCTTTTTCACGAATGGGTCTCCTACTATTACGGATATAGTAGGAACGCTTCGTGACGGAGAGAACGCAGCGGTTGTTCTTTTCACGTTAGGGTCTCCTATCATTACGGATATGGTAGGAACTCTCCGTGACGGGAAGAACCGACCGTTCACGTAGTACGTTATTCATTTTTGGCACACGGCCATTAGGAAATAACTAATTTCTCGACGAACGGGTGCTTCATCGACGAACGGGTGCTTCATCGAGGAAGATGATGGAAGTTATTTCCATCGGGTAAGAGGAAAATTTGGTGCATGTGCACCATGGCCAAATGGGCTATGAAGGCCATGCACCCCCTCTCCCCATGCGGAGGGGGTTGGCTACGGCCAATAACCACCGACGACCACCCCATCAAGGGGGAGGAATGAGTGCGGCAACCCCATTTAAAGGGGGTGGCCGGCCATGGCCAAAGGGGCCATGGCCGGCCAACGCCGAATGGCCTTGACCATGACCGGCCATGGCCAAGCCATGGCCGGCCAAGGCCAGGCCGGCAGTGGCCGGCCAAGGCCAGGCCGGCAGTGGCCGGCCTTGGCCAAGCCCTGCCGGCCAGGCCGGCCCTGGCAGTGGCCAGGACCGGCCCTTGGCCGGCCTGCCGGCCCTGGCAGTGGCCAGGGCCGGCGCCCTGGCCACTGCCAGGGCCAGGCCGGCCCTGGCAGAGGCCAGGGCCGGTGCCCTGGCCTCAGGCCAGGGCCTGGCAGAGGCCAGGGCAGGAGCCCTGGCCCCGGCCAGCGGCCAGGCCGCCCTGGCAGAGGCCAGGGCAGCGCCCTGGCCTCAGGCCAGGGCAGGAGCCCTGGCCCCGGCCAGTGGCCTGGCCGGCCGGCCCTGGCAGAGGCCAGGGCCTGGCCGGCCCTGGCCGAGGGGGCCAGGGCCCCTGGCCGGCCAGGGCAGAGGCCCTGGCCGGCCCTTGGCCAAGCCCCGGCCAGGGCAGAGGCCCTGGCCGGGAGAATTTGCATTTCGAAAATTGGTCGACCAATTTTGTGTTTTTGGTCGACCAATCTGGCAGAAGGTCTGGGTCGACTGCAAATTTGTCAACTGACCCATACGGGGTGACAAAGGGCATTGGTCAAACTCGAATGTGTCGATTAGCCCATACGGGGCTAACCACAGTGCCGACTAGTTCATACGGGACTAACGTTTTAATGAAGTTTTTCATTGGGCTCTACTCCTTGAAGATTAGCCATAGTGCTCTACTTCATGTGAGATTAGCCATGTCATTGTGCTCTACTCTACGGAGATTAGCCAATGTACTTGTGACGTTGTGCTCTACTCTACGGAGATTAGCCAACGTGCTTTCAAATTTTGACAAAGATGTTTTTCAAATAGGTTATGTCCCGTCCTTAAATCGGGATAGCGCAATTTAGAATTCCAAGTCCTACCACGATCCGGCCATGGTTAACTAACCCATGGGTGTGTAGAACAGGTCTCGTGGCTTGGCAATTGTTGCGCTAAAATTCTTTGCGCAAACTCTCACCTATTCTATTTTGAAAGATATGTTTTTCAAAGTAATTTTCCGCTGCTAATACCATACGGGTATTATTTCTGATTTCTTTTTACTTAAGATAAGTAAGAGGGATATTTTGAAAGTTACTTCTAGATGGTAGTTGGGAACGTAGTGAACTTCTCGATTCTAGAGTAACATTTCAACGCATCCAAGGAACTTATCAAATGTTTAAAGAATCGAAACTTTATGCATAGAATTTTGATCGTGTTTTTCATTCTCTTTGCAGTTTTTTGAATCGAATATGTCTACCGCTTCTAAGAATATTGTCGCAGAGCTTAACAAAGGTGAAAAGCTCAACGGCGACAATTATAAACTTTGGTCGATAAAGATCCAATATGTTTTGGAGGAGCAAGATGTGCTCGAAACACTTCAAAACATAATGGTAGAACCTGAGTTGGGCAATACGGCCCAACACAAGAGGGACCGGGAAGCTTATGATACTTGGACTCGAAAGAACAAAATAGCACGTATTACGTTACTGTCCGTAATGGACAATGACATAATGCGTCTATTTCGGGAATTCGACCTAGCCAAAGACATATGGTCTGAGCTAGAGATAAAGTTTGGTGGAACTTCGGTTACCAAACTCCGCTCCTTGAATATTCAATTTGATTCGTACAACATGCGGCGAGATCATTCTATGAAAAAGCATCTCCGCCACATGGCGAATCTTATATCTGAATTAAAGGATGCGGGTGTCACGCTGTCTGACGAACAGCAGATCCAAGCAGTCATTCGTTCACTCCCAGATAGCTGGGATAACATGAAAATGCATCTCACTCATAATGAGTGCATTAAAACTTTAAGCGATGTATCGAAACACCTCGAACTCGAGGAAGAGCGGATTCAAGCCGCAAAACCAAGTGCAGAAGTGCACGTGGCCACTAGTTCCTCACATGGAGGAAATAAGCGGAAGAATAAACGCTTAAGGTTTGTGAACGAACGTAAGCAAGAACCGGAGACCTCAAAGAAGACAAAGAACAAAAAGTGGCAAAAGAATGTGCACTCAAAGAAGAAAAACTTGAAGAAGATCAAGTGCTTTAAGTGCAACAAGTACGGTCACTTCGCCCGTACATGTACGGATGGAAGTGATAAGGTAACTTGTAGGGCTAGTTACATATGTGTTTCTAGTTCCATGTTTCTTGCTGAATCTAACTATTTTTGGTTGATTGATTCAGGGGCCACAGACCACGTAGCGAAGGACAGAAGGTTCTTCGTAGAGTATCGAATGATAACTCAAGGAACAAAGTGGATATACGTCGGCAACAACACACGTGTTGAAGTCAAAGGCGTCGGAACATGCAAGCTAGTTCTCGACAACGGCCGGACTTTATTATTGCACGACGTCCTCTTTGCTCCAGATATTAGAAGGAATATCGTTTCCGTGGTCATGTTAATGTCTTTAGATTATGAGTGGAGGTTCTATAAACAATATGTTGACCTTGTTTGTAATAATTCTTTGATTGGTTCTGGTAATGTTTGTAATGGATTAATTGTTTTAAATACAATGTATGATGATTCTTCTTCCATTAATGAAAGTTTCCATTTGACAAATGCTTCTAACTCTGAGTCTGAGATCATTTGTTGGCATGCAAGACTTGGTCATATTGGACCAACTAGAATGGATAGACTTGCCAAAAATGGCTTGCTATCTAATGTTTCAAAAGTTGAAATGTCAACTTGCGAACATTGTCTTGTAGGGAAAACTTGTCGCAAGCCGTTTGGAACTGGCACAAGGGCCGAAGTTCCATTACAGCTTATCCATTCGGACATTTGCGGTCCAATGAATGTTAAGACAAGACGCGGGAAGTCCTATTTCATCACATTCATTGATGACTTCACCCGTTTCGGACATATCTATTTGATATCCCACAAAAGTGAAGCTTTGGCTTGCTTTAAAAACTATATGAGTATAGTGGAGAATCAATTAGATCGCAAGATTAAGGTTTTGCGAACCGATAGGGGTGGTGAATATCAATCAATAAGTTTTAAGGAACTTTGTGATGAAAAAGGCATAGTACATCAGGTAACTATGCCTTACACTCCACAACAAAACGGTGTTGCGGAAAGAAGAAATAGGACATTGATGGAAATGGTCCGATCAATGATGTCTCAGGCAAATTTGCCTATCACCTTTTGGGGTGACGCATTATTGACGGCAGCATTCATCTTAAACCGTGTACCCTCGAAGTCGGTAAGTTCTACTCCTTATGAGTTGTGGAACAATAGAACTCCAGACTTAAACATTCTAAAACCTTGGGGTTATGCCTCTTACGCACATTTATCCTCTCACAAATATGGCAAACTTGGGCCACGTGGGAGGAAGTGTATCTTCATCCGATACGCTGAAAACTCCAAAGGATATGTTTTCGTCGGTCAAGAGGACAATGGGGGTCTAATAGAATTCGAATCGAGGGATGTTGTCTTCTTGGAAAAAGAGTTTCCAAGACAGGGTGAGATAAGTCAAGACTTATCCTTGTTTGAGACTTGGGATCAAGAAGGATCGGAACGTTCGAGTGGGAGAATTCTTGGTGAAGAAGAAAATACGTTTCAAACTTCACCAATGGATGATACGAACGATACCAATCCTATTCTGAGTGGGAGTGATGTTATTCCAAGTGGGAGTGATGTCATTCCAAGTGGGAGTGATCAAACGCAAACAAGACGTAGTAATCGAACGAGGCTAACACCTCTGAGATTTGAGGATGAATTTCCTCAAACATTCATGACATTACTACAAGATGATGACAAACCTGCAAATTTCAAACAGGCCGTCACATGCCCTGCTAAAGATAAATGGATAGCGGCAATGGAAGAAGAACTTCAATCCATGAAAACAAACCAAGTCTGGGACTTGGTTAATTTACCTAAGGGACGTAGAGCCATTGGGAACAAGTGGGTTCTCAAAATCAAGCATAAGGCTGATGGCTCCATCGAGAAATATAAAGCTCGCCTTGTTGCGAAAGGTTTCACGCAACAGGAAGGAATAGACTACGAAGAGACTTTCTCTCATGTCGTGCGTTTTACCTCCATTCGCTTAATTCTGGCAATGGTGGCTTGTTTGGACCTCGAGTTACATCAGATGGATGTAAAGACTGCTTTTCTTAACGGAGAACTAGATGAGGAGATCTACATGGAACAACCAAACGGGTTTGTACAAGAAGAAAACAAACATAAGGTTTGTAAACTTCGTAAATCCATATATGGTCTTAAACAATCCTCAAGGCAGTGGTATATGCGCTTTCAAGAAGTCGTTTTGTCGAAAGACATGGGTGAAGCTGCATATATCCTTGGGGTTAAGATCTCAAGGAATCGTTCCAAGAAACTTCTTTCTCTCTCTCAAGAGACATATATAAAGAAAGTTTTAGAACGGTTTAATATGCAGGATTGCAAGCCAATTGATACTCCAATAAGCAAAGGCGAGGGTCTATGTTTGGAGATGTGTCCCAAAGATCCAAAAGAAAAGAAAGCTATGGAAAAAGTTCCATACTCCAGTGCTGTCGGGAGTCTGATGTACGCCATGATGTGTACCAGACCGGACATTTGCTATGCTGTTGGTATGGTAAGACGTTACCAATCCAACCCAGGACAAGCACACTGGAAAGCGGTGAAGAGGATATTAAGATACCTCAAAGGGACTGCGGACTATGCGTTATGCTATCAAGGCAATACCTTGAGACTCGAAGGCTATACCGATGCTGATTGGGCGGGTGATCTCGACGAGCGAAGATCTACCTCAGGCTTTGTTTACTTGCTCGGGAATGGTGCAATATCCTGGAGCAGCAAGAAGCAAACCTGCATCGCCTTATCAACCATGGAAGCCGAATTCGTAGCATTCAGCATGTCTATGTCGGACAGATGGTACACCTTAATTAAGTTGTTCCAAAGGAACAACTTACCCTAAAATAACTACCTTGGGGGCTATAAATAAGACCCAAGGGTAGCCATTTTCCTTACACCATTTGCATGAAATTCATGCATGCATCTTCTTCATAGCGAAGCTCTGCAGAAATCCTTTCTCTTCCTCTTTCCAAGTTCTTAATCTAAAATAGAGATTTAGATTGTGGATTAGTAGCCTTACTCCGTTCGTGAGAAGACTCGATCCGTCGTGGCATCCTTCAGAAGTTTCTAACCGGGAGATCAAGAGCATTCTGGAAAAGACGGTGGCCAACTCTAGGAAGGATTGGTCATCAAAACTTTCTGACGCGCTCTGGGCTTACAGGACGGCATTTAAAACTCCGATCGGCACAACCCCATATCGGCTTGTCTACGGGAAGGCATGCCATCTGCCCGTGGAATTGGAACATAAGGCATTTTGGGCAATCAAGAACCTAAACTTTAACGCCAAGGAGGTTGGAGGGCACCGGTAGTTACAACTTAACGAGCTCGACGAGATCCGGCTCAATGCTTATGAAAATGCACGGATCTAGAAGGAGAGGCTTAAGCGGTGGCATGATAAGCACATCCTGTAGAGGGAATTCAAGGAAGGAGATTTAGTTCTCCTATTCAACTCGAGGCTGAAGTTTTTTCCTGGAAAGCTCAAGTCAAGGTGGTCGGGACCTTTCCACGTCACCAAGGTCTTCCCGCATGGGGCTATCGAGATAATGGGAAAAGATGAGCCATTCAAGGTCAACGGACAGCGCCTTAAATACTAGCGATAGGAGAACCAGTATTCTCTCCGGTCGAACTCTCAACAACCGATGACTCTTCCTCAAACCCTCCGGATCCTAATTGATCACCAAATGAGGCGTCGAGCAAACGACGTTAAACAAAAGCGCTTCATGGGAGGTAACCCATGCTCTAAACCTTTATTTTGGTTTTTAGGACTTTTATTATCTTTGTTTTTCTTCTATTTTAATAATTAAATTCAGCCACGGGATCATCCGTCGAGAAACTTAGGCCATTCGTGAATTTTTGCAGGAAACAAGCCCTCACCCGATCGGGTGAGACGTATCAGACGATGGCCCGTATCTGCTCTCCAACGAACCGGTCGGGTGAAGCATGCTGAGACCGGGTGGATGACTGTGTGAGGAGGGCTGAGTTCTCGGGAAATTTGGGGGATATATCAACCGATCGGTTGAGTGAAGCTGCGGTCATGTGACTGACCGGGTGAAAAGTCGCAGAATCTCGGGAAAATTTTGGAAGCGGTCAACCGATCGGGTGATCTTCACCCGATCGGTTCACCTGTAGCTGTTGGCCGAAGGAAAAAATTTCGAACTTACCCAACCGATCGGGTGAAAACTCACCCGATCGGTTCGCTTTCGCCCCTATATATATCACCCCTTCGCACGACTTCGACCACCCGACCCCCAAACTCCCAAACGCGCATCTCTCCTCTTCCATCTGCCGAAACCATCTCCTCCATCTACCCCACTACCCCTAAATCCTCATCCTCACTCATTCCCATACTCCCCCACCATCACCACCCTTTCCATCAACAACATTCACTCATCAAACGTCCAAACCCTAACCCTAACCCCCAAATTTTCGAAGATTTCGATTCTTGTCGGATCAACGAGCGGTGGCTTCCCAAATCGCTTCCTTATATTGCGTGGGATCTTTCGGGTGCTCGATCTTGCAATGTTAATGGGTAACCCCTCTCCACTCTTCACATTTCTTTCATTTTATGCAATGTCTTGAATTTGTGTTTGCACACCTTATCTGCTTCATCATCTTCATAGACACCATAACCCGCTCCATCATTCCTCCCCGCGCCGTCACCATGTCTGGGAAGGGAAATGAGATAGCCTCATCGTCACGCAAACATCCCCTATACGGTCCCTTTTCCCCTTCTTTCCTCGGCATAAACCCTTCGTCTGAAGAGCAATCCGATCGCTTACAAGCCCTTCTTCATCGCCCTATGCGACCTACTCTTTTCGCCGACTTCCCTACCCTACAATCTTTTTGACTATTTAGGGGCGTCTGTGCACTTTTTCGCTTCATAAGTTGCGATTATCTTTTTCAAACCCACGCAAATACACACAGGAATCTCACACTTGAGTTCCTCAATTCTCTCGAGGTGTCCAATCATGGTTTCACCTTCCGGGCCTTCAATTGTGATTTTTCCATGAGCTTCAACATGCTTAACGACATTCTACACTTTCCTCACCCCGATCGACATGTTGAATGCTCGACTCATGATCGATCTGACATCTTTTCTCACTTTCGGGCTGATGGTGTTTGGCAATGATTCACCTGATATACCACCTTTCCAGCGGTAGCCCTCGCCTCCTACGTCATACACCCATGCTACTGTTTCACCCATTGCTTCCTTGCCAACACCATTTTCGATCGCATAGATGTATCCACGGTGTCTAGGGATGAGCTGCTCTTTCCTTATGCCATGTCCTATGACCGGATTCATGGCAATATCCCTTTGCCCATAAGCACCGCTCATTAGATCATCCACGAGATCTTATCCGTTAGCCGCGCAGCTTCTGGCTCTATCTGCTGTGGGGGGATTGTCACTCTTATTGTCAGTTGTGTCTTGAGGATGTCGTCCGACCTCCCTATTGTCCCGAGACGTAGCCGTATCGATCACGACTACTTGATCTCTATCGGTATGCTTACTCCTTTCGGGGAGGATCGTGCGGCCTACCTCTATAGTCCTGCCTACACTCCTTTTGCCATCCTCCCACCCTCATCTCCAGAGTGCTTCCCCTTACGCCTTACACACCTATCCTGGGAGTTCTACCCTGATCCTTGGTACGCTGCACTCGTTCACTTTTCACCCCTGGATCCTCCCGATCGGCATCCGTGTATTGATCCACCCCGTGCCACCATCATCCACCACGATCCACCGATTAATCTCGATCCCCCGGTAGTCCAGCCTGTTGCTCCTCCTTCTCCTATTCGTGCACCCTCTCCTTTGTCCTCGGAGGATTCCTTGTACCATTATTCACCACCCTCCTTGCCATCTCCTTACCATTCTATCGCAAGCGACTCCGATTGACCTCCCCCTTACATATCTCTGCATTTTCACAATCACATCTTATCGCTAGCATTGTCACGTCTAGCTTGGGGGAAGTCAATTTTTCTGTGTGCTGTGTGATGTTTTCTGTGTGTGCTTGTTACATATGTGTGTCATGTGATTTTCTATTTTTTATTTTCTTTTTATATGTCGTGTGTTGTGATTTTTATTTTTATTCTTCCTTTCAGTTTCGTTTGTGTGTTTTTCTTGTCTTTCATATCTTTTTGTGTCGGTGCGTATTTCCCCCCATTTTCATTGCCCTCCCGTATTCAATTCTATTGCATTGAGGACAATGCAAGTTTCAGCTTGGGGGAGTCGCACTTTGTGCGTCATTTGTCTCTTTTTCTTCTTTTTTGAGTCGTTTCCCATCATGTTTTTCTTTTTCTTTTCTTCTTTTTATCTCTTTCTCCTAGAGATGAACCCTATGATGAATCGCCACAAAATCACACACACACCTAGCATGGCTTCGATAATCACATTCACTAACCCTAGGAAGTCGAGTCCTCTTGCATTTCATGCATCATGGGTCCACTTAGCCTTATTTTGAGTCGTGTGTCGTGACTAGCGTTTGGTGTGCTTCTACTTTGTGATTGTGTTTTATATACCTGTCCAGGAATGACCCCTAGATTATCATGCTTCGATTTGAATATGTGGTATTTGCCTCTCTTATATGCTTCTGTATGCGTGAATATACATATATCGTATGCTTCATTTCGCATGTGTCGGGATTCCACAGTTAGGACTAGGATAGCCCGTTTTAGCCTATGCTCTGATTAGCGAGACATTTCTTTTGCCCAAGTGTTTAGAATCCGATTTCTTTTTTATTTTACTTGGTGCAAATCCCCTCGTCGTGTACCGTTCTCCCACTTGGGAGAGTACACACGTGTATATATCCCAAAATCCAATAATCCAAAAAAGGAGAGAAAAGAAAAAAAACCAAAAAAAGAAGAAAAAAAGAAAAAAAAAGAAAAAAATATATATGTATAGCCAAAAACCCAAAAAAATACATATATTCAAAACCCAAAAAAATGTGTGTGAATATTTCCCTACCTATCGAGAATGAAGGGAAGGCGAGCATTTGCACCGAGTGTTCTACTCCACATCATCTCAACCCACATCGCTTTCGAAAACACTTGGAATAGGGTATTTCTAGCTATTACCTAGGCGATAGTGTGGTGATGCCCGAGTCCCTAGATGTGGAGTCCCTGACACATGATGCGTTTCTATTCTCATACTCTTCTCATGCATGCTTGAGCTATATATTCACCGCCATTTCTAAATCGAATCGATATTTGGGTCATTTCTTGGATTTGTGTATATGGAGTTTATAGCACAATGTAGATAGCGACATCGTCTACTAGCGCACGAACACACTCACTCGCACTTCACCGCATGGGCCCACGGCACTTGTCTGGACTCGTATTCCTTGGTTTAGTGATGTGATTTGGCGTTTGCTTGCTTGGTGTGTCGTTTTTGATTTTGTTGGCCCTGACGGGCGATTTAGGATTTAGAGTTCTCGTTTTCTCTCTTTCTCTCTATTTTCTCCCTCCAAGCTCCTACTCTCACTCGTCTTCCATGAGAACGAGGAAGGGTTCAGCTTGGGGGATTTTGATGTGCGTTTATATTTCATATATTCACGCACGTTTTCTTTTGTGTTTTTCCATTATTTTCCACCGTCTCGTACCCGTTTTCTCGTATTTTCTTGTTTTCTTTCACTTCTCCGTATTTTTACGTGTTTGCAGGAGTTTGCCAGCATAGGGTACGTTTAACGATGATATCATAAGTCCCCGGAACAACGGGAGGAGTCACACGTGATCCAGGGGGTCAAACGACGAAGATCGCATCTTTCAGCCCCCACCCGATCGGTTGGATACAGCCAACCGATCGGGTGATGCACGCGTGCACGACCCGGTCAGCCGCTGAAGCAACGTAAGTGTCAACTGACTGGGTCGTCGACCGGTTCAACCGACTGTTCTCTCTGGAAATTGGAGCTGAAACTCAACCGATCGGGTGATCTTCACCCGATCGGTTCACCTGTAGCCGTTTCCCCGAAGAAGATGACCCGGAGAGCTCACCCGGCCTCCTGCAGACCGTGGCAAAACTTCCAAAGTCTCTGTCTTTTTAGGCAACAATTCCAACCGATCGGTTGATTTATCAACCGATCGGTTCACCCGACGACGCTCAAGATCCAAACGATGAGCAGCTTCCGCCAACCGACCGTGTCGCCTGACCGGGTGAAATTTTGAAGATTGCTGCCGAAGTTCGCAGTAAGTCATCCGATCGGGTGATTCTTCACCCGATCGGGTGATTCTTCACCCGATCGGGTGATGTCGTTTTCTATATATAGAAGCCCTAGGTTTCCAGAAAACGGAGAGTTGTTATTTTAGCTGTTTTTCTCTCTCTTGACGGCTGTAATTTTCTAGATATTTATAAGTTGTCTGATATTTACCAAACTTTAATATAGTGCTATTTGCATTGCTCTTACTACTTTTCAATCGCCTGATCATGCTTTTAACGGTCAATTTTGATTTAGATTGCTTTTTAGTAAAGATTTTTAGTAAATATGTGTGAGTAGTTCCCAAATCTGGGATTTTGGTGGAAACCCCTTCGTGGGTTCTCCCCGATGCGTCCATAGGACTAGGAAATCGATAGGGGTTAGGAATCTATCGGTTACACGGGTTGTTTCATTGTCATCGACGGGAAAAGGACCGCCTTTGACCATCGGGCCAAGGGGGAATAAACTTGGCGGTTGACTCCCTAGCCATAGCTCACGCCCTTAGCGTAGACGTCGAATCCTAGCGCGTGGGAGCGGCAGGATGACACGTTAGGAGTTATCGTTGCGAGCTTAGTGCTCCCGGAGTCGGTCAGTGTTAATGGACATGGGAATGCCCACTGACCGAACTCAGGTAGTCCGGCGTATCATCCTGGGCACCGACCGGAATATCGGGCCCATGGGACGTCGGTATCACTCTTAGAGGCAACGTCTCACCATTAGACCCTAATTCCGATCGTTATCCTACCCGTAGGCCGTATTGGAGAGAATCACATGATAGGGTGGAAACCGAAGTCCCGGGTTTCCCTTCATATTGTTTATCCCTCGCATTCTATCTTTCCGTGACAACCCATATACCGATTCGGGCTAGCTCACCCATGGGGTGAATCCGGTCCTTTCTGACACAAGCACAACCACGCCTCCCTGAGTTCGACCCCCAAGCCACACTACAACACCGTGCGCTTGCAGTTATAAATATTTAAATCTCACGCCCCCAAATCATATATTGCACACATCTGACACGCACAACGCGGGGACATCACATTTCACGTCCGGTTCTCTTAAAATGTACTTTAACTTTCTAGGAAGGAGATGGCCTAAGCATGGTCGTAAGTACAGAAGTGTAAACACTTGCCTGCGGTGACGAGTGCGTCGTCGGTCCGGATCGTCTCGTCGAATCGACGCGTCAGTGAGGGTCCGTCTGAAACGGGTCAACGATGATGTCAGATCACGTTTTCCATCATTCCTATTAGGGTTCATTTTTAGGTTCAACGAGGCTATACTAGCAGTCAAAGTGACGTTTTTGTTTTGGTTCAGCCTAATCGACGATCTATCCAATGTGCGCAGATATTCAAGTCCTTCGTCGATGTCTAAGATTTAGCAACGTTTTAAATGAGCTGAAATGACATTTAATTATTATTGACGATTTTTAGATTGTGTTTTCGATTCACTACGGTGTGGGTTCTTACTACGCGTTAGAGGGCTAACCTTTTTGACGTTTGATCAAAGAGCAGATGTCGGGTCTGAACAGCGATGGATCTGCATCGTCAGTAATGTCTCAGCTGCAGGTAGCACAGAGAGACACTTTTGGACAGTGAAGTGGAGGCACGAACAGTAAGCAAGCGTTGATCTCTCTCCCGGTGCGGGTGGCGCAATGGATCTACACGGCGGTGGCAACGTCGGGAAAAAACACGCAAGTTTGGCAATGTGCGTGAACTCCTAGGATCAAAGGGGCCTGCTGGGGGGTTGCTCGGCCCGGTGGATGGCGGATGGCGTCATCACACAGTGGTGGGTGACCGTGAGAAGTCGGGAAGGATAGATTTGTTCAACGGTCGTTGTCATGCGTCGCAGCAGAAAAGCGGTGACCAGAGGGCTCAAAGGGGACTTGTAGTAGATAAAGGGGTTCGAGGGGGATCTAATGGTGGTGGAGTGGTTGTCGGAAGTGGCCGGAGATGGCCGGGCGGCGGTGTTGAACAGCAGGGCGTAGATCTGTCAAAAACTGCAGTTAGGGCTTGGTTTCAAGGGGATTTCGAGGAGATAGAGATGAGAGAAGTGAGGGAGGGGAGTTGTAGTTGATAGGGGAGATCGAAGGGAGGTTGATGGAGGTGGAGTGGGTGGTCGAAGGTCGCCGGAGGCGGTAGGCGTCGGGTTTTTTCGGCGATGGACAGATCTGTCCAAAACCGGGTGTTGTTGTGTTTGAGAGGTTTTTTGAGGGAGATAGAGAGTAGAGGAGAGGGGGGAGGAGAGTTGCAGGTGATAAAGGGGTTCAAGGGGAGTCCGAGGGAGGCAGAGTTGGCTGGCAGAGGTGGCTAGAGAGTGGCGGGCACGAGTTTTCTGACGAGCCGGGCTGTCGACAAAATTTCAGCGACAACGGTAGTTTTTAGGTGCTTTAATGGAGTTTTGAGGGGGAGTGAGGAGGGAGGAAGAAGGGAGGAGGGATGCAGGGACTAAGGGAGGTTATGGGGAGTCGCTGGTGGCGGCCGCCAGTGGCTGGCATGAGGAAGGGGGCCGGCTGCCAATTTCGGCCATGCGAGGGTTTTTGAGTGGTTTTAAGGGGGGAGAGAGAGGAGATATGAGAGAGGAAGGTGGAGGAAGGTGGCCGGAGGGTGGTCGGAGCCTCGGCGGCGGCGAGAGGAAGGAGGGCGCAACCATGGAAGAGCCAGCGGCTGAAGTTGGGATTCATGCGTGGGTTAGCTCTAGGGTAGGGTTTGTTTTGATTTAAAGAGATGTGTTGCTATAGCATGGTTTAAAGAGGGTGTAGTTAAGGGATGACTAGGAGAGAGGGTGAGTGAGGGGGTGTGCAAAGTAGGTAAAAGTTGGGTGAGGGTAAACCCAGAATTTTATTCATGATACATATGGATTTCTTATAGATTTGATTAAGGGTTTGAAATTAGTGGGCATGAATTTTGATTAGTGGTTTGGTTGGGCTAGGGGTGCCCGAAAATTATGAAAAAAATATCGGGACGACCATGACGACGAGGAACTCGGGTGTACGATGGTCAATCGTGTGTTTGGTCCACAGAAAACAAACGAAAAATAAAAAGGTCCAGCGACTAAGTCTAAAGCTACGTTGTCCCTTCAATCAAACCTGATTTGTGGGAGAACGACCCATGAAATGACGTTCACCAAAAATCCCACAAATAACTACTCTTCCATACGGTCACCACGACATACCACATCGCATAGTCCGGATCCAAGAAAGAGTCAAATAAAATACGTGCACGAAAAACATACGTATACGCAGAAATACTAACGGTTGCAAAGCGTCCGTTACATTCTACCTTAGAAATGATTCCGCCCTCGGAATAACTTATACTAATAATAATAGTATCTATATACACTTATGCCTACAACTCCCATGTTCCACATAATGATCGCTAATCCTATAACTCTCAATCAGTGTTCCCGAACAATTCATCATAACTTGTTTCTCCACTGAATAAGCTACAACTAGAATCACATCCTAGCACCTGACTATAGATCCACATTACCGTGTACAAATCAACAATCATCTCGTCCCCAATATATCATCCCTCATATTAACTCATAAATTTATCCTCCATAATCAATGAACCATCAAGCCACCTCTTATCCTCACCCTTAACATCTAATTTCCTAATCATATTAAATCCATCTACATAACATTCCATTCGTCTCAACATATCATGTTACTTCCAATGCCTTCTCACCTCAACTCTATAATCAAGTCTTGATGCTTTAAATGCTCTACTCATTTCATGTTCACTCTAAATCATACCATACCTCTATAGCTACTCCTATCTACCACTCGTCCAAGTTTCAAATCTGATACGTACTCATTTCCCTGTGTACAATCTCATTCAACTAGAATTCTCCATTGGGTCCTTTACACATTGGTATAAATAACAGTAAATAGATAAGCCTTGGACACCTCATTCTTTTCATCCAAAAGAAATATAATCTAATATCCTTGTATTCAAAAATCAACTAATCACCGGTACAACATACCTCATCTCACTCCATGCCTACCCGTAAACATAATCCTATAACAATAATAGCTAGCACTAACAATATCATAACAATAAAAAGAATAACACTCCCGAAGAGGATGCAAAGGGAATCTGTTCCCTTGCGGAGAGGATCTCTGTATGAGCGGGAAAGTCGCATTATATATGCATAAGTGCATGCGACATATGGCTAATAAAGGGGGAATATCTTAAGCTTATGTTGTACCATGCATATGGTACAACTTAAGCTTATAATGTGCCATGTATCATGGTACACCTTAATTAAGTTGTTCCAAAGGAACAACTTACCCTAAAATAACTACCTTGGGGGCTATAAATAAGACCCAAGGGTATCCTTCCAAGTTCTTGAGATCCGTCGTGGCGAATCCGAAGGCAAAGTTCCGAGACTATCGTTCCGCATACGCAAGCGTAAGTCTCCACTTTAATTATCGATCCTAACTTTGTTTTGGACAGGATCCTTCATTGGTATCGGAGCCATATGGGTTCGCCCCGGTCAATCCACCGCCCCGTCGAAACTACGAACGAGTCGTTGTCTTTTTCACGAATGGGTCTCCTACTATTACGGATATAGTAGGAACGCTTCGTGACGGAGAGAACGCAGCGGTTGTTCTTTTCACGTTAGGGTCTTCTATCATTACGGATATGGTAGGAACTCTCCGTGACGGGAAGAACCGACCGTTCACGTAGTACGTTATTCATTTTTGGCACACGGCCATTAAGAGATAACTAATTTCTTCGACGAACGGGTGCTTCATCGAGGAAGGTGATGGAAGTTATTTCCATCGGGTAAGAGGAAAATTTGGTGCATGTGCACCATGGCCAAATGGGCCATGAAGACCATGCACCCCCTCTCCTCATGCGGAGGGGGTTGGCTACGGCCAATAACCACCGGCGACCACCCCATCAAGGGGAGGAATGAGTGCGGCAACCCCATTCAAAGGGGGTGGCCGGCCATGGCCAAAGGGGCCATGGCCGGCCAACGCCGAATGGCCTTGGCCATGGCCGGCCATGGCCAAGCCATGACTGGCCATGGCCAGGCCGGCAGTGGCCGGCCATGGCCAAGGGCCTGCCGGCCAGGCCGGCCTGCCGGCCCTTGCAGTGGCCAGGGCCGGCGCCCTGGCCACTGCCAGGGCCAGGCCGGCCCTGGCAGAGGCCAGGGCCGGCGCCCTGGCCTCAGGCCAGGGCCTGGCCGAGGCCAGGGCAGGAGCCCTGGCCCCGGCCAGCGGCCTGCCGGCCCTGGCCGAGGCCAGGGCAGGAGCCCTGGCCCCGGCCAGTGGCCTGGCCGGCAGGCCCTGGCAGTGGCCAGGGCCTGGCCGGCCGGCCCTGGCAGAGGCCAGGGCCTGGCCGGCCCTGGCCGAGGGGGCCAGGCCCCTGGCCGGCCAGGGCAGAGGCCCTGGCCGGCCTTTGGCCAAGCCCGGGTCAGGGCAGAGGCCCTGACCGGGAAGAAGTTGAATTCGAAAATTGGTCGACCAATTTTGTGTTTTTGGTCGACCAATCCGACAAATGGTCTGGGTCGATTGCAAACTTGCCAGATGACCCATACGGGGTAACAAATGGCCTTGGTCAAACTCGAATGTGTCGAGCAGTCCATACGGGGCTAACCACAGTGCCGACTAGTTCATACGGAACTAACGTTTTAATGAAGTTTTCATTGGGCTCTACTCCTTGAAGATTAGCCATAGTGCTCTACTTCATGCGAGATTAGCCATGTCATTGTGCTCTACTCTACGGAGATTAGCCAATGTACTTGTGACGTTGTGCTCTACTCTACGGAGACTAGCCAACGTGCTTTCAAATTTTTGAAAAAGATGTTTTTCAAATAGGTTATGTCCCGTCCTTAAATCGGGATAGCGCAATTTAGAATTCCAAGTCCTACCACGATCCGACCATGGTTATCTAACCCATGTCTCGTGGCTTGGCAATTGTTGCGTTAAAATTCTTTGCGCTAATTCTCACCTATTCTATTTTGAAAGATAAGTTTTTCAAAGTGATTTTCCGCTGCTAATACCATACGGGTATTATTTCTGATTTCTTTTTACTTAAGATAAGTAAGAGGGATACTTTGAAAGTTACTTCTAGATGGTAGTTGGGAACGTAGTGAACTTCTCGATTCTAGAGTAACATTTCAACGCATCCAAGGAACTTATCAAGTGTTTAAAGAATCGAAACTTTATGCATCGAATTTTGATCGTGTTTTTCATTCTCTTTACAGTTTTTTGAATCGAAAATGTCTACCGCTTCTAAGAATATTGTCGCAGAGCTTAACAAAGGTGAAAAGCTCAACGGCGAAAATTATAAACTTTGGTCAATAAAGATCCAATATGTTTTGGAGGAGCAAGATGTGCTCGAAACACTCCAAAACATAATGGTAGAACCTGAGTTGGGCAATACGGCCCAACACAAGAGAGACCGGGAAGCTTATGACACTTGGACTCGAAAGAACAAAATAGCACGTATTACGTTACTGTCCGCAATGGACAATGACATAATGCGTCTATTTCAGGAATTCGATCTAGCCAAAGACATATGGTCTGAGCTAGAAGTAAAGTTTGGTGGAACTTCGGTTACCAAACTCCGCTCCTTGAATATTCAATTTGATTCGTACAAGATGCGGCGAGATCATTCTATGAAAAAGCATCTCCGCCACATGGCGAATCTTATATCTGAATTAAAGGATGCGGGTGTTACGCTGTCTGACGAACAGCAGATCCAAGCGGTCATTCGTTCACTCCCAGATAGCTGGGATAACATGAAAATGCATCTCACTCATAATGAGTGCATTAAAACTTTAAGCGATGTTTCGAAACACCTCGAACTCGAGGAAGAGCGGATTCAAGCCGCAAAACCAAGTGCAGAAGTGCACGTGGCCGCTAGTTCCTCACATGGGGTAAATAAGCGGAAGAATAAACGCTTAAGGTTTGTGAACGAACGTCAGCAAGAACCGGAGACCTCAAAGAAGACAAAGAACAAAAAGTGGCAAAAGAATGTGCACTCAAAGAAGAAAAACTTGAAGAAGATCAAGTGCTTTAAGTGCAACAAGTACGGTCACTTCGCCCGTACATGTACGGATGGAAGTGATAAGGGGCCACAGACCACGTAGCAAAGGACAGAAGGTTCTTCGTAGAGTATCGAAAGATAACTCAAGGAACAAAGTGGATATACGTCGGCAACAACACACGTGTTGAAGTCAAAGGCGTCGGAACATGCAAGCTAGTTCTCGACAACGGCCGGACTTTGTTATTGCACGACGTCCTCTTTGCTCCAGATATTAGAAGGAATATCGTTTCCGTGGTCATGTTAATGTCTTTAGATTATGAGTGGAGGTTCTATAAACAATATGTTGACCTTGTTTGTAATAATTCTTTGATTGGTTCTGGTAATGTTTGTAATGGATTAATTGTTTTAAATACAATGAATGATGTTGCTTCTTCCATTAATGAAAGTTTTCATTTGACAAATGCTTCTAACTCTGAGTCTGAAATCATTTGTTGGCATGCAAGACTTGGTCATATTGGACCAACTAGAATGGATAGACTTGCCAAAAGTGGCTTGCTATCTAATGTTTCAAAAGTTGAAATGTCAACTTGTGAACATTGTCTTGTAGGGAAAACTTGTCGCAAGCCGTTTGGAACTGGCACAAGGGCCGAAGTTCCATTACAGCTTATCCATTCGGACATTTGCGGTCCAATGAATGTTAAGACAAGACACGGGAAGTCCTATTTCATCACATTCATTGATGACTTCACCCGTTTCGGACATATCTATTTGATATCCCACAAAAGTGAAGCTTTGGCTTGCTTTAAAAACTATATGAGTTTAGTGGAGAATCAATTAGATCGCAAGATTAAGGTTTTGCGAACCGATAGGGGAGGTGAATATCAATCAATAAGTTTTAAGGAACTTTGTGATGAAAAAGGCATAGTACATCAGGTAACTATGCCTTACACTCCGCAACAAAACGGTGTTGCGGAAAGAAGAAATAGGACATTGATGGAAATGGTCCGTTCAATGATGTCTCAGGCAAATTTGCCTATCACCTTTTGGGGTGACGCATTATTAACGACAGCATTCATCTTAAACCGTGTACCCTCGAAGTCGGTAAGTTCTACTCCTTATGAGTTGTGGAACAATAGAACTCCAGACTTAAGCATTCTAAAACCTTGGGGTTGTGCATCTTACGCACATTTATCCTCTCACAAATATGGCAAACTTGGGCCACGTGGGAGGAAGTGTATCTTCATCCGATACGCTGAAAACTCCAAAGGATATGTTTTCGTCGGTCAAGAGGACAATGGAGGTCTTATAGAATTCGAATCGAGGGATGTTGTCTTCTTGGAAAATGAGTTTCCAAGACAGGGTGAGATAAGTCAAGACTTATCCTTGTTTGAGACTTGGGATCAAAAAGGATCAGAACGTTCGAGTGGGAGAATTCTTGGTGAAGAAGAAAATACGTTTCAAACTTCACCAATGAATGATACGAACGATACCAATCCTATTCCGAGTGGGAGTGATGTTATTCCAAGTGGGAGTGATGTCATTCCAAGTGGGAGTGATCAAACTCAAACAAGACGTAGTAATCGGACGAGGCTAACACCTCTGAGATTTGAGGATGAATTTCCTCAAACATTCATGACATTACTACAAGATGATGACGAACCTGCAAATTTCAAACAGGCCGTCACATGCCCTGCTAAAGATAAATGGATAGCGGCAATGGAAGAAGAACTTCAATCCATGAAAACAAACCAAGTCTGGGACTTGGTTGATTTACCTAAGGGACGTAGAGCCATTGGGAACAAGTGGGTTCTCAAAATCAAGCATAAGGCTGATGGCTCCATCGAGAAATATAAAGCTCGCCTTGTTGCGAAAGGTTTCACGCAACAGGAAGGAATAGACTACGAAGAGACTTTCTCTCCTGTCGTGCGTTTTACCTCGATTCGCTTAATTCTGGCAATGGTGGCTTGTTTGGACCTCGAATTACATCAGATGGATGTAAAGACTGCCTTTCTTAACGATGACATTGGGAGTGATGTCATTCCAAGTGGGAGTGATCAAACTCAAACAAGACGTAGTAATCGGACGAGGCTAACACCTCTGAGATTTGAGGATGAATTTCCTCAAACATTCATGACATTACTACAAGATGATGACGAACCTGCAAATTTCAAACAGGCCGTCACATGCCCTGCTAAAGATAAATGGATAGCGGCAATGGAAGAAGAACTTCAATCCATGAAAACAAACCAAGTCTGGGACTTGGTTGATTTACCTAAGGGACGTAGAGCCATTGGGAACAAGTGGGTTCTCAAAATCAAGCATAAGGCTGATGGCTCCATCGAGAAATATAAAGCTCGCCTTGTTGCGAAAGGTTTCACGCAACAGGAAGGAATAGACTACGAAGAGACTTTCTCTCCTGTCGTGCGTTTTACCTCGATTCGCTTAATTCTGGCAATGGTGGCTTGTTTGGACCTCGAATTACATCAGATGGATGTAAAGACTGCCTTTCTTAACGGAGAACTAGATGAGGAGATCTACATGGAACAACCAAACGGGTTCGTACAAGAAGAAAACAAACATAAGGTTTGTAAACTTCGTAAATCCATATATGGTCTTAAACAATCCTCAAGGCAGTGGTATATGCGCTTTCAAGAAGTTGTTTTGTCGTATGGATTCTCCATGCTCGACGAAGACAATTGCGTATATATTAAGAGGATTAAAAACAAGTATATAATTATGTCTCTTTATGTAGATGACATACTTATAGCCGGAAATGATAAGCGTCTTATATTGGATATCAAAGCTTGGCTTTCATCCGTCTTTGAGATGAAAGACATGGGTGAAGCTGCATATATCCTTGGGGTTAAGATCTCAAGGAATCGTTCCAAGAAACTTCTTTCTCTCTCTCAAGAGACGTATATAAAGAAAGTTTTAGAACGGTTTAATATGCAGGACTGCAAGCCAATTGATACTCCAATAAGCAAAGGCGAGGGTCTATGTTTGGAGATGTGTCCCAAAGATCCAAAAGAAAAGAAAGCTATGGAAAAAGTTCCATACTCTAGTGCTGTCGGGAGTCTGATGTACGCCATGATGTGTACTAGACCCGACATTTGCTATGCTGTTGGTATGGTAAGCCGTTACCAATCCAACCCAGGGCAGGCACACTGGAAAGCGGTGAAGAGGATATTAAGATACCTCAAAGGGACTGCGGACTATGCGTTATGCTATCAAGGCAATACCTTGAGACTCGAAGGCTATACCGATGCTGATTGGGCGGGTGATCTCGACGAGCGAAGATCTACCTCGGGCTTTGTTTTCTTACTCGGGAATGGTGCAATATCCTGGAGCAGCAAGAAACAAACCTGCATCGCTCTATCAACCATGGAAGCCGAGTTCGTAGCATTCAGCATGGCGGTCCAAGAAGCTGTTTGGCTTAGGAAATTCTTAGACAGTCTGACGAATGCCTCTGACTCGAGCACTGTTCCTATATACAGTGATAGTCAAGCTTCGATTGCCTATGTCAAAGATCCTAAATTTCATTGTAAGACCAAACACATTGACATTCGATTCAAGTTTGCGAAGGATTATGATAAACGAAAGGAAGTAGACATAGGATACATATCCACGCATGAGATGATAGCGGATCCCCTTACTAAGGCGATCCCCAGAGATGTGTTTTTCAAACACTTATCATCTATGGGAATGCGTAGGTGCTGAGCTGTATCATGTAATATTTCCCATGTCTATAGAAGATCAAAATTTAATTTGCATACAAGTTTCTTACAAATGATTTTATATACATTTGTGTTTAAGTCTCAGCTATTTTTGTGTGTATGTCGGACAGATTAAGGTTGGCTCTCTCACATGAGCAACCGCCTTATCTTATCAGATGGATAAGATAGAGATGAGACTAGTTTAAAGTCAAAATCATTAGACAAATGATTTAGAGTCATGACTTAAACAAGATAGTCGAATAAAAGATCTGCATCATACGGATGCTTACAAAAGATCTGAGATCTGTATCACAAGGATATAAAGATCTCATTGGATTTTTTAAATCCTATCTGTCTTATGCAGGATGAGAGTCCGTGAATATTTCACGAGTAGTAAAGGGACTCAAAAAGATAGGCACTGTGGTGTCTGATCTTTTCATCCGTACAACATCATTAAGACATACTCTCCCTGGGAAAGGAGTGATGTTGTAATACGTGTTCATACCACGTATGCATTTCGACCACTGAGTTAGTAGCAATAGTGTTTGCTATTATGTGAGACTCAAAGGCCATATGGGTCTTAAATCTTACCCTCAAGGACTCCAATTGGTTCCTTTAGATTTGACGAGATGATCGCTATCTTAGCGTGTTACTAATGGGCTATGGTAATTCGGCTCGGCGGGGCACGTTAGAAAAGCGAATCAAGTCAAGATCAGAAGGTTCACAAGAAGAGGAAGATTGATTTCATATTCACATTTGGACTTTAATGATTCAAAGCTGGCCAGCCAATTGTAATCCAGATGGGATTCAATTGTTGAATATAAAGTATAAGAAATGTGAAGAAATAATCTAGGGTAAAGCATGCGTTGAACTACTCAACTTTGCACCTTCAAGGTCGTTGTGTATCTCTAACAAGTGCACAACAACAGACTCTACGCGCATGACGGTCGCACGGTCTATTTCTCGGTATGATAGATGAAAGAACTAAGGGAAAGACGTTCTCTTACAATCCCCTCAAGTGTGAGTGGGAGATGTTGGATATGGAAGACGTTAGTACACCCTTGTGGGGGATGTACGAGGGAATACGGACCTCGAACGTCGCGCACACGAAGTCATGTGCAAAGGGAATCTGTTCCCTTGCGGAGAGGATCTCTGTATGAGCGGGAAAGTCGCATTATATATGCATAAGTGCATGCGACATATGGCTAATAAAGGGGGAATATCTTAAGCTTATGTTGTACCATGCATATGGTACAACTTAAGCTTATAATGTGCCATGTATCATGGTACACCTTAATTAAGTTGTTCCAAAGGAACAACTTACCCTAAAATAACTACCTTGGGGGCTATAAATAAGACCCAAGGGTAGCCATTTTCCTTACACATTTGCATGAAATTCATGCATGCATCTTCTTCATAGCGAAGCTCTGCAGAAATAATTCCTCTCCCTCCTTCCAAGTTCTTGATCTAAAATAGAGATTTAGATTGTGGATTAGTAGCCTTACTCCGTTCGTGAGAAGACTCGATCCGTCGTGGCGAATCCGAAGGCAAAGTTCCGAGACTATCGTTCCGCATACGCAAGCGTAAGTCTCCACTTTAATTATCGATCCTAACTTTGTTTTGGACAGGATCCTTCAGAGGAAAGAGAAGAAAAGAATGTTTAAAAACATGTGGGAAAAACGTGTGGAGTTGTGGTATTGGATGAGGGAGGATAAGGGGTGTGATCTTGTGTGCTAGTCTCAAAACTTTAAAGATTTGGTTTAAATGAAAACAAAAGTTTTGATACAATCACATGCAGCCAAAAAAAAGCGATACTATAATATGAATGACTAAGGCTAAGGAATTGCCTGCTATGACGCTATCCACAACTATATGAATACCATCATTCAGACAACTTCATGCATATATCACGAGTAACACTGAGTATACATACATGACACAAAAGACAATCATTAACATCCTAAGGGCAGCACAGTCATACGGGTCCACACACTCTACATATAAATATACACCATGACGACATCATAAAACCAAGGGCCCACTACTAAACTAGAGTTGACACATGAAACTACAAGCACTAATGTCTAAACATAGAAAGAAAACCGAAAGCAAAAGCGCAACTAAACAAGATTGGAAAGAACGAGTTCAGACAAGGCGAGGATAAGAAGATAGCTGGTTGGATGGGACAAAAAAATATTGCTTAAAATAATTAAAGAGACGAAAGAAGGATTACGTGTAAAATATGGTATCATATATATATACTTATAAAATCATGTAGAAATAACAAGCAGATGATAAAATTTTACAACTCGGAAAAAAATAGTTAGACGAAGAAATAAAGAGTAGAGTGAGGTAGTGAATCTTTTGCAAATGAAAATAAGTTTATACAAAGATTTTTGAAGTATGAGCACGACGAACATAGGACTGATATATATAAACAAATTGAAATTCTAATTTAGTTTAGAAAATATTCTAAAAGTACGTACGGTAAGTGGTTAAAAATAAATTTCGTAGTTTAGAAAAAGTGATATATCAAAATTTCAAAATGGTAACAAGGTTTTAAAGCTGAAATACGAAGGATACCAGTTAGAAAATGGTTACGAGATAGTAACTAAAAATTTCGACCAAGAAGGTTTCAAAAATCCGTGAAAGAATTTTAACTCAACTGAAAAACGAGAAATTTAAACTATAAATATTAAGGGGTCTTCAAAGAAGTTAAACCGAGTGAAGAATTTAATAATAAATTTTGAAAATACTTTTAGAGAATCCGAATTTGCAATGGGGAGAGATTCGAAGAATTAACGATAATCGTCATGAAGCGATCACAGAAATCGAGGGCAAGAAACATGATCGCATGATGAATATGCCTAGGGCATGATGCATGAAAAGCTACGATGAAAATCTACGGTTGATAACACCAAAGTGTGATGATTGGATAGATGCTAGAAATCAGGGGTTCTAATTATCGGGCCGTCTAAAGATCAGGAGAACTCAGCACTAAGACTTCCTAATAAACGAGACTGTAGTAGAGATTTCAGGGAAGGATCCTAAGAGGATCAAGGTTACGTTCTGCTGAGCCCGAAATTGATGGACCCTAGCGAACGACTAAAAGAAGGACTCTAGAAGTCTAACATGGTCACACCCGGGTGAGAGGCCACTAGGGTATCCTAAGACGAGTATGACTAAAACTTAACCAAGGCGCCTGACTATCAAACCTGGATGTCTATCTAAGTCTTCCTACCATCTAAGACAAGGAAAACCTATTTTAGACTTGTACATGGATATTAAATGAATGCGGTACTCTTCTTGTTTCGAACTTTTTGCATGACCTGCATGGGCCACCTCTAAAAACCTGTCATGCCCTGCTTCCCAAAACGACGAAAGCGAGACGTGACTAAGGTTCACATGGGCCGGAGCTGTGAGGCTTGGACCAATTAAGCATCTGTAGGGGTACCATTTAAAAATTACAGGTTCTTGCATTTTTAAAATTCGGAACAACAGAAAGTACAGAAAGAAATTTGCATTCATTTTTACACAAGGATATCCAGAAGTACAAGAGTCTAAAAAGGAAAGTAAAGCCCAGCATGGCTACTACAGCAGAAAGGAAACTAATGGTGCAAGCACCCAACCTAGGCAGAAAAGTAAACGGTGCTACACACCCGAACTAGAAAGCGATAAAAACCTCCGAGGATCAGCAACAGGGTAGTAGCTCTAGGACTGGTCCTCGTCAGGAAAGTACTCCAGGTCAACGTCCTCTGGCTCCAGGTACTCAGGTATGTCCTGGCTCGTCCACGTACTCTGGCTCAACACCTGACGTACATCACCCAAGAGAAAAGGAACTGTAAGTCAGGTAAAGTCTACAAGGAAGTGTTAGACTCTACTGCAAGTGTAAGGTAATTAAGAGCAACATTTTACTGGTTGATTAACATACTGTTGTTATGACATGGTAGTTATACTATGCAGAAAGTAAAGCGGTACAAGAAAGTGAAATGCGACAGGCAGTAGCCATAGCGTGTGATACCGGCTACGGGACTAAGCTAGACGGGACATGACAAGAAAATAAGTACCGTGTGTGTCACGAAGGGTTCATGTCTTACGGTTCGTGGCGGCCAAACCCTCTCCTCGTGCGACCGCTCAACCCTACCCCAAACCCAAGTGCTCAAGACAAGACAACCAGAGATCACTCTCGCATGGAGAGCACCTGAAACGCCCGCAGGCTTTTTGTAACACGGAGATCACTCTCGCGGGGAGAGCACCTGAAACGCCCAAAGGCTTTTTGTAACACGGAGATCACTCTCGCGGGGAGAGCACCTGAAATGCCCGAAGGCTTGTTGTAACACGGAGATCACTCTTGTGGGGAGAGCACCTGAAACGCCTGAAGGATTTTTGTAACAGGACACGACATGACAAGTGTAAGTGATAGTTCTTTCTTGGGGGTCCACACGCATGCACACACAGAATAGCCCTAAGGTGTCAGTTGATGTTGTTGTTTGTGCTTAGACTTCGTCGTCAAGTCTAAGCTGTCAAGGGGGTCCCGAACGCTATCATTTCATGTCCGGTTCTCTTTAAATGTACTTTAACTTTCTAGGAAGGAGATGGCCTAAGCGTGGCCGTAAGTACAGAAGTGTAAACACTTGCCTGCGGTGGCGAGTGCGTCGTCGGTCCGGATCGTCTCGTCGAATCGACGCGTCAGTGAGGGTCCATCTGAAACGGGTCAACGGCGATGTCAGATCACTTTTTCCATCATTCCTATTCGGGTTCATTTCTAGGTTCAACGGGGCTATCCTAGCAGTCAAATTCACATTTTTGTTTTTGTTAAGCCTAATCAACGATCTATCCTATGTGTGCAGATATTCCTTCGTCGATGTCTAAGATTTAGCAACATTTTAAATGAGTAGAAATGAAATTTAATTATTGTTGATGATTTTTTGATTAAGTTTTTGATTCACTACGGTGTGGGTTCTTACTACGCGTTAGAGGGCTAACCTTTTTGACGTTTGATCGAAGAGTGGATGTCGGGTCTGAACGGTGATGGATATGTGTCGTCAGCAACATCTCGGCCATGGGTAGCATAGCAAGACACTTCCAGACAGTGAGGTGGCGGCACGAAAAGCAAGCAAGCGTCGATCTCTCTCCCGTTGCGGGTAGCGCAATGGATCTACACGACGGCGGCAACGTCGGGGAAAAACACACGAGTTCGGCGACGCGCGTGAACTCCTAGGATCAAAGGAGGCTACTAAGGATTGAAGGAGGTCAGTGGGGGGTTGCTCAGTCCGGTGGGTGGCCGATGGCGTCAGCACACGGTGGTGGACGGCCGTGAGAATTCGGGAAAGACAGATTTGCACAACGGTCATTGTCGTGTGTCGCAGCAGAAAAGCGGCGACCAGAGGGGTCAAAGGGGACTTTTAGTAGATAAAGGGGTTCTAGGGGGATCTAATAGTGGTGGATTGGTCGCCAGAAGTGGCCGAAGATGGCCGGGCGGTGGCATTGAACAGTAGGGCGCAGATCTATCAAAAACTACTGTTACGACTTGGTTTCAAGGGGATTTCAAGGAGATAGAGATGAGAGAAGTGAGGGAGGGGAGTTGCAGTTGATAGGGGGGATCGAGGGGAGGTTGATGGAGGTGGAGTGGGTGGCTGAAGGTCACCGGAGGCGGCAGGCATCGGGTTTTTTCGGCGATGAACAGATCTGTCCAAAATCGGGTGTTGTTGTGTTTGAGAGGTGTTTTGAGGGAGATAGAGAGTAGAGGAGAGGGGGAGGAGAGTTACAGGTGATATAGTGGTTCAAGGGGAGTCCGAGGGAGGCAGAGTTGGCCGGCAGAGTTGGCCGAAGTGTGGCGGGCATGAGTTTTCTGACGAGCCGGGCTGTCGACAGAATTTCAGCAACAACGTCAGTTTTTAGGTGCTTTAATGGAGTTTTGAGGGGGAGTGAGGAGGGAGGAAGAAGGGAGGAGGGGTGTAGCAACTAGGGGAGGTTGTGTGGAGTCACCGGCGACGACCGTCGATGGCTGGGCATGAGCAAGGGGGCCGGCTGCCAATTTTGGCCATGGGAGGGTTTTTGAGTGGTTTTAAGGGGGAGAGAGAGGAGATAGGCGAGAGGAAGGTGGAGGAAGGTGGTCGGAGGGTGGTCAGAGCCTCATCGGCGGTGAGAGGAAGGAGGGTGCAACCATGGAAGAGCCGGCGGCTGAAGTTGGGATTCATGCATGGGTTAGCTCTAGGGTAGGGTTTGTTTTGATTTAAAGAGATGTGTTGCTATAGCATGGTTTAAAGAGGGTGTAGTTAAGGGATGACTAGAAGAGAGGGTGATTGAGGGGGTGTGCAAAGTGGGTAAAAGTTGGGTGAGGGTAGACCTAGAATTCCATTCATCATACGTATGGATTTCTTAGAGATTTGATTAAGGGTTTGAAATTTGAAATTTGATTAAGGCTAACTGGGCTTGAATTTTGATTAGTCATTTGGTTGGGCTAGGGGTGCCCGAAAATTATGAAAAAATATCGGGGCAAGCGTGACGACGAGGGACTTGGGGGTACGATGGTCAATCGCTCGTTTGGTCCACGGAAAATGAAAAAAAAATAAAAAGGTCCGTCGACTAAGTCTAAAGCTACGACGTCCCTCCAATCAAACCTGATTTGTGGGAGAACGACCCGTGAAATGACGTTCACCAAAAATCCCATAAATAACTACTCTTTCATACGGTCACCATGATATATCACATCGTATAGTCTGGATCCAAGAAAGAGTCAAATAAAATACATGCACGAAAAACGTACGTACACGCAGAAATACTAACGGTCGAAAAGCGGCAGTTACATTCTACCTTAGAAATAATTCCGCCATCGGAATCACTTATAATAATAATAATAATAATATCTATATACAATTATGCCTACAACTCCCATGTTCCACATAATGATCGCTAATCCTATAACTCTCAATCAGTGTTCCCGAACAATTCATCATAACTTGTTTCTCCACTGAATAAGCTACAACTAGAATCACATCCTAGCACCTGACTATAGATCCACATTACCGTGTACAAATCAACAATCATCTCGTCCCCAATATATCATCCCTCATATTAACTCATAAATTTATCCTCCATAATCAATGAACCATCAAGCCACCTCTTATCCTTACCCTTAACATCTAATTTCCTAATCATGTTAAATCCATCTACAAAACATTCCATTCGTCTCAAAATATCATGTTACTTCCAATGCCTTCTCACCTCAACTCTATAATCAAGTCTTGATGCTTTAAATGCTCTACTCATTTCATGTTCACTCTAAATCATATTATACCTATATAGCTACTCCTATCTACCACTCGTCCTAGTTTCAGATCTGATACGTACTCATCTCCCTGTGTACAATCTCATTCAACTAGAATTCTCCATTGGGTCCTTTACACATTGGTATAAATAAAAGTAAATAGATAAGCCTTGGACACCTCATTCTTTTCATTCATAAGAAATCTAATCTAATATCCATGTATTCAAAAATCAACTAATCACCGGTACAACATACCTCATCTCACTCCATGCCTACCTGCAAACATAATCCTATAACAATAATAGCTAACACTAACAATATCATAACAATAAAAAGAATAACACTCCCGAAGAGGGAAAGAGAAGAAAAGAATGTTTAAAAACATGTGGGAAAAACGTGTGGAGTTGTGGTATTGGACGAGGAAGGATAAGGGGTGTGATCTTGTGTGCTAGTCTCAAAACTTTAAAGATTTGGTTTAAAAGAAAACAAAAGTTTTGATACAATCATATGCAGCCAAAAAAATAAGCTATATTATAATATGAATGACTAAGGCTAAGGAATTGCCTGCTATGACGCTATCCACAACTATATGAATACCATCATTCAGACAACTTTATGCATATATCACGAGTAACACTGAGTATACATACATGACACAAAAGACAATCATTAATATCCTAAGTGCAGTACACTCATACGGGTCCACACACTCTACCTATAGACATACACCACGACGACATCACAAAACCAAGGGCCCACTACTAAACTAGAGTTGACACAGGAAACTACAAGCACTAATGTCTAAACAATAGAAAGGAAACCGAAGGCAAAAGCGCAACTAAACAATTGGAAAGAAGTACCCCTAGGTGCTCAAGGTCATCTAAGTGTGCGAACTTAGAGGGTATGATCGAACGTTGGGAGAGCCTCTCAAATTTGACGCGGTGTGCATCATCTCTGAAGGTGATCCCAAACGTGTCGATCACCGTGGCAGGCTGTGCTGGTGGAGGTGGAATGGGTGAAGTGGGTACCAGGAGTGTGGGAGGTAGATCACTAGGAGGCAGGGAGTCCACTCTAGCAGAAGAAGGACCGGGGTCGTCTGTCTTCTTTCGCTTAGAAGCAGGCTGACGTGCACGAGACCTAGTGCATGGGGGCATCGTGGTGCCATGAAACGCGCAGATAATCACAACGTGCTTAAAATAAAATAGGGAACGAGTGTACCAAGCATGATGCGACTCCTCGTAAGCAACCTGAATGAGAGACGCCTCCCCTGCAGCTCCAAATCAGCACAGGATCTCCCCAAAGCTATCCTGAAGCACAAAAACAATAGATTAGCAATGAGAATAGTAAAATCAAGGGATTGATCAAGGGAAATATGCGTAAATAGGGTTCAATTTGGAATTGGGGTTGAATTGGGCTTTCGAAATGGGAAGAAAATGAAAATTGGCAATTTTCGGATTGGAGGTCTGGCGATCGCCAGCCGGCGGTGAGATGGGCGGTGGCGGAGGGTGCTCTAGCGATAGGGGTGGTTGCGCTGCTCGAGCGAGTTGGCGAAGGCTCGGGTGAGTGGAGGAGGGTTCGAGCGAGTCAGGGAAGAGGGGGGGTTTGCTGTGAATTGGGGATTTTGAAATCCTGATCGCCGATTTCGAAACTTATAGGATCAGCTCGCTTTAAGTCACTCGGCCGAGCGACGAATCACTCAGCCGAGTCACCTCCAAGAAAGATTGGATTATGTTGCATCGGTTGGGTAAGATGACTCGACCTAGTGGTTCGAGTCACTCGGCGAGTGATAAGCTCCATTCGGCCAAGTGGCAATTAAAAACAGAGCATGGGTTTCCGAATAATCTGTTATAGGCTCCTACTCGACCGAGTAAGAATAGTCACTCGACCGAGTGAGCTAAGCTACTCGACCGAGTAAACAGGCCTCATAGAGCAATTTAAGAGCTTATTGTGTCAAATTCACTCGGTCGAGCGACAAGTCACTCGGCCGAGCGGCATATAATTTCCAGAGAGGGGGTTTTCGAGACTTCCCTATACAGTACCCTACTCGACCGAGTAGGGTCTTCACTCAGTCGACTGAACAAGTCATTCGGCCGAGTGGGATGCTCTTTTCAGTTCCAGACTCTCTGTTTTGCAACGCTTTCTGTTTCTTCCTCTCCCACCAATTTCTTACTTCCTTTAGCAGTTAAGCGCATTCCTAGAGTGCTCTCCATCACTATGGCTGTCTTTCATTCATATGGACTCCTATCGTCTTCTTCCTGAAATGTAAAACGTATCCTGTTGTCAGATTCTTCCTAGACTCTTGACTCTATAGACTAATAAAGATCTAAAACAAAAATGAAAGTAAAATTCAACTAAAAACTAAGATAGAACCGTTGAGTTGCCTCCCGACAAGCGCTCGTTTAAGGTCTTGAGCTCGACCCCTTAAGATATAGCATTTAACGCGTGATGATTGGCGCATAGGAGATGCTCATGTAAAATTTACCAGGAAGGTCGTGAGGGTTCAGATGTAGCGTTAGCTCTTTTTTGGCCTTCCTAGTGGGCATCTCATCTCTAAAGTCAAACTTGGTTAATGGCGTCTAGGGCTAGGGAATCCCCACTATGGATTTTCAAGTTATCAGCGTCAGTTGTGAACAACCATAAAGTCAAACATGGTTAACGGTGAACTTGCCGCAACTCTATGGAGAACCGACTCACGCTGTTGTGCTTTTGTATATCTATAGCAATCTAAATTAGATCCTTGCTGTTGCGCAAGCCTAACTCAAACCACTAGCATTAAGATCGGCAATTATGTCCAATCCCAACTCAAGCTCGCTTTCGCACAACTTGAGTTTGGATCTAGATCGTGATAGTTCGTACTCGTTCATCGTCGTGCAACGAATATGAGTATAGGAGAACAATAAAAATGCTAGCTTTGGTCGCTGTGGTGCACCAAATCTAGGGGATTTCGATTGTAATCGTAAATCAAATATCTAGGGCCTTCCTTGGATCAATATCCTCTGCCGAGCTCACGAGATCCAAGAGAAATTCCTATCTATACGTAATAAATTAATCAAGATCTAACCTTTCTAACAAGCCTAATATAATGGCAATTCAATAGATCTCGCAATTCAAACATTAGACCCATAGGGTTCATCCCTCTGTCATAGAGCAAAGGAACTACTTATAATTCATATTAGAAATCGATAGAAAAACAAGATCAACAATAGAATTCATCATGCAATCAAGATTCAACAAGAGATATATCATAAAAATCAAAACTTGCAAGAGATCAAGACAAACCAATGTCGCCACGAAGCTTCAAAATAGAAAATTAAGAACCAATCTTCAATATCTCGCTAATACAAAAGCTTACCTAGAGCTAAAAACTCAAGAAAAATTATTCTAAGAAGTCTATCTGGTCTCCCCTGGGACTGGAGACAAAACTGGGCTTAAATACATGCCCCAAAAGAACCAAAAAAGCAGACCAAACTGCCCCGGCGTCGCCAGAAACCCTAGTTTTCCTGACTGGGTGTCTGCACTACTCGGCTGAGTGGGAATCTTACTTGGCTGAGTGAGAATTCTACTCGGCCGAGTATGACAGTCTGCAGATCATCCCAAAAAACAGAGAAGTCGGTATGTTTCTCTTCAAAATCTTGGTCTCCACTCGGGCGAGTGGAGTTCTTACTCGGCCGAGTGGAATTCACCACTCGGCCAAGTATATTGTGGTAATCAAGCTGGCAGATGTCATCGTGTCAGCTTTGCTCGGTCGATTAAGCTGCTTCACTCAGCCGAGTGAGCTGCCTTACTTGGCCGAGTGGCCTGTTTCAGAGCTCATTCCTTCTCCTCCTCGTTTCCTCGTCGATTCCTTCGACGTCCTTCTTCTTCCACTCATCCTCTAGGGCCGTTAACTCTTCGATATGCATGAGCGACGCTCCGGCACACGTACAATTCCTCTAGGCTCCAAATTGCTTCCGATTGCTCCATATCTCCTGAAATCAGACGAAAACAAGAAATAGTGAAAAGTATCGAAACATCGTCAAATAATCGTGAAAACGCGATATGAGCAATCGAAATGACATGAAAATGTGCAGAAATAAAGTGCAAAATATGAGCCCACTGTTGACGATTTGTTATATTAAGATGGTCACCTTGTTTCTGTTAAAGATCACTTATTCTATAAAAGAAGTTTAGCTACTGTTGATGACAAGTTTTGACAAGCGCATGGTAGTGTCAGTGAGACATACATATCTTTTTGAATAAATAAATATGTTGGGGACAAAACAAAAAAATACAACCGTATGTAATGCCCTACAAGCTACTGCACAAGTACTAGAGGGGGGGTGAATAGTACTTTAAAAATAACAAGGAGTATAATTCCAAATTATTGTGCAAACAACTACCAAATAAATTTGTGGAAGCTTAAATTGAATGACAACAACAAAATTAATAATGCAAACAAATGATGTTAATGGGTTCGGATCCACCCAAGTCTCCCCGACTTGTTCCCGGTGATCCTACGTCCCAACCACCCGGATCCCCTCCGGATACTTAGGTTAGAAACCCTAACCCAAGATTTCCACTATGAATATCTTGTGAAAAACCTTCACAAGATCAAATCATACAACAACGGCAATAGTGAATCCCACAACCCGGGATCACAACCTTCTCTCACAACCGAGAGAACCAATAAGCAATATAAAAGAGTTTATATGAAATAAACAATCTTACCACAAAATCCTATACCTTGAGTTTTTCTTACCCAATAGGTGAAATGGAGGATTTGAGGAAGATGAAGTCACCAAGACCTAGCACCAAGGAAATGACCAGCAATCGGTGCCTAGGAGAGATTTGGAGACTTGGATCAAGCTATAGCTTGAAGAGCTCACCAAGAACAAGCTTCTCTCAATATGGATTCTAGATCTAGAATAGTGAGAGAATGGGTTTCTTGTGAGGAAGAGAGCTTTAGAAGAGAGTGAGAATGGCTATCTCTTTTGATCTCAATGAATCTCTGAATGGAAGCTCTAACCTAGATAGAAATGACCTAGGTTCGTATTTATAGGATCCCATAAAAACAACTTAGGTCAAATTCCAACGGATAGAAATCTGAGAAAACTAGTCGGTCTAAGAACAACCACTGACCGACTAGTTCATCAACTAGTCGGTCAGTCAAACAGCATGGACCGACTAAGTGAGGAACTGAGAAGAAAGAGAAATTCAGACCTAGAAATCTAGTCGGTCCAAGAAGACTTTCTGACCGACTAGTTTCACAACTAGTCGGTCAGTCAGTGAACATAGACCGACTAAGAGGCAAAATGAAATAGTCTGAATACAAATTGACTTAGTCGGTCCAAGAACAAAAGTTGACCGACTAGATTGTCAACTAGTCGGTCACCAAACGTTCTTAGACCGACTAACGATAAACAATAGCTTATGAGAAATTTAGTATGAACAGTAAGTCACAACTAGTCGGTCAAAGAAGCATCACTTACCGACTAGTTCACAAACTAGTCGGTCGGTGAGTCAACGTAGACCGACTAACTGTAAACAGTAAAGTCCAAGAAATTAAGGAATCAAACTAGTCGGTCCAAGAAGAGTTGCTGACCGACTAGATCACCATCTAGTCGGTCAGTACTTCTTCTTGTACCAACTAACATGCACAAACAAGTCCGAATCGAAGCGCGACGCTTCGAGAAAGTTAGAATGAACTTGTACTAAGATCCTAGAGCTACGATATGAGCGTTATGAAGTTAGAATCGTAAGATATACTCAAGGCTTAACATTCTATATATCGAAGCTAAAAAGACTATAAATAAAACCTTAAAGAACGGTCTTCGAGAGCTTCGATTGATTCTTCATAACTTCCAAAATGGCGCAAGAGCTTCAACGAAGCTTTAGGCATGAATACGAGCTTTGAGAAGTGTTGAGATGTCGCTTTGAATGTTCTCGTGAATTTGGCGACGATCTCCAATACTGCGCTCACAAATTGTTAGTTCATGGATTATTTATGTTTGCTCATCATCAAAACCAAATCTGGGGAGTCCAATATTCAACATTCTCCCCCTTTTTGGTGATGACAAACCAACATAAATAATAATCAAAAATAATGATTCAAATGTAAAATACTTACTCCCCCTGCATTGATGACACGTTAATTCCAAAATGAATATATATGAATTGCATCAATCAGACGAGTAAGATAAATAAAGAGAATCAATTTTTGAAATATCGGATTTTGAAAATCCTTATATATATCTTAACTCCCCCTGAATCTAACATATCAAACTAGATTCTTGGAAATTGAGTTAAATTTTCATTTGCGCTATTTATTATCATTATCTCTCCCCCTTTGGCATTATCCCAAAAATGGGGGGCATACAACGACAACAACTAGGAAATGGAAAATCCAACATCGGGAGTCGTAGACAATGACGATGGAACTAATTGACACCAAAGGAAAAATGATGAAATCAAATCAAGGTGTGCCAAATTGTCCATTATCAAAAAGCGATAATCAAAATGATCAAAAATACCAAATAATTATTCATTTCTTGAATAAAGAAACATACTCTTCAATATTCAATATTTCTTGGTTAAATTTGTGCATGGAAAACAATTCTATACAATTATAGAATGTCAATCTATTTAACCAAGTTTTTCAATCGTCGAGCGACGATTTTACATAGCATGGACATTGAATGAGAATTAATGTGCACGACGAAGTAAATATCACAACATGAACATCGATGTATATATAGATAGAAACATCATGAGTACATCCAAAAAGATATCGAATACAAGAAGTACATCATATCAAGTACGAGACATCATCTATAGCAACATCAAAAATTACAACATCATCATCCACATCAAAATATAACACCATCATCAACATCATCCAAAGTACATCAAAATATCCAACACCGACATCCAGAAAACTCAAAAATACATCAAAACACCCCTCAAACTCCATCCTAACCCAAAATACTCTCAAAAAGATATGTCATCCAAAGAGTAGTGGAGAGTCCTTGGAACAGACGATCACGAGGAAGTGGCTGGATCTGCAGTCTCCGTGGGTCCAGTCGAAGGAGTGGACTCAGGCTCTGCAGGGAGGAGAGGCGTCTCAACAGACGGGATCGTCGGGGCAGGTGTGGAAACGACTGGCTCAACAGCAGGGGTCTCAACAGCAGGGGTCTCAACAGCAGCAGGCTCGTCAACAGGGACAGCAGGAGTAACAGCAGCCTCAGAAGACTGGACTACTGTTGCAGAAGTCTCTGGAACACCGGAAGAGGTGCCAACTCCAGGAGCAGAAGTGGTAGCAGCAGCAGCAGTGGCCTCATCGCCACGGGCTAAGGAAGTGACAAGCTCGTCAATCTCCTCATCGTCTATCTCCTCGGCCTCAGAAACTGAAGGAGGAAGATCAATGCCCATCATCTGAGCCATATGGCAGACGACCTCCTCGGTACGAGCCAAACGCGACTCGTGCCGACGAAGAAGGCGTACGACATCATCTAATGTAGCAAGAGGAGTGGAGGCAGCAGCAGCTGAGGGAGTAGCCTGAGAAGCAGATATGGTCGACCTCTGCACGTGACGAAGCGCCGCTAGAGATTTCTTAACGGCCGTCGCGTTCAGAGGGGGACCCAAGGGACGCTCATCGTCAGGAGGGAGAGGGACTCGGAAATGACGAAAGACAGGGTCAGCAGACACGGATATGGAATATGCGCAGATTTATTAGTCTTGCATATACACTCGAAAGAGTCCATCTTATCGAGTATAACGCGAGCCCAATTAATCTCGCAACCCAAGAAAAGAGCGTAAATAATCTTCAAAAATGGCTGGGATGGAAGTGAAGATGATCCGTACTTGGGAAGCAAGCACGAATTCAGAATAAGATTCAATACCCATGCATTTGGCTTGAACGACTTCGAAGGAACTCCAATAAAGGCAGGAGGGATCACATGGAAGATGTCAGAAAGAACGGACTGATCCAAGGAAGATATATCATCGACGGAAATGTCAGAAGGAAGGAGACCAGGCGACGAACAGCCAAGAATCTCCCCCAAGATTTCTGCCGTGAGAACTATAGGAGTTCCCAAGACAGTAGTCTCGATGGAGTGACTCGCATCGTACTGGCCTCGGACACGATTGGCATAGAACAATTTTACCAGGCGAGGATATGGTTTAGGGTTGGCCTTAAGATCGTAGCGTAGGTAGTCAAGGAGGCCACTATAGGAGAGGAGGTCAGCTAAGCCAAGGAAATCTGAAAACTGAACATAGTGCTCCAATAGCATCGGGCAGTGTTCAATACGGTTGTAGGCCGCGAGACACATAGGGTCGTCGCGACACAACGATATGTCAACACCACCCGCTGGCATTGGGCCCTTTCCCTTTGGCTGGCGAGTCCTTGGACGAAGTGGAGGAGTGGGTTCCCTATGGCTAGGCTCATCCTCAGGGATAAACTCAGTATCGGAATCAGGAGGAGTCGAGGGTGAGTGGAGTATGGGCTTTTTGGACATAGATTTTCGGGGTTTGACCGTCGCCGTCCTCTGCTTCTTCAGAGGAGGCGAAGACGGAGAAGCTTGGGTAGATTTAGCACGACGCTTGGGCTTAGGTGGATTCCTAGGGTCAGAAGGCTCTATAGACATAGGAGAAGCCCCAGATGAAGTGATAGGGATCCTCGTCTTTGCCATGGTCGTGGCACGACGAGTACAAGCAAGCGATGACGGAGGATCAAATACCCTAAGCACACAGCCCTAAGATCCGAAATCCGAAAAAAAATCAAGCCCTAGATGAGATTCGAAACCCTAGAACCTAGATAAGATCTAAATCAAACCCTAGAGAATGAATCGAGACCTAGGAGAGGAGAGATATACCTAGGAGGAGGAGTCGATGGCGGCGGACGGCGGGGATGGTTGGAAAGATGGCCGGAAGTCGAAGGGTCTCAAGAGGGGATAGGGTTTTTGCGGGCTGAAGCTGAGAGGAATACCGACTAAAACACGTTTTAGTCGGATGAAGATGGAGTTAAGTCGGTCTGGAAGCGAAAAGACACAAATGCCCTAACCTACTTAGTCGGTCACAGTTCAAGAACTGACCGACTAGATTACGATCTAGTTGGTCGGTCAATGAGCTTGAACCGACTAAGTCGAAACAGAGGCAAACAGGAATTTTTAGGGCTAGAATTAGTCGGTCGCAGTATACTCACTGACCGACTAGTTTTCAATCTAGTCGGTCGGTAAGTGTATTGTGACCGACTAAAGAAAGAAAATGATAAGAGTTAGATAAAAGCTTGATCTAGTCGGTCTGAGTTCACTAGCTGACCGACTAGATGAGCATCTAGTCGGTTGACTAATGAACTGAAACCGACTAGAAGAGTCCAAAAATTGATAATTGATTTCTCTTCACAAACCACTTGGATGAAACATCTTAACACTCTCATTAGTCATCTAAATTACCCCATAAAACGTCAAAATCTTAAATACGACATTCAAAGTAGAATTTGAGCAAAAATTCAAACATATCACATAAAATTCCCAAAAATTCAATAAAGCTAGCATGAACGAAATATCACGAAATCGAATAGCATGCAAGATAATTGAATGAAATATGAATCCTATATCTCGGATTCACCCATAATCCCCAATTCTCGACGCAACCGCACAAAGGAGTCCTCCTTTAGGGGTTTCGTGAAAATATCGGCGATTTGCTTTTGGGTTTCAACGTACACTAAAATGATGTCCTTTTTAGCAACATGATCATCTAAAAAGTGGTGTCGGACATCTATGTGTTTAGATCGGGAATGGTGCACCGGATTCTTCGAAAGACAAATAGCACTTTGGTTATCCACCATGATAGGGCTAGTATCACAGTGAATACCAAAATCCTTCAGTGTGTGTCTCATCCAAAGAACCTGGGCACAAGCGGCACCGGCGGCAATATATTCCGCCTCAGTGGTTGAAAGTGATACGGAATTTTGCTTCTTGGAAAACCAAGAGACAAGAGAATTTCCTAGAAAATGGCAAGTGCCACTAGTACTTTTCATGTCGGATTTGCATCCCGCATAATCGGCATCACTATATGAGACTAACTCATACGTGCTAGATTTTGGATAAAGTAATCCAAAATCAAGTGTATAACTTAGATAACGGAAAATACGTTTTACCGCTACTAAGTGAGACTCCTTAGGTTGAGACTGATAACGAGCACATATGCATACGGCAAACATAATATCGGGCCTACTTGCGGTAAGATAAAGTAAACTACCTATCATACCTCGATATAGACGAATGTCTACATCCTTACCGCCCGTATCCTTGTCAAGATGCGTAGTCGTGCTCATTGGAGTCTTTTTCCCGGAAGCACTCTCCATTCCAAATCGCTTAAGCAACTCCACCGTATACTTCGTTTGGTGGATGAAGATTGCATCGTTCAATTGGCGAATTTGGAGACCTAAGAAATATTTGAGTTCGCCCATGTGGCTCATCTCAAATTGTTCCTTCATAACATTAGAAAACTCTTCGCAAAGAGTGAAGTTAGTAGCACCAAAAATGATATCATCAACATAAATTTGAACTAATAAAATATCATTGTTCGCATGCTTAACAAAAAGTGTAGAATCGGCTTCGCCCATTTTAAAATTCAAATCCAAAAGAAAATTCTTTAGGCGATCATACCAAGCTCGAGGAGCTTGTCTCAAACCATAAAGAGCTTTCTTAAGTTTAAAAACATGATTTGGAAATTTTTCATTTATGAAGCCCGGAGGTTGAGAAACGTAAACTTCCTCAACAACATCTCCGTTTAAAAATACACTTTTAACATCCATTTGAAATAACTTAAAATTTTTATGGCATGCATAAGACAATAAAAGTCTAATTGATTCTAATCTAGCTACCGGAGCGAAGGATTCTTCGAAATCGATACCTTCCTCTTGGAGATAGCCTTGAGCAACTAACCGAGCTTTGTTCCGGACGACGACTTGATTTTCGTCGGTTTTGTTCTTGAAGATCCACTTTGTCCCTATGACGGTGTGGTTCTTCGATGGCAAAGGAACAAGCTCCCATACCTCATTCCTCTCGAATTGAATGAGTTCCTCCTCCATGGCAAGGATCCAAGCACTATCTTTGCACGCTTCAACTATATTCTTTGGCTCTATCGATGAGGCAAAGGCACAATTGGCGAAGTGGTGGACTTGAGATCTCGTCTTGACACTATCATGAATATTGCCAATGACTTGCTCATGGGGATGGTCGCGAACGGTATGAAACCGCTTGGGAATACCTTGATCACTAGGCACATTCTCAACAACTTCATTAGTCGGGTTAGTATCAATAGAATCAATTGAATCAATAGTCTTAGAATTTTCAAACGAATCACGTAAAACATCCATAGAATCATTATCATTTGAAATTCTAGAAATAGTAAAATTCTCATTAAAAGAGACATGAAGTGATTCCTCGATCGTAGAGGATCTTTTGTTGTATATCCGGTAGGCTTTGCTACGTGAGGAATAACCAACAAATATCCCCTCATCCGATCTCGGATCAAACTTGTCCAAATTATCATATGTGTTTTTAATAAAACATTTTGCGCCGAAAACACGAAAATGTTTAACTTGAGGCAATCTACCAAACAACAATTCATAGCAAGTTTGTTTGGTGCTGAGCCTCAAAAGTATTCTATTAAACACATAACAAGCGGTGTGTACCGCTTCCGCCCAAAATTGATAACCAAGTTGACTATCTTCGAGCATAGTGCGAGCACACTCCACAAGCGTTCTATTCTTCCTCTCAACAACACCATTTTGAGGAGGTGCGCGAGGGAAAGAAAACGTGTAAGTAATTCCAAGATCATCACAAAAATTTGAGAAAGACTCATTCTCAAATTCACCCCCATGATCACTACGAATAGTGACTATGGTGGTTCCGATGAGATTTTGTACTTTCTTCACAAATATTGTGAAGTTTTCAAAAGCTTCATTTTTATTACATAAGAAAATACCCATGTAAATCTTGAATAATCATCAACGATGACTAGTCCATATCTTGCATTTCCTAAGGAAGCAACTCTAGTTGGCCCAAATAAATCTAGATGTAATAGCTCTAGTGGCCGTTTCGTAGAAATGCTTTTCTTAGGTTTAAATGAAGATTTAGGAAGCTTGCCACGTTGACACGAATCACAAAAACTTTTCTTTTCAAAAATGAGTTTCGGAAAACCTTTAATGGAATTTAATTTTGAAAGCTTATAAAGTGTTCCAAAGTTCACATGTCCAAAGCGTCGATGCCATAAGTGTTGTTCACTTGTGTTGGCAACGAGACATTGTTCATATGACTTAGGAAGATCCAAAATATAAATATCTTTATGGCGTGTGCCGGAAAATAATAATTTATTATTATCATTTGAAATATGACACAATCCTTTCGCAAAGCTAACTTTGTAACCTTTGTCACAAAGTTGGCTTATTGAAATAAGATTATGATTTAAACCATCAACTAGATAGACATCACTAATTAAGGGTTTAGACGGGTTACCCACTTTACCAACACCGACGATGGTTCCGCTCTCATTGCCTCCAAATACGACGCGGTTTCCATTTGCAATGGGAACTATTCCGGAGAGCAATTGAGCGTCACCCGTCATGTGTTTTGAACACCCGCTCCAATTCCCTTTGGAGCTAAATTTAAATTTGTTTCTCCTCTTCTTTTTCTTTTCCTTGAGTACCTAAAGATAGAAACTTTCATATCATGGTACCCAAGGTCATTGGGTCCTCAAAAGTTAGACCTTTGGAAGCCAAGTCCAATTGGACTTTGACTTCCCCACATAATTTCTACTATGCACAACATTCGAAAAATAAGCATTCATATATACTTGTTTTTCATCCATGCTTGTGTCCTTTGGGCTCCAAATAGTGAAAATTTTGGGAGCCATCATCCTATTGGGTGCATGCATGCGACGTTGATTTCTACGTGATGCATGTTGTGGATAGGCATAAGGAACATGATGGAATGGTGCACGACGAGAATTATTCATATGATGAGGTGGGTGATCATATGCATGTGTGGGAACACGTGCGTGAGGGTGTCTCACATGGTGTGCACGTGCCCGTGAACGTGTAGCATAGAAATCATCATATGTGTGAGACGGTGGAGTAGGACGTGTGTTCCTACGTGGCATGGTATTTGTGTACATATAAGCATGCCCCTTCTTTGGAGGTCCACCCAAAGTGGGTTTCTTTCCAAAAGAGGGTGTGGACGAGGTGGAAGCACCATTGGTAGATGAACTACCAATAGAGTGTTTGCTACCACTCGTAGAGTCACCGGAAGTTGGCCTAACAAAAGTAGTGGCCGATTTGGATGGACATCCCATCGTATACCCCAAACCAATGTGGTGATTGGCCGGAAGTAAGTCACTTAGGATTTTATCCAAATGGTCCTTACCCTTATTGAATTTATTAATTCGGCCTAATGTGTTCTCATATTTCTCTTTTGAGAGAACGCATAGAAGTATCCAAAGTAGATACTTGTGATGTGAGCACATAAACACGAGATTTAAGACTTTCATTCTCAATACTCAAAGTTGAGTTTTGAGAAGTCAAATCCGCTATCCTATGTTCTTCCGGATCATCTATGCTAACATGTTCAAGTTTAGATTTGAGATTAACAATCTCATTTCTTAACTCTTCAACAACGGTGTCGTTGTTGGTGATGATAGTCTTAGGCGAGGTTTGAATGCTAGCTAGGTCATCTTTTACTTTAGTATGTCTATTTACTAATTTAGTGTATTTAGACCATAAATGAGAGTTAGCATCCCTAAGATCATCCATAGTTACCTCATCGTTGCCTTCGTCGTTGCTATCATCGGAGGAGGAAGATCCTTGATCATGCTCTTCTCTTGCCATGAAGCACATGTGCGCTTGCTCCACTTTCTCATCGTCCGACTCTCCGCTTGAGGAATCCTCGGAGTCGGTGAATGTTGCTCTGACAAGTCCCTTTTTGTACCCCTTTTTGTACTTCTTTGACTTGTCGAACTTCGGCGCCTTCCACTTCTCCTTTTGCTTGTTTTGAGGACAATCCGCTTTGATGTGTCCTGGCTTATTGCATTTAAAGCACAAAGGTGGAGAGGCGTTAGTAGAAGTAAATTTAGATTTTTGTTTGAAGTTACCCTTTCGGAAGAAGCGATTGAACTTCTTTGCCATGAGTGCAATGGATTCCATGTCCATTTCTTCTTCTGAGTCCTCATCATCGGTAGAGGTGGATGAAGCCGCCTTGAATGCAATCGCCTTTTTCTTAGGCGCATCTTGGTTCAAATAGGACTTCATCTTTTCTTGTAACTTCACCTTGCTATCTTTGCGTACCTCGTATGACATCAAAGTACCCATCAATTGAACTACGGTATACTTATTCATGTCATTACCTTCCTCGATGGCGAAGGTATGTTTCTCCCAAGAAGAAGGAAGTCCTTCGATAAGCTTTGAGCACTTCTCCTTTTGAGTGTAGGACTTGCCGAGGGCCTCTAACTCGTTTATTATGTCAACGAAGCGAGCGTAATATTCTTTCATCTTCTCGCCCTGTTGCATATGAAACATTTCGTAATCTTTGTTTACGACTACGAGTTTAGAGTCTCTTACCCTACTCGTCCCTTCATGAAGTATGAGGAGGGAGTTCCAAATTTGATATGCACTCTTACATGTGCATATCTTATTGAAGTCCTCGGGCTCCAATGCGCATTGCAATGCATTCATTGCCTTGGCATTGCTTACCTCCGCGGCGATCTCCGCGGTAGTCCATTTCTCAAAGTCTTCTTCTTCGGGCTCGATGTATTCCTTCATTGTGGTCCTCCATAAGGATGCACTCCGGAGGAAGGTTTCCATCCGGCATTTCCAGTACCCGTAGTTGGTACCGTTGAAGAATGGAGGCCTCGTAGAGGAATGTCCTTCCATCACCGAAGATGCTCCTTCTCGGTTCCTAAAGGTGTCATAGTTGGAAGGTGGACGCACGGTCTTGTTTTCGTTGGCAGACATAGCTAAGTATCTGGCTCCGATACCAAATGTAATGCCCTACAAGCTACTGCACAAGTACTAGAGGGGGGGGGTGAATAGTACTTTAAAAATAACAAGGAGTATAATTCCAAATTATTGTGCAAACAACTACCAAATCAATTTGCGGAAGCTTAAATTGAATGACAACAACAAAATTAACAATGCAAACAAATGATGTTAATGGGTTCGGATCCACCCAAGTCTCCCCGACTTGTTCCCGGTGATCCTACGTCCCAACCACCCGGATCCCCTCCGGATACTTAGGTTAGAAACCCTAACCCAAGATTTCCACTATGAATATCTTGTGAAAAACCTTCACAAGATCAAAATCATACAACAACGGCAATAGTGAATCCCACAACCCGGGATCACAACCTTCTCTCACAACCGAGAGAACCAATAAGTAATATAAAAGAGTTTATATGAAATAAACAATCTTACCACAAAATCCTATACCTTGAGTTTTTCTTACCCAATAGGTGAAATGGAGGATTTGAGGAAGATGAAGTCACCAAGACCTAGCACCAAGGAAATGACCAGCAATCGGTGCCTAGGAGAGATTTGGAGACTTGGATCAAGCTATAGCTTGAAGAGCTCACCAAGAACAAGCTTCTCTCAATATGGATTCTAGATCTAGAATAGTGAGAGAATGAGTTTCTTGTGAGGAAGAGAGCTTTAGAAGAGAGTGAGAATGGCTATCTCTTTTGATCTCAATGAATCTCTGAATGGAAGCTCTAACCTAGATAGAAATGACCTAGGTTCATATTTATAGGATCCCATAAAAACAACTTAGGTCAAATTCCAACGGATAGAAATCTGAGAAAACTAGTCGGTCAAAGAACAACCACTGACCGACTAGTTCATCAACTAGTCGGTCAGTCAAACAGCATGGACCGACTAAGTGAGGAACTGAGAAGAAAGAGAAATTCAGACCTAGAAATCTAGTCGGTCCAAGAAGACTTTCTGACCGACTAGTTTCACAACTAGTCGGTCAGTCAGTGAACATAGACCGACTAAGAGGCAAAATGAAATAGTCTGAATACAAATTGACTTAGTCGGTCCAAGAACAAAAGTTGACCGACTAGATTGTCAACTAGTCGGTCACCAAACGTTCTTAGACCGACTAACGATAAACAGTAGCTTAGGAGAAATTTAGTATGAACAGTAAGTCACAACTAGTCGGTCAAAGAAGCATCACTGACCGACTATTTCACAAACTAGTCGGTCGGTGAGTCAACGTAGACCGACTAACTGTAAACAGTAAAGTCCAAGAAATTAAGGAATCAAACTAGTCGGTCCAAGAAGAGTTGATGACCGACTAGATCACCATCTAGTCGGTCAGTACTTCTTCTTGTACCAACTAACATGCACAAACAAGTCCGAATCGAAGCGCGACGCTTCGAGGAAGTTAGAATGAACTTGTACTAAGATCCTAGAGCTACGATATGAGCGTTATGAAGTTAGAATCGTAAGATATACTCAAGGCTTAACATTCTATATATCGAAGCTAAAAAGACTATAAATAAAACCTTAAAGAACGGTCTTCGAGAGCTTCGATTGATTCTTCATAACTTCCAAAATGGCGCAAGAGCTTCAATGAAGCTTTAGGCATGAATACGAGCTTTGAGAAGTGTTGAGATGTCGCTTTGAATGTTCTCGTGAATTTGGCGACGATCTCCAATACTGCACTCACAAATTGTTAGTTCATGGATTATTTATGTTTGCTCATCATCAAAACCAAATCCGGGGAGTCCAATATTCAACACCGTATGCATGAGGATTTTATATGCCAAGATTTGATTTGGGGACAGTGGGGCAAGAGCTTATAAAAATGTGCTAAGGCATATTGGAATTTAAATTAAGCCATGAGTTAGAAGCCTTTTTCCCGCTTTTTTTTTTCATTTTCTTCTTAATTAAATCTAAACACAAACTACCTTCAAACTAAATAATTTATGACTTTACAAATGTTGCAGGTAAAAACTGCTAACACTGAATTTGTATTGAAATGAGAATCACGGATACAATGATTACAAGTTTAGGGGGTTAGACGAAGCTGATCATGATTGAAAGACGCTTTGCTAGTGGGAAGCCCAAGGTCGCCCTTCAATCGGTGTAAGTCGCCCGTCTAATGGAGTTGAACGCCCAAGGTTACCTCGATGCCAACGACTGAAGCGGGCTACCTGCAAGGAGAACAACTCGTCAAAAAAGTGGGGCTGGACACCAGACGTAGCCTCTCCGATGCTTAAGTCAGCGGGTGACTGTAGGGAGGACATCGAACACCCAAGGCGATCTTAGAGGCAAATCAGAACTTGAGTGGCGATCTGGTGTGGAAGGTGAGAATATGTGGAGGATATTCCACCTTTTGTACATGTGAATGTATTAGGAATTCTTACAGATTAGCCAGCCCCTTCTCGTTAGAGGAGAAGGGGTATTTATAGGCTGCAGGAGTCGGTTGCTTTAGCTGAGCTGGCAGTGTTATGGGTCCGGCTGAGGATGTTAGAGCCAAATGTGTCAGGCGCGCTTTTGTCAGACCGTCAGAGCCGTTAATGTCAGGTGTGCTTTTGTCAGTTTGTCTGACGTCAAAACGGCTGGGTGTGCTTTCGATAGGCGATCAGGCGGTAAGGTGGCGAAGCGACCAGGTGCCCTTTTGTCAGAGTTGTCTATAGTGAAACTGCTAGTGGCATGTCATCTTCCTCCGTGGGTGAACTGGTTGGTGAGCGACGTCTGGGTGAGCTTCCTGCGGGGCGAGCCACTCTGGGCACGAGCTGTTTCGGGGGCGAGCTTGTTGTTCCGCTTGGCGAGCTTCTCTGGACCTCAGCGAGCTTTGGCAAACTAAACTTCCTTATGGAGATTCGGTGGGCCAAGACTTGGGCCCTGAACAAGTGGGGCCTAGATCGTCTGGGCCGATCTTGATGTCGTAACAATTGCCCCCATCATTCGAGTTGGAAACGGGAAGTCCGGATCAGCTTGGATGACGCCCTTCACTCTATCGAATGACAGCTGTAACATTAAATGCGATTCGACTGCCGAATCCCTGAAGTCATCATGACGATTCAGAAGCAAGGAGATATCGAAGCGCACCCGCCATTCGGCGTGCGTCACGTGTCGTGTACGGTTCTAGGGAGAAGCTGAGGCGACACCTCGGCTTCAGATCACGCCACGTGGCCTGCTCTCAACTGTAGAGATCGCCTGACTCTTTTTATAAAACCAGGATGGGTGAACGGTCGAAGGTTCTTGCTTTTAAATTTGAAATTTTCTTACGGTCTTCGTCTTCGAGCATTTGCAGCCAATCTTGCTTCGTAGGAGCTCCTATGTACTCTCTCTCTTTGGTGTTTCCTTCTTCTTCTTATCAGATGACTTCTTCCAGGTCTTCTTCTTCTAACAAACACACCGAGAAGAACTTCGATGAGTTCATTGATGTTAGCTCCGAAGGGACGGAGGAATATACGGTGTCGTTGGAGTCTTGGCTAGAGGAGTGAGAAGCAGCCCCTGCTGTCCCCTTGACGTCGACAGCCCCTGAGAGCGCCTAAAAGAAGGGCCCAAGGCCGACTGTCGGCTGGGCTATACGAATGGGTCCGACGGAGATCCTGGCCATATCTCCCAAAACAAAGCACATCAGCTGCACCAAGATTCGTTCACAGTATATCCGACCGTCCTACGATGTTCGCCTCCCCACACCCGATGAACTGGTCTGTTCGCCCACAGACAACGAAGTCGGAGTCTACGTTCCAACCTTCGAGCTTGGGCTTCGATTTCCACTCCACCCCTTCTTCTTGCACATGATGAACTCCTTGAGCTTCCAATCTTCCAGTTGATGCTGAACTCGATCAGCGCTATGGTTGGGTTCCTTGTTATCTGCAAGTTTCATACGGCCTGGAAGGAGGAGATGGAGAAATAATTTAAGATCATGGATGGTCTTGGCCAGCAGCTGGAGGAGGCGGTAGCCCGAAGGGTCACTCTGGAGAACGCCCATGCCGTGGAGGTCGAGTCAAAGGGGCGTGAGATTACCGAGCTCACGCATCAGGTGGTGGTGCTGAAGGAGGTCGATCTCGAGGCCGCGAAGACGGAGGTCATCATCAAGTACCAGAAGGACGAGCTCCTTCCCCTCATGAAGGAGATCCAGGTTAGGAGCATAGCGGAGGCCCAGGAGGCGAGCTTGCGGGAGGGCCTTCAGGCTGGCCTCGAGAAGGCAGGGAAGAGGCTGAAGAGGCTGCATCCCGGGCTGGAGATCGACTTCTCTACGTTGATGGCCGCCTCGAATGGCAAGGAGGAAGGAGAAGGCGGGGGTCTAGGTCCGTCTGATGGCAATCAAGCTGGCAGAAATGTCGACGACCAGGCGGAGGTCGCGGCGATGGAGCCAGCGGAAGCCGAGGCCGGGGCCCATGTAGAGGTGCCATAATGCGGTTAGGGAGGGTAGCATAGGGCCGGTCTTGGGGCCAGATGTAGGACCTGGTGTAGGAATCTTTGATGTAATGTAAACTTTAAATTTTAACGAAATATACCTTTGACGGTTCTCCTTGTTTGTGCTTGCATTGTTGTCCGTCACTATTTTTGCCTGTGTATGCCCTCAACTTTCTTCTTAGACGTGGCTACTGCCCTGGAGAAGCGGAATGTTGTGGAGTTCAGGTGTGATTGAGTTGGCGAAGATCTTTATGGGGATAGATCGCCTTCGGGGTCTTTAATACTGTGGGATAGAGTGACCCCGCATTTATAACTCCGGATTTGGTGGCGAACTACCTCAGAGGTTGTCAAGATTGCGGGTTCGAGCGACCCCACATTTATAACTCCGGATTTGGTGGCGAACTGCCCAGGAGGTCTTCAAGATTTGGGTTCGAGCGACCCCGAATTTATAACTCCAGATTTGGTGGCGAACTGCCCCGGAGGTCTTCAAGATTGCATGTTCGAGCGACCCTACATTTATAACTCTGGATTTGGTGGTGAACTGCCTCGAAGGTCTTCAAGATTGAGGGTTCGAGTGACCCTGCATTTATAACTCTGGATTTGGTGGCAAACTGCCCCGAAGGTCTTCAAGATTGAGGGTTCGAGCGACCCCACATTTATAACTCTGGATTGGGTGGCAAACTGCCCCGGAGGTCTTCCTGAGGGCGAATTTCGGGCAGAACCCTTCTTCAAGCCCCTGGCCAGTTTGGTTAGCAAAGCCCAGCACGCTATGGGTAGCTGCATCGCGACCTGCCCCGTGGTCTTTCTGAGGGCGAATTTCCGGCAGAACCCTCCTTCAAGCCCCTGGCTGGTTTGGTTAGCGAAGCCTGGCACGCTATGGATTGCTGCACTGTGACCTGCCCTGGTGGTCTTTCTGATGGCGAATTTCGGGCAACCCTTCTTCAAGCCATTGGACGGTTTGGTTAGCAAAGTCAGGCACGCTACGGGTAGCTGCACCGCGACCTGCCCATGTAGTCTTCATGAGGACGAATTTCGGGCAGAACCCTTCTTCAAGCCCTTGGCTAGTTTGGTTAGCAAAGCCCGGCACACTATGGCTAGCTGCATTGCGACCTGTCCCAGTGGTCTTCCTGAGGGCAAATTTCGGGCAGAACCCTTCTTCAAGCCACTGGCCGGGTTGGTTAACGAAGCCTGACACGCTATGGGTAGCTGCACCGCGACCTGCCCCGGTGGTCTTCGAGCGACCCCGCATTTATAGCTTCGGTTTGGGTGGTGAACTGCCCCGGAGGTCTTCAAGATTGCGGGATCGAGTGACCCCGCATTTATAACTCTGGTTTGGGTGACGAACTGCCCCAGAGGACTTCAAGATTACGGGATCGATTGACCCCGCATTTATAACTCCAGTTTGACTGGCCAGCTGTAAATTTAGTTCGCATAATATGTTTATGTAAATGAAAACACAAGAGTTTACTTGTAGCGAATTAGCCCGCTCCAGATGATTAAGGCGGCCTTTATGGAGGCGATTTTTGTCTTGTGGGAATCTGAAACTTGTATTCTAACAACACGTTGTTGATACAAATGCATAAAATTACAAATTTTATTGATAATACTTGAGTAGGTGCTAGGCGTTCCATGGATGAGCTAGCTCTTTGCCCTCCATGTTTGCTAAAATGTAAGTATCTGGCCATATGATGTCAGCTATTTTGTAGGGGCCCTCCCACTTGACGGAGAGCTTTCCGCGACAGTCGACCTTGGGTTTGAAGGTGGCGTCCCTGAGGACGAGGTTTCCGACTGTGAATCTTCTCTTCTTTACCATGGAATTGTAGTATCTTGCCATCCTTTGGCTGTGATTGATAAGACAAGTTAGTGCACGATCCCTTACCTCATCAAGTAGTTCGACGTTGAGGTCGAGGACTTTTTCATTTGCTTGTTCGTCGAAATATTGGAGGCGAAGAGAACGTTTGTCGACCTCCACCGAGACGATGGCTTCCGCTCCATAAGCTAGCATGAAGGGGCTCTCGCTAGTTGAAGCTTTGTAGGTGGTGCGGTAAGACCAAAGGATACCGGGTAGCACGTCGGGCCAAGTTCCAAGAGCGTTGCCGACCTTCTTCTTCAGGGGTTTGAGGATGCACTTGTTCGCTGCTTTGGCCATGCCATTGCACTGCGGGTGTGCCACAGAGGTGAAGTAGAGGTTGATGCCCCAGTCTGAGTGAAATTCCTGAAGTCTGTGGAGTTGAACTGCGTCCCGTTGTCCGTCACAATGGAGCGGGGTATTCCGAAGCAGCATATGATCTACTTCCAGATGATGTTCTTCATGTCTTTTGAGGCCATGCATGCTATGGGCTCTGCTTCTATCCACTTGGTGAAGTAATCAACGGCGACAACCAAGTACTTCCTTCCTCCGATTGCCATCGGGAGGAATGGTCCGAGGATGTCGAGGCCCCACTTGGCAAATGGGACTGGGCTGAGGATTGGAATTAGGTCGACGGAAGGATCCTTCGTGTTCTTGAAGAATCTCTGGAACTCCTCGCACCGTTTGATGAAGCTGATCGCATCCTTCAGCATAGTCGGCCAATAGTAGCCCTGCCGAGCTGCCTTGTGTGCCAAAGTGCGACCACCGTGATGATTTCCGCAGAATCCTTCATGTATCTCTCGAAAGACCTTCTCGGCCCTTCTCGGCCCAAGGCACTTTAGATAGCTTAATACGTCATTCTTCGTGCGACGCTTTAGATAGAGTACGTTGCTGAAGATCACGAACGATAAAGCCTGTCTCTCGGTCTTCCGTGCCTCCAGCCTATCCTCCGGCAGAGCTCAGGTACGAGATGATCAGATCCATCCACGATGGTTCACGGTCAATGCACATCAAGTCGCCCTCTTCAATGCTCGGCGTTAATAAGTTCTCTACGTATATGGCCTTCCCGATTTCCGTCGGAGAAGACGAGGCCAGCTTTAAGAGGGCATCGGTGCGGACGTTGTTTGACCTCAGCAGATGTTGAACCACCGCTCTCCTAAATTTAAGAAGTTTGGCATGGGCGCATTTCAGGTATCGCTTCATCAGCTCCTCCCTTGCCTCGAAGCTTCCTTCAATCTGCTGGACGACCAACCTCGAATCACTGATGAGCAGCACATTTGTCGCTCCAAGGGACCGGTAAAGCTTTAGGCCATTGAGTGTGGCCTCATACTCTGCCATATTATTGGTTGTCGAGAAATTGAAGCAGAGGGTGTACTCCAACAGGCTCCCCTCTGGGGTCTTAATCATGATGCCGGCTCTGCTCCTCGAAGCTGTGGCCGATCCATCGACGTGTACGACCCACTGCTCGCCATCGAGCTGGGTGGAAGTAGAGGGAGGATTTTCGATGGCGAGTTACTGGGGTGCCACGCCCAAGTGACCGTCGGGTGGAGCCTCGCCATTCTCTCCCATGGTACACTCTGCCATGAAGTTAGCAAGAACATGCCCTTGATCGCTGCCCTTGGTTTGTAGATAATGTCGACATCGCTGAGCTCGACACTCTAATTCAGCATTCAGCCTGACCTCTCCAGCCTCCTCAAATTCCTTTCCAGCGGCGAATTGATGTAGACGACAATGGTATGCGCCTGGAAAGAGGGTCAGAGCTTTCTTGCGGTCAGATCAGGCAGTAGGCTATCTTCTCAATGGGGTCGTAGTGGGTCTCTGCATCTCGGAGCACCCGACCGACGTAATAGACCGGCCTCTAGATGCCCCCATCCTCCTTCACGAGGACCAAGCTCATAGCTTCCTCAGTTATGGCGAGGTAGAGGCTGAGCTGTTGTCCTTCTTCGAGCTTTGCTAGCAGCGGCGGGCTTTGCAGGTAGGCATTCAACTCGTCGAAGGCTCTTATGCAGGAGTCATCCCACTTCATTACCTTTCTTTCATCCTTCTTCCCATTGAGGCCTTCCGAAGAATCTTTAAGAATGGGAGTGATCTCTCCACATACTTTGACAGGAATCTTCCGAGCGCGGTGATCCGTCCGTTCAGCCTCTGCAGGTCCCGGATCATCCTTGGCTCCGTCATGTTGACGAGGGCGGAGATCTTATTGGGGTTGGCCTCAATTCCTTACTTGGTGATCATGAAACCCAAGAACTTCCCTGACTCGACGCTGAATATGTATTTGGCCGGGTTGAGCCGTAAGTTGTAGCGCTGCACCTTCTAGAATGTCTCCTCCAGGTCGGCGAGATGATCCCAGGCCTCGATTTCACCAACATGTCGTCGATGTAGACTTCCTGCCGACCTGGGGATGGAAGAACTTGTCCACCATCCGTTGGTAGGTTGCCCCGCCGTTTTTGAGTCCGAACGGCATTTTGGTGTAGCAAAATGGCCCCCGGTCCGTGATGAGCGCTGTCTTCTCCTCATCATGGGTCGCCATCTGTATATGGTTATAGCCTTAAAAGGCATCCATAAAAGTTAGGAGTTCATACCCTGAGGTGTTGTCCACCAGATGGTCGATCCTCGGAAGCGGGAAGTTGTCCTTTGGGCAGACTTTGTTGAGGTCGGTGAAGTCAACGCACATCTGCCATTTGCCACTGGGCTTCTTCACCATCACCACATTGGCGAGCTAGTCAGGATAGCTCATCTTTCTGATGAATTTGGCCTCGAGAAGCCGCTCCACATCCTCTCCCACTGCCCGCGCTTTCTCTCCCCCCCGCGCTCCGCTTATTTTATCGGACCGGTCGGGCCTCATGATCGACATGCAGCTCATGGGCGATCACCGCCTTACCGATGCCTAACATGTCTGAGGGCGACCATGCGAAAATGTCCGCATATGCCCTTACGAGGTCGATCAGCCCCACCCTCAGCTTTGTAGTCAGCTTCATGTCGATCGACACCATCCTATCCACCTCCTCCGTCAGCGTCACCTCCTCTAAACCCTCCACCAGGGTTGGTCACTGATGCTCCAAGTCCTCCCCACCGTCAAGGAGTTTGGCTGACCAGGTTTGCTCAATCTTCTCCTGTTGTGTGGATTCAAAGTAGCAACTCCGCGAGAGCCTCTGTCTTCCTCGTACTCATCTGACCCCATATGGGTTCTGGAATTCAACATTTGGTGCAGCAGCGAGGGGAGAGCTTCGATGATGGTCAGGTAAGGCCGCCCTATGATGCCATTGTATGCTGAGGGCACATTAACAGCGACCAACTGTGTCACTAGTGTAACAATCCTCGGCCCCTCCCCTAGGGTGAAGTGCAGGTCGATCGTTCTGACGATGGGCATTGAATGGCCAGTGAAGCCGACAATCGGGTCCACACATGGTTTCAAGTCTACCTTGCCCAGCCCCATCTTCTAAATCGTCGATAAGTACAGTATGTCACATGAGCTACCAGTGTCCACCAAAAGCCTGCTCATCACCACTGGCCCGATGAGTGCCTCGATGACGATGGCATCGTCATGTGGTAGCTCAACCCCTTCCAGGTCTTCGTCAAAGAAGGAGATGGGGGGGCAGAGCTGCCCTTCTTCGCTTTACCCCACCATCAGTGCTCGCCACCATGACCTGCCTCGCGTCAACCTCCCTCTGCGACAATGAGACTCTGCTCGAGGTAGGCCCACAGCATATCACATCAATGCGCATGATCGGACCAATAATAGGATGGGCTGCCTGTTCAGCATTGTTGGCCTGGGCCTGTCGGGCTGGTTCTGCTAGAGTTCGCCCCTCTCGCCACTGGCCCTCTTAGTTGATGAACATCTGATGGTGGCCACCCTGGATCAGCTGTTGTATGTCTCTCTTTAGAGCGAAGCAATTGTCGGTGTCGTGCTCGTGGTCGGGTGGTACCGACAGTACTTCCATTGCACGTGGTCGGCCTCCCCTTTATCTTTGGGGGCGGGTCTTTGAGAAACCCGCTCGACTTGGCCACCGCCATCACCTCGGCCAGTGGGGGCATTGAGTCTTGTATAGTGCACCTCCTCCAGTGATCTTTTGGGTGCGTTCCTTGGAGCGGGGTTCCTAGGAGGGTGGAACCCTCTCAGGGGTACGAGGCGATCTTGCCCTCGGGGGCCTCCCTGGTCGTGCCCTCTGAATCGATCTTGATCTCGCCATCGAGGGAAGTCATCCTGCCTCGGCCTAGGTGACGGCCAAGGCTCGGCTCCGATCTGCTTGACCGGCGTCACCGCTTTTTCGCCCCTAGCAAATCCTCACTAAGCATGAACTTGTCTGCTCTGGAGAAGAGAGCGTCAAGGTCCGCTGGTGGGTCGTGGAGGAGGGATTTGTTCAGACTGCAGTTGGTGAGCCCTTTCTTGGATGCTCCCATGGTGAGCTCGTCCCCGCAGCTCGTCACACTAAGGCGCTCCTCGTTGAAGTGCCACTGGTACCTTCTGAGGGTCTCGCCTTCCTCCTGGACTATCGTGAACAGATAGTGAGGAGCCTTCTTCCTCCTTCGTCCTGCTCGGAACTGCATACAGAACTTGTGGGACAGATCGCCAAAGGAGTCAATCGACCTATCCGACAAGTCGTTGTAGCATTCTGAGGTGAACTTCTACAGCGTCGTCGGAAAGGCACGACATAGGAGCTCGTCGTCCGCTCCTTGGATCTCCATCACCTGCCTAAAGTGCTGCACATGTTCGAGTGGATTGCCTAACCCGTTATACAATACAAGCTGGGAGAGCTTGAACCTAAGCGGTATCGGGGTCTAGATCACCCTTCGCGTCAGTGGGTCGGCTTCTTTGGGATGTTGGGGGGTGTTGGCAATCTTCGTGCGATGTCTCGACCACCTCGGACCCCGGGTGAGCCACCTCAGTGCTCAGGGGAGTCCCTCCTCTGTGCCTTGGGGATCGGGCTTCACTCACGGCTCTGCCCCCATCGATCATAGCGCCTTGGGGAAATCTGCTCAATCGATGGGGGGCTTCGGCCTTGATGGGAGCGTTCTTCACACATAGGGCTTGGCGACCTCCTGCGAGAGCAACTCTACGCCTCCTGGTTCCAGGGGATGTGATCCCGTACTATCTCGATCAATAGGTAGGGGGCCTCAAGCTCCTCTGTTGATCCTCCCTTGCGGTGGAAATGTACCGTCGCTATCGAATATCTTCTTCTTTGTCAAGCCGCCTTTGTATCGCGGCCTCCCCCTCGTTAAACCGTCTCTACCTAGCGGCCACCTCATCATCATCGAGGCGCCGCTGTAGTGCGGCTAATTCCTCTTCGTCGAAGCGCCTCCTTCGAGCGGTCGGTTCCTCTTCGAATTCAGGGAGGAGGTTCCGCTTCATGTTGAATGCTTGGGTGATCGCGCCCGGATATACACCCAGAAAACGACTATAGTCTTACCGCAAGCGCACGGTGAAGAAGCGAGCGGGTATCGAACACATGGAGGACAAATGACAGTACTCTATCTTGATCACCTAGCTATTGATGGTAGAATGGAATGGTTTGGATAATAATGTCACTGTCGTTCAAATAACAAATAGAATTCAATATAATAAAAGCGTCTAGGGATAGGGAATCCCCACTACGGATCGTCACTTATCTTTTGTGGATCGTGAATCTCAATGTTGCAAGGCTTGAATTAGGGTGAACTAGTCGTAACTGAATATAGAACCAAGCTCACGATCTCGTGCTATTGCCGGTCTATAGCAACCTAGATTAGGTCCCACTCTCGTGCAAACCCTAACCTACGCCACTATTATGAAGATCGACATCATCGTCCAATCGCACCTCGAGCCTACTCTCGTGCAAACTCGAGCTACGATCTAGGTTATGATAGTTTGTATTCGTCCAATCTCTTGCAAACGAATATGAGTATAAATTTATAATAAAGATCCTAGCTTTGGTCCAATCTCTTGCAAACCAATTCTAGTGGATCTCGATTATAAACCTAAATCGAATATCTAGGCCTTCCCATCGATTGAAATCCAATCGCTTGCAAACCCCAATCGATAGAAATTCCAGCTATACGTAATAAATCAATCACATCCTAACCTTTTATCAATCCTAGCAACAATTCAATTCATTCATCACAATTCTAAGATCGAATCTATAGGGTTCATCCCCATGCCCTAGAACGGCGGAACTACTCACAATTCATCATAGAAATCTCAGAAATAAAGAATAAGATCATAGCACAATTCATGGTAGAGAGAATACAATTCATAAAAACAAGAATTTTAAATAGAAAGAACAAACCAAATTGCGCGTCTTTGATCTCCAGCTGAGAATTACAATAGGAATAGCCGTCAAAATTAACTTCAAGTCTCTCCCCAAAGCTAGGAATAAAACTAGCCTTAAATAAACCAAAATCGTCCAGAAATTCCTGACAGATTTGCCCCTGGCACAGCCAAAACCCCTAATTCGCGACACAGTCGGAATGCGCCACTTGGCCGAGTGACAGACCCAATAAAAAAACAGAGAATCTGGGGGTTTTGGGGGTCTGTCACCCTGTCACACTCGGGCGAGTAGTTTTCTTCACTCGGCCGAGTGAGCTTTCTTGCACGGCCTAGTGGGTCTTCTCAAATTTCTAGTAAGTCGGCTGCTTTTCGGAAGAAAATCCTTATCGTACTCGGGCGAGGGGGCTTCTCCATTCGGCCAAGTGGACTTTCTTGCTTGGCCGAGTGAACTTTGGAAATCGGCAATTTGTATCCGTTTCACTCGGCCGAACGCAGTTCTTCACTCGGCCGAGTGAAACGCCTGTTCAGCCGAGTGAGCTGCTGCTGGGCTCTTTTCTTCTCCTCCTCGCCTCCTCGTTGATTCTATCGAACTTCTTCCTCTTTCGCTCATCCTCTAGCACTGCTAACTCTTCAATAAGGCCAGGGGAGATGCTCCGGTGCGCGTGAAAGTCCCTTGATCTCATTTTTGCTCCAGATCGCTCCATATTTCCTGAAATCCGACAAAAACAAGAAATAGTGAAAAGCAACGCGATATCGTCGAATAATCGTGAAAAACACAATATGGGCGATCGAAATGACATGAAAACATTCAGGAAAAAGGTGTAAAATATGGAGCGATCAAAATCCCCCAAGCTTACCTCTTACTCGTCCTCGAGGAAGATGAGTAAAAAAGCGAACCCGGCGGAAAAAACAAGGAAAAAGAAAAAAGAAGATAGAAAAGAAAACGAAGGGGGAGGTGCTAGATCATTTCCTCAGGACGTGGAGCTGCTTACTCAAATAGCATACGACGAATAAAAACACGCCAAAGATTTTTATCTCGATATCATGATCATATATAAATGCATTCGATATAGAAACCCAAGAATATCAAAACAATATGAAACATGAAATTATTCTAGAATTAGCATCGTCTGAGGCATCTAAAGTAATATACATAATCATAGATCGCACACTTTTCAATTGATCGCTTTCTATTTGGAGTATAAGAGGTATCACACAATATTGAGCAATGAGAATAGAAAGAAGTGGTTTTCATGAAATGCATGCCAAGTTTCAATTCGTGGACTTCGTAATACTTCTAGTAATCTCCATGAGTATAGAAAATTACCTAGCTTAGGTCGTCATGCACAGACAAGTAGTCACTCTCTCACACATCATTGGATCCTCTCCCCCAAGCTTACTATAAGTGTGGTGGCATCAAATAGAACAATAAGGCGTTTCCCAATTTTTGAAGCTCCAAGAAAAATAAAAATAAAAAAGGGAAGAAAGAAAGAAAGAAAGAAATGGGATCATGTATGAACCTTTTTGTTTTTGTTTTTTTTTCTTTTTTTCTCTTTCTCTCTTTTTTTCCAATTAATATATACAATAAGGATCCCAAATCAAAAGATAGAGAGATATACATGTATTTCTTTCTTTTTGATTTTGGGGTGTTGGAGCATGGACTTTATAGTAAGGGGAAGATGCCAATATAAGATTTGCTAAAGGGAGATTCACCAATGATTTTAAGTATAGAAATGATGTTCAAGATATGTGGAGAAAGAAAGATATGTAACACTCAGTTCACTCTTTAGAATGTGCATGACAACTTTTAGCAGAGTAATGTAATCTACTCAGTTTGATTTCAGAAAGTAAACTAATCTAGTTATATCAAAATGGCATACACTCAATCAACCTGAAAGTCAAGCGTACAATTTTCATGCAGAAAGAATTGATATCAGACAACAAAGCAGTACTCCAAATATAGGCAATCAATGTGTGAAGCTTGGTGTGTTTTCTATGAAAAGTATACAATATAAATCATCAGACTCAGCTAATAGTAGAATTTCATTCACATTCATATAATGAAGGTGTAGGTTACTATTCTGAATGCATAGCAAGCGTAGCATATGATATCTGAAATAAAAACGATGACATGACAAGATAATATGCATATGAAAGTAAACTAGCTCCAGGTCATCGTCATCACAGAAAATTCATCTCTAGCAAAAAAGGATAAAAGAAATAAGGATAAAGGAAAACAAGAACTACTGTACATATGCAGCACACACAAAAAATAAGAAAACGTGATGCATGAGAAGAACATGAAAAAGTGGGTGAAAATAAGTGTAAAATAAAGAAATGTGGAAAAATGAAAATAAAAATGAAGAAAGTGAAAAGTGTGTGAGACACTCACTCTCCCAAGCTAAACTGCACAGTGTCCTCAATGTGCTAAGTGTGGCACATGGAGAGATATGATATGGGCGGGGTGGGTAAGGATGCATGCATGATAAATATGGAAAAAAAATGTGATGGAAATGCAAATGATGCATGCAGAGATCAAGATGGTGCAATATGACTGTCCCACAGATAACTCCTCTCTCCCAAGATGATATAGACAAATTTGAACAAAAAGTGACCAAAATGTGTGTGGAGGAGGGGTGCAAAATCAGCAGAAAGAATGATATCCATCACGACAGCGGCAATAGTATGTGAGGCATCAAGTGTGTGCCTAAGCTGGTGGTGGAGCACTAGCACCGTCCTGTGGTGGAGGAGGAGGAGGTGGAGGTGGCTGGTGTGAAATGGGACGTGTATCGGCAGGTTGAGGAGGCTGTGACAGTCGCCCAAGAATCTGGTTCAGGCTAGCTTGAATACCAGGGAGTAGAGCGACGCGAGGCTGTTGATATGCTCATATTTTACATGTTTTATCGCATATATTCGTGACACATTTTACCCTCCAAACCCCCATTTTATACGCTTTTGTGCTATTATTTGGAACAATACGACTTTCGGAGCGTCTACTCCATTTCAGGGATTTGGAGCAATATTGAAGCAATTTGGAGTCGATAAGACGATCGGCGACGTGAGAGCACCAATGAGACTCATGATGACATGCTCAAGGTGCCAACGAAGAATACTGAAGCAATGAAGGGGCAAGATAGAAAGTCGCGCGCTCGAGCTATGATGCGGCGAAGGAATCGAGCGACCCGAAGTGCTGAAAACAGGACAGCCGTGCACTATTTCTAAATTTTCTATCACCTGTGATTTTTCACTATTTTTCTGATATTTTTTCCAGGTAGTAGACTTCAAGAAGGTTCCAACGCCACCAAGAACGTGTAAATCGGATGTCAGATGAGCCCTGGAGAATTTCTGCAAGTTGATGGTGCAGTGCTGAAATTGTTCTCAGCAGCCTACTCGGTCGAGTAGCACTCTACTCGGTCCGAGTCATGCACTACTCGGTCAGAATGCTGTTTTTGGTGTCCGACTCGGTCCAAGCAACCTCCTACTCGGTCCGAGTCATGTGCAAATGAGGCTGAAGTGCGTTTTTAGTCCCCAATTGACCGTGCAACCTCCTACACTGACCGAGCAACCTCCTGCTCGGTTCGAGCAATGTCCTACTCAATCGAGCAGCTCCGAATCGGCCCGGGTTGGCAGAGCGACATATTTTGGATGCGTTCGGATCTCTGTGCAACTCGACCGAGCAGCCAAACGACTCGACCGAGCTGCTGAACGACTCGACCGAGCAGCTTTGTGCTCGGACCGAGTCGCTGTGGGCCCATCCTTTACGATGCGCCGGATTTTTGAGGGACAATTCGGAGGGTTTTGGGGTGATTATTGGCAACCGACAGATGGGGGTTCCGGAGAGAATTCTGTAGAGAGTTTTGGGGAGATTTTTAGAGAGATTTGAGAAAGATTTTTGTATACTTTCCTAAAGAGAATTTTTAGATCCTTCTTAGACTTTTGTGGAGACGATCTTTTTGGGAGTTTGGCTATGCCCTAAGCCCCTCCTTTGTATCAAGATAAGTATTTTTGCCCTTTTTAATTCTTTTATTATTTCTTTGTGATTTATTATTATTTATACATTCTTGATGCATGCAATGAAATCTTTGTGCGTTATTTTATCTATTGATATTGCTATGCTTGGGTAATCTTTTCTAGGGCTAAGGGATTAGCACATGGATCTTAGGACTTAGTTGCAAAGTTTGGATTTTTATGATGCATTGGTATAATTGGGGTTGTATTTTGGTTGATCTAGCAAGATCCCTAGGAGAATTCGTACTGAGATCGTGCCCACGGTCGGTGGAATCGATTGGCTTAAGGAATATCCTACGGATTTAATTAGGGAGTTAGTGGATTCAACCGAGGTACGTGACCATGCCCGGCTCGTGCCTTGAGGGGATCCATCGACGAACTATATAACTAATTGACGGCTACCGCCATTGCGTCAATAAGAGCCACCAAATACCTCGAAGCTCTAAACCACGAGAGTGGTACGAGTTGAGAGCATTCAAACCACGAGAGTGGTGAGAACATTGTAGATCCTTAATGCACGTATTGTGTGCACCTACAGGCTAATGTGATACGTTAGATTCATGGTGTTTAGAATCATGAATTCACTTTCTAGATGCTACAAATCTCCAATTAAACCAATGCAACGTAAGAGTCCTAACCTAGCGTCAACATCCGACAGTCCTAGTGGCGAGTCCTAAAGCTCTAGTCTTTTGTATTTTATTTCTCTCTTGCTTTGTGTGGAACCCCATATTTGCGACATCGAGTGACACGACGTTCGCATCCATCACCATCACGACCCTCCGCACTTCACATCCACCAATAAAACCGCAAGTCTAACTCAACCTAGGAGTAGGTAGGTAGTATAGCATCGCTTCCCCGTGTTCGATACCCGCTTGCCACTATACCGTGCGCTTGCGGTAAACGACATCGTTTCGGAGTTGATTCCGGTTCGATCAGCTGTATAGTGCTAACGGTAGCAGAGAGAGCCCGAAAATCTCCTCTGATCCCACTAACGGCCCCCTCTAGGGCACGCAGGTGCTGAACTAGGGTGTCGGGGGGAGGAGGGGTAGAGGGTCGAACAGGTGGGGAACGGGGCTGTCTCGCATGGCTACCGTAGATGAGTGGTGCAACAACTGGGTGGGGCTGTGGTACTGTGCTCACTAGAAGACGCTCAGCCTCTGTGGGAGGCTGAGATGTAGGAATGCTCTCAGAAGTGTGAGCAGCAGCAGAGGATGAAATGGTGACAGAGGGCAAGAAGGGTGGAGAGGTCACTGACACAGAAATGGGCACAGACGTCATGACACTCTCGAAAAAGACAGCGGCAGCAGAGACGGAAGCGTTGACGACTGGGGAGGTCGTGAAGTGTGCAGAAGATGACTCCCCATGGGTCGAGAAATATAGAGTGGACAGGGTCTCGGCTGCGGAAACAAAGGAAGGCTCGCCTCTATCAAGGATAGTGGTGAGGGCGCTCTCAAAACTCACAAAAGAAATAGGATCAACGGTCAACGACACAGAGGTGGTGGTGGTGGACTCAGTAAGTGTGCTCTCGACACCGACAGAATTGTGGACAGAGGTGTCGGGAGGATCAGACAAATCAGGTGCAGGCTGAGGGATCTCCGGGTCCGGAGGTGGAAGGAGGGGCTCCTGCTGAGTGCCCTCAGGCTCTAGCACGTACGCGGCTAGGATGAGGACATCCATCGCTGGAATCCACACCCCTCCTGTGGGTCCAATATGGGTCCGAGCGGGTCTCGGGAGAACCATGTAATCTGCACCAAAAGGACCGTGCAGCCATACCCAGTGGTGCTGACCATGAGGATGAAACATCCTCATGCGGGCCGTAGCATCAACAGAAAGGGAAGTGGGGCCCGGGGGTCATAGCAAACCAGCTGGAAGGTCTACTCCGCACATGGGAGATAGAAGGGTAACCAGATCGTCGCAATAGATAGGCGTCCTAGCACCGACAGAGATAATGATGCAGTTTAAGTACCAACTAGCTACATCAATCTGAGTAGCGGGGAGTAAGACGTCTCCACCTACCTTGAAGGCCCTCGCTCGAGTCATCGCATAGAGCATGTAAAGCTCAGGTGTCGACATCGTCCCCGGCTCATACCACGCTAGAAAAGTGGTCGCCATAAGGCGATGTGCAATGCGAAGGCACGGGTGGAGGATAGCGGAGGCCTTGGCCTGGCTAGGGTCAAAGGCGAGAGGTGATCTCGTGATACGTGTCCAGAAGGCGTGAGTAAAATGACGGTGGTGGGATGTGCGTGGGACCATAAGCGCGGTCGGGGTTCGGTACTGGGGGCCACTGAAAATAGGCTCGGAGCATGTCGATGGTAATCTCGCACTCATAATCCATCAGTCGGAATGAGCAACCCCCAGGAGTCCTACGGATAAAACTAAGGACCTCGAGTGTCGGTCGGATGTAGATGTCTGCCGACACCGACAAAAAGTCACGCCACCCCATGTTGTCATACAACTGGAGCAGGCCCTCAAATACCCCTAGGTGCTCAAAATTTGCAATGTTCGCAAACCTAGAGGGGACGATCGAACGATGGGAGATCCGCGCAAATCTGGCACGGTGTGCATCATATCTGAACGTAATCCACATCGTGTCGAAAGCAGGGACGACCTGTGCCAGTGGTGATGGAATAGGTACGGTAGGAGGAGAAAGTGTGGGTGGTGGTGGGCTAGGTGACGGGGAGTCCGCTCTAGCAGAAGAGGGGCCAGGCTCGCTGGTCCTCTTTCGCTTCGAGGCGGGTGCCCGCGAGCGTGATCTAGTCCGTGGAGGCATGTGTGCCGTGAGACGTGCCTAACAATGCGAAGTGCAATATAAAAGGAGTGAGTGTACCCAAGCACGATGCAAATGCAAGCGGTAGATGTGAGTAGAGAAACACCTCCTTCGGAAAGCTCCAAATCTGCCCCTGATTCTCCCCCAAGCTATCCTGAAACACAAATTGACAAATAAGCAATGAATATCAATAAGTATGGGGTAAAATCAAGAGTAATAGATATATAGAGAGATTAATTTCGATTCGGGGCTTAGTTGGGCTTACGAAATGGAGAAATGGAGAAATGGGAAGAAATTGGGTGAAATGGGGGATGGCCGGCGGCGGACTGGGCACCGACGGCGGCGGTCGGAGGGCGGGGACGGCGGCGCGGGCACGGGGTCCGTGCTACTCGGGCGATGGGGGGAAGCTCGGGCGGCAGCGAAATGATTTGGGAATTTTTTGGGAATTTTGGGATTTGAGCCGCGCATTTTCGAATTTATAGGATAAGTCACTCGGCCGAGTGACGCGTCCACTCGGCCGAGTGGCACAGTTTATAAAATTTTCAAAATTTCTCGTGAAAGTACCGACTCGGGCGAGTATCACTTTCCACTCGGGCAAGTAGACAAAGATCACTCGGTCGAGTAGCAAGGCCACTCAGAGCTTTTTAAGTGCTGAAAGTGTCTGATTCACTCGGGCGAGTGACAAAGTCACTCAGCCGAGTGTCATATAAATGACAGAGAGGGGGTTTTCGGATCTTCCCTGATCAGTACCCTACTCGACCGAGTAGGGTCTTCACTTGGCCGAATGACAATGTCACTCGGTCGAATGACAATGTCACTCGACCGAGTGGGCTGCTAGTTTCAGCTCCAACTCTCTGTTTTTGCTCCACTTTCTGATTTTCTTCTCCCCGTCAGTTTCTTCCTTCTCCTGATGCCTGAGCGCATTCCTGGAGCGCTCTTCTTTGCTATGGTCATCCTCCATTCAAATGCTCTCTTCTTCTCCATCTCCTGCAATGAAAAATATTACCCGGTGTCAGGTTTTTCCTCAACTCTTGACTCTAAACACTAACAAAGATCTAAACAAAAACAAAAGGAAAAAATTCAACTAAAAATAAGATATAACCATCGGGTTGCCTCCCGACAAGAGCTCGTTTAAGGTCTTGAGCACGACCCCTCAAGATACGCGTTTAAAGCTCGATGTTCGGCGCATGTGAGATGCGCACGTCAAACTTGCCAGGAAGGCCGCTTGGATTTTGTTGTTGATGTTCGTTGGCGTTCCTCGGCTCCCCTTTATCATGGGTAGTGGTGGGGGATGAGTCCTCCAAGGTTGAGCTTTTAACATCCTTTTTCTTGACCGGCGGAGAAGATTTGTTGTCCGGTGGAGCTTTCTTTATATGCTTTACCTTAGAGAGCTTGCATAGCTCTCTAATCTTGACACATCAGCGACGTCTTTCTCCTCATCCGTAAGAAGGTCCGACGGGTCTCCCATCATGTCGCCATTTTTAGCAAGTTGGCCCTCTTCAAGGCTGTCATCATGCTTGGCTCTGATGGCGAATGGCATGGCGTCATCAATCACCTCGTCGAGGAAGTCCACATAATCCACGTCCTCTTGCCAAGGCATAAGCTTCATTGCCTTCAGAATGTGGAGCTTAACTTCGATATTGCCGACGTTCAAGGTCAATATTCCTTCCCTCACATCTACAATCACTCCGACGGTGGCTTGGAAAGGGCGTCCAAGAATCAACGACGTATCGCCATCCTCTCTAATATCCATCACCACAAATTCGCATGGCAAGCAAAGTCCGCCCGGTATGTGTAGCGGTATGTCTTCCGCAATCCCTACCAGCCTAGTGATTCGACCATCCGTGAGTTGTATCTTCATGTCCATCACCTTTAGGTCGGTTTCCATATTTAATTTCTTAAACATCGTGAGGGGCATGAGGCTCACGCTTGCTCCCAAATCTACCAAAGCTTTTTGAAGTGGGACTCCTCCAAGCGTGCAAAGAATTCGAAAGCTACCTGGATCTTTGAACTTGGTCGGCGCTTTCTCCTTCCTAGTAAACCACGTGCTTTGCTCGGCGAGCATGACCCTTTCTTTTTGCTTCTTTCCCGCGATCAAATCCTTTAAGAACTTTGCATAGGACGGGATTTCGGTAATTGCATCCAAGAATGGGATATTCAAGCTCACTCCTCGCAAATACTCCAGAAATTTGACAAGCCTCTTCTCAATCCTTGCCTTTGCCAACTGTTGTGGGAATGGTACCGGTGGCATATAAGTGCGCTCCTCACGTGGCTTCTCAATTTCAGATTTTTCACCGTCGTTTGGGGCCTTTGGGCCCTCCTCTTCATTGACCGGCTCCTTATCATCCAAAATTTCTTCCCTTGGCTCCTTAGTTTGAATCATGGCGGGGGTAGTGTCCTTTCCACCTCTTGTAGTTACCGTAACAACTGCATTAATGTGGCCGGTATTACTTCGTGGGTTTTGTTCCAGTTGAACCGGCAATTGTTGGTTGTTCTTGTTGAGCAATGCTAGTTGCTCCGCTAATTGTGCCACAACGGTATTGAAGGAGTCTTATTGGGCCATCAATCTTGCATTAATCTTCTTTTGTTCGGTCATGAATTCCTCAACCCTTGCTTCATGCTCCGACCTTGGCGGTGCTTGCGGTGGATTAGGTGCCCTCCATCCTTGATTGTACCCCGGGGGTCTATATGGCCCCGCTTGTTGCCTCGGTGGATAGTTTTGTTGTTGGGGTGCTCTTTGTTGATATTGCGGTTGTTGAGGAGAGCGGTCTTATGGTTGTTGCGGTGGTGGATTCATGGCTCCATCATTGTTGGCATATGAAAATCCCGGGTGATTTCTCGTAGCCGGGTTTGCCCAATAACTGGTGCTTCCCACAACATATTGAACTTGCTCCATAGCTCCCTCTCCTTGCTCCCCTCCGAAAAACATAACATGGGCTTGGTCTTGCCAATCGCTCATGCTTCCTCCCGGTGTAGAAACGGTGGGGGCTCCATGCGGTTCACTAACCAACTTTTCTAGTCTCTCCACGACTTTGTGAAGAGAGTCAAACTTTGAAGAGTGCTCCGCCATGGCCTTTGCCTCATAAATGCTTGTCGGCTTCAAGGATGACGAAGAATGTCCCCTTTCGTCGGCCCATTGTTGATTATTCGAGGCCATCTCCTCAAGTAAGGCCGTAGCGTCATCCGGTGTCTTCGACAAAATAGCTCCATTGGTGGTTGCATAAATTATTTGCTTTGTGCTTGGTTGCAATCCGTTATAGAAGCTATGCACAAGCTCCCATGGCTCAATACTATGATGGGGGCATTGGTGTTGGAGATCCTTGAAACGCTCCCATGCTTCATATAGTGTTTCTTGAGGTCCTTGTGTCACGACCCGCTTCCCTAAAATGGAGGCGAGACGTGAAAAGGTCCGCACGAGAGTGGAGCTGTGAAGCCCTAAACCCGATAAGCGTCAATAAAACGTAAACAGGTCCCTGCAACCACAAACGGAGCAACAATAATAATAAAAGGAGAGACAGAAATAAAATTCTCATATCTCATAAATTGTCCAACATGAAAATAAGTTCAACATCCAGAAAAGCCACCAGGCTAAAAGAAAGAGTCTAAAGGCCCAGAACAAGGCCAACAAAAGCAACAACGTCACAAAGTATGGGTGCTACGCACCGACAACAAAACAGCAGTCTAAACAAAAGGAAAACACAACGAAGACACTAGGACTGGTCCCCAGTGTCCACGTACTCCCCGTCAAACACAAGCTCAGGCTTGGCGTCAGCAAACACCTCGTCCTCAACAAGGTACTCAGGCTCAGGATCTAACATGTGTCACCCAAAAGAGTAAAGGGGCACAAGTCAGCAAGTCTGAAAGACTTGGGCAAGGAAACTGAAAGTAAGGCAACTAGCAACCTAGCAGTTATAGTATGCATGACATGGCAGTTATAACATGAGTGCACAAGCAAGACATGGCGAGACAATAAGTACAAGAGAATAATTATCGGGACAAGACAAGAGTAGCCAAGCTACTAACGATCTCAATCAATTCACTAGTCATGTTTCAAGTCGTTTGTAGATGTTTACGCCTTACAGCTGAATGGTATAACATTCACGCTGATTGGCCGCTTAACACTACCCCAAACCCAGAGTTTACGCCTTACAACTGTAGTTGCTGATCAGGCAGACTTCCAGTTGAATGACCGCTTAACTCTTATCCCATCCCACACGTAAACAAGCCAGGGTCCCTGTACATGAGCCCAGTAAATGAGCCAGGGTTGCCCCGCACGGGAGCTTGTTTTCCTAGTTCACAATTCAATATCGAGCGTTGGGGTTAGCAACTCATTATGCTCGCTACTGGGCACGAGCCAGAAAACACAAGTATTGTAGCGATGCTACGCAATCACGGGATCACTTAAAGAATGCAATGACATGACAATTAATTTGCGTACCGTTAATGGAATTTAAACATGACATGGTAATTGTGCAACATGATAAATGTCGGATCTAGCTTCGTTGTCAAGCTAGTTCCTAAATTTGCGCCTAGGCGAGTATCATTTCGTCGCCTAGCCTCTTTTACGCCTACAACAAGCAAATGGCCTAAAACATGGCCTAAACCCTAAGTGGCAAGTTTCACTTGCCTAGCACCAGGGATGACGATCACGAAGGTTCGTCCCACGGACGCTAATCTACGGGGAATTCACTGTTATGGAGAAACAATCATCAAACAACATGAAATTTCATTAGGGTTCCATAAAACACAACGGGTTATGAAAACATCAAGAGATCGATTTATTACCGTGAGGAAGCGGAAGAAGCACTCCGGAGAACCTATGGATCAGATCTGGAACGGATGGAGAAGTTTGGAGAACTAGGGTTTTTGGGGGATTTTGGGGGTTTGATGAGATCTTGAGGTAGATGAGAGGTATAATGTGTTGAGGGATGGTTTGGATGATGGATCTTGGGCTTGGAATGAAGGAATAAGGGTTTGGGGAAGAAGGGGGCTCAATGGGGGAGAAATTAGGGTTTTAGGTCGTGAGGGAGAAGAAGAAATCGTTTGGGAGGGGTTTAAATAGGATGGGCTGGCGGCTGCCCAGAAATTAGGGTTTTAACACAGATTAGTCGGTCCAAGAGCAACCACTGACCGACTAGTTTGGGAACTAGTCGGTCGGTCAATCAACGTAGACCGACTAAGCCCAAACAGTAACTTCTGAACAAAAATAGGATTTAGATTTAGTCGGTCGAAGAACAAATACTGACCGACTAGTTTGTCATCTAGTCGGTCGATGAACGTTCTTAAACCGACTAAGAGTAAATAGTAACTCGACTGTACAGAAGAACCAAGAATTAGTCGGTCTGAGTACAAAACTTAACCGACTAGTTTAACAACTAGTCGGTCGAAATATGAACCTAGACCGACTAAGAATGAACAGTACTGATACTAAAATTTAGATGATGTGTTAGTCGGTTAAAGAAGCATTGCCGACGGACTAGTTTGCAACCTAGTCGGTCAACCAACGTTCTTAGACCGACTAACGATAAACAGTAACTCCTGAGAAATTTAGAAAGCCAACTAGTCGGTTCAAGAAGGATTGCCGACCGACTGGATCGTCATCTAGTCGGTCGGTGCCCCTTCTTACACCGGCTAACGTGCACCAAAAGTTTCGAAATGGAGCGCGGAGCTCCGGGATCGATTCCTAAGACTCCTAGGCTTGATCTAACAATAAGACATGACCGATACGAAGCCCGTCACGAATGACTTACTCCAAAATTGACGATCCTAAGGAAGAAACGAGAAAACACGACGAAACGATCGAAAATGAAAGTCACGGAGACGACAACCACATATAAGGAGAAAATCCACCAAAAAATATAATATAATATAATAAATCCAGATACATGAAAACCAGTCGTTACATCCTCCCCAACTTAAGAAAAATTCCGTCCTCGGAATTTCCAAACACTCACGTGTCCGGAAACAAAAGTGGGAAACGCTCTCGCATCTCATCCTCATTCTCCCAAGTAGACTCTCCAGGTGAGCCGTGTCGCCACATCACCCTCACAAGATTGACAATCTTGTTCCGAAGTGACTTCTGACGCATGTCCAGAATCTGCACTGGATGCTGGTCATACGTCATATCGGGGCGAACGGTAATCTCCGAGAAATCCACAGCATGAGATGGATCGCTAATGTATCGACGAAGCTGCGACAAATGGAAAACATTGTGAACTCCTTCCAAAGATGGCGGCAAGGCCAAGCGATAAACTACCTCGCCAACTCTCTCCAGAATGTCAAACGGTCCAATGTATCGCGGGCTCAACTTCCCTCGCTTCCCAAAACGAATCACACCACGATTCGGGGAAATCTTCAAGAACACATGGTCTCCAGGCTGAAACTCCAAAGGACGACGTTTAGCATCCGCCCAATGCTTAAAACAGTCCTGAGCAATTCTCAACCTCTCCCGAATATTCCTGACAATATCCACGGCCTCCACGATCATCTCAGGTCCCAACAGCTCCCGATCACCAACGTCATCCCAACTCAATGGCGATCGACATTTCCTCCCATAAAGAGCGACGAAAGGCGCCATGCCAATACTCGCCTGGAAGCTGTTGTTGTAAGAGAACTCCACCAAGTGTAGATGGTCCTCCCACGAACCCTTGAAATCCAACATGCACGCCCTCAGCATGTCTTCCAAAATCTAAATTGTCCTCTCGGACTGGCCATCCGTCTGCGGATGGTACGCCGTGTTGAAACTCAGACGCGTACCCAAACTCTTCTGCAAACTCTGCCAGAACTGAGATGTGAACCTCGTGTCTCTGTCTGACACGATACTCACGGGGACTCCGTGAAGTCGCACAACCTCCTGCACGATTCACGTTACATCACTATCTAAACTAGGGAAAGGAAATAAAAACAGAGGGTAAAAGAATTTTACCTCCATGTATCTCCTTGCTAGCGCCTCAGTGGACCGTCCCACTCGGAATGGAATAAAGTGCGCGGATTTGGTCAATCGATCTACGATCACCCAAATCGCGTCATTCTGCTTCGGACTCCGAGGTAGTCCAGTCACGAAATCCATAGTGATGTGTTGCCATTTCCACTCCGGAATCGGAAGCGGTTGTAGCAACCCGGCCGTACGCTGATGCTCCGCCTATGGATCAGATCTGGAACGGATGGAGAATTTTGGAGAACTAGGGTTTTTGGGGGATTTTGGGGGTTTGATGAGATCTTGAGGTAGATGAGAGGTAGAATGTGTTGAGGGATGGTTTGGATGATGGATCTTGGGCTTGGAATGAAGGAATAAGGGTTTGGGGAAGAAGGGGGCTCAATGGGGGGAGAAATTATGGTTTTAGGTCGTGAGGGAGAAGAAGAAATCGTTTGGGAGGGGTTTAAATAGGATGGGCTGGCGGCTGCCCAGAAATTAGGGTTTTAACACAGATTAGTCGGTCCAAGAGCAACCACTGACCGACTAGTTTGGGAACTAGTCGGTCGGTCAATCAACGTAGACCGACTAAGCCCAAACAGTAACTTCTAAACAAAAATAGGATTTAGATTTAGTCGGTCGAAGAACAAATACTGACCGACTAGTTTGTCATCTAGTCGGTCGATGAACGTTCTTAAACCGACTAAGAGTAAACAGTAACTCGACTGTACAGAAGAACCAAGAATTAGTCGGTCTGAGTACAAAACTTAACCGACTAGTTTAACAACTAGTCGGTCGAAATATGAACCTAGACTGACTAAGAATGAACAGTACTGATACTAAAATTTAGATGATGTGTTAGTCGGTTAAAGAAGCATTGCCGACCGACTAGTTTGCAACCTAGTCGGTCAACCAATGTTCTTAGACCGACTAACGATAAACAGTAACTCCTGAGAAATTTAGAAAGCCAACTAGTCGGTTCAAGAAGGATTGCCGACCGACTGGATCGTCATCTAGTCGGTCGGTGCCCCTTCTTACACCGGCTAACGTGCACCAAAAGTTCTGAAATGGAGCGCGGAGCTCCGGGATCGATTCCTAAGACTCCTATGCTTGATCTAACAATAAGACATGACCGATACGAAGCCCGTCACGAATGACTTACTCCAAAATTGACGACCCTAAGGAAGAAACGAGAAAACACGACGAAACGATCGAAAATGAAAGTCACGGAGACGACAACCACATATAAGGAGAAAATCCACCAAAACATATAATATAATATAATAAATCCAGATACATGTAAACCAGTCGTTACACCTTGCTTGAAGGACATGAGTGCGCTTCTTATCTTAATAGTCTTGGATGGCGGATAAAACTTGTTGACAAATACGATCGCCAACTCATCCCAAGTAGTGAAGATCCCCTCGGATTGCGTCCTCAACCAATACAATGCCTTGTCTCGAAGAGTGAACGGGAAGAGGCGCAGTCGAATAGCATCGGCCGGCACGCCAGGCATATGGAAGGTGGCGCACTTGGACAAGAACAATTGAAGATGGTAGTGTGGGTTTTCTTGAGAGTTCCCATGGAATGGGTCTTGTTGCATCAACACTACAAGTCCGGTTTTAAGCTCAAAGTTCTTGTCAGCCGCCAACTCCAGCATGACTATAGAAGAGGTGGTAGAAGTGGTCTTGGGTCGTAGCCTATCTCGGATGGAGACAAGCCTAGCCATACGAGCTGCTAGCTCCTCAGGTGTTTCTGGCGCGGCCATATGATTTTCCTCTATAGAAAATCTTCTCTCAGCTCTAAGCCTCCTTGCCGTACGCTCGATCTCAGGATCAAATAATATGTCTTCTTGGTGTGCCTTCGATCTCGTGTACATGCACAGAAAAAGAGAGTCTAGATTGAATTGTTAGCACAATAGAGGAATAAAAGAGTGAAATTAATAAAAATAAAAATAGATAACTAAGTAAATAAAATAAAATACCGTCGCCTCCCTGGCAACGGCGCCAAAAACTTGATCGCGCGCAGATATAGACTTGGAAAATGATTGTAGTCTTACTGTAAGCGCACGGTGAAGCGGCGAGTGGGTATCGAACATAGGGAGGACAAATGACAGTACTCTATCTTGATCACCTAGCTATTGATGGTAGAATGGAATGGTTTGGATAATAATGTCACTGTCATTCAAATAACAAATAGAATTCAATATAATAAAAGCATCTAGGGATAGGGAATTCCCACTACGGATCGTCACTTATCTTTGTGGATCGTGAATCTCAATGTTGCAAGGCTTGAATTAGGGTGAACTAGTCGTAACTGAATATAGAACCAAGCTCACGCTCTTGCGCTATTGCCGGTCTATAGCAACCTAGATTAGGGCCCACTCTCGTGCAAACCCTAACTTGCGCCACTAGCACGAAGATCGACATCATCATCCAATCGCACCTCGAGCCCACTCTCGTGCAAACTCGAGCTACGATCTAGGTTATGATAGTTCGTATTCTTCCAATCTCTTGCCAAACGAATATGAGTATAGATCTATAATAAAGATACTAGCTTTGGTTCAATCTCTTGCAAACCAAGTCTAGTGGATCTCGATTATAAACCTAAATGGAATATCTAGGCCTTTCCATCGATTGAAATCCAATCTCTTGCAAACCCTAATCGATGGAAATTCCTACCTATTCGTAATAAATCAATCACACCCTAACCTTTTATCAATCCTAGAAATAATTCAATTCATTCATCACAATTCTAAGATCGAATCCATAGGGTTCATCCCCATGCCCTAGAACGGCGGAACTACTCACAATTCATCAGAGAAATCTCAGAAATAAAGAATAAGATCATAGCACAATTCATGGTAGAGAGAATACAATTCATAAAAACAAGAATTTTAAATAGAAAGAACAAACCAAATTGCGTGTCTATGATCTCCAGCTGAGAATTACAATAGGAATAGCCGTCAAAATTAACTTCAAGTCTCTCCTCAAAACTAGGAATAAAACTAGCCTTAAATACAAGCCAAAATCGTCCAGAAATTCCTGACAGATTTGTCCTTGGCACAGCCAAAAACCCTAATTTGCGACACAGTCGGAATGCGCCACTCGACCGAGTGAAACATGTCACTCGGCCGAGTGACAGACCCAATAAAAAAACAGAGAATCTGGGGGTTTTTGGGGTCTGTCACCCTGTCACACACGGGCGAGTAGTTTTCTTCACTCGGTCGAGTGAGCTTTCTTGCTCGGCTGAGTGGGTCTTCTCAAATTTCCATTAAGTCATCTGCTTTTTGGAAGAAAATCCCTGTCGTACTCGGGCGAGTGGGCTTCTCCATTCGGCCGAGTGAACTTTCTTGCTCGGCCGAGTGAACTTTAGAAATTGGCAATCTGTATCAGTTTCACTCGGCCGAACACAGTCCTTCACTCGGCCGAGTGAAACGTCTGTTCGGCTGAGTGAGCTGCTGCTGGGCTCTTTTCTTCTCCTCCTCGCCTCCTCGTCGATTCTATCGAACGTCTTCCTCTTCCGCTCATCCTCTAGCGCTGCTAACTCCTCAATAAGGCCGTCGGCGATGCTCCAGTGCGTGTGAAAGTCCCTTGATCTCATTTTTGCTCCAGATCGCTCCATATTTCCTGAAATCCGACAAAAACAAGAACTAGTGAAAAGCAACGTAATATCGTCGAATAATCGTGAAAAACGCAATATGGGCAGTCGAAATGACATGAAAACATGAAGGAAAAGGTGTAAAATATGGAGCGATCATCGGGAGGGGTCTGAGGTTTGAGGTCGCCTTGCCGATTTTACCGCCATTATGTCCTTCATCACTTTGTCAAAGATCTCAAAGCTTTGGTAAACGCCACGAGCTGCAGCCTCGATGGTAGCGTCTGGTCCCTCAGGGGGAGCATCTCTCGGTGTGGACCTTCTCGAAAAGAGAACCTCCTCGAGCATTGGGTGTTTACTGCTACGATGACTGTGTTTACTTTGTATAGAGCCTGCCATAGATGTTACCCTTGATTCCCACAGACGGCTCCAAATGTTGCGGGTAAAATCCGCTAACACTGAATTTTTATTGAAATAAGAATAACGGGTACAATGATTACAGGTTTAGGGGGTTAGACGAGGCTGATCACGATTGGAAGGCGCTTTGCTAGTGGGAAGCCCAAGGTCGCCTTTCAGTCGGTGTAAGTCGCCTGTCTAATGGAGTTGAATGCCCAAGGTTACCTCGACCGCCAGTGGCTGAAGCGGGCTACCTGCAAAGACAACAACTCGTCAGAAAGGTGGGGCTGGATACTAGCCCGTTGCCTCACTGATGCTTAAGTCAGCGGGTGACTGTAGGGAGAAAGTCGAACACCCAAGGCGATCTTAGAAGCAGATCGACACTTGAGTGGTGATATGGTGTGGTAGACACAAATATGTGGAGGATATTCTGCCTTGTGTACATGTGAATGTGTTAGGAATTCTTACAGATCAGCCAGCCCCATTCTCCTTGGAGAAGAAGGGGTATTAATAGGCTGCAGGAGTCGGTTGCTTTAGTTGAGCTGGCAGTGTCAGGGGTCCGACGGAGGATGTCAGAGCCAAACGTGTCAGGCACGCTTTTGTCAGACCGTCAGAGCCGTTAATGTCAGGTGTGCTTTTGTCAGGCTGTCTGGCGGCAAAACGGCTGGGCATGGTTTCGGCAGGCGGTTAAGCAGTCAGGCGACGAAGCGACCAGGTGTCCTTTTGTCAGAGTTATCTGTAGTGAAACTACTAGTGGCGCGTCGTCTTTCTCTGTGGGCAAACTGGTTGGTGAGCGGCGTCTGGGCGAGCTTCCTGCGGAGCAAGCTGCTCTGGGGGTGAGTTATCCCGGGGGCGAGTTTGTTGTTCCGCTTGGCGAGCTTCTCTGGACATTGGTGTAACGACCGGAAATTTTCAACACTTCACTTCACGTATTTTTTTGTATTTTAAAATTTTTACTTTATTAATGTCAGTCAAGAATTTTCTAACAAAACTGATTTCAAAAATTATTATAAAAATATTTTAAAGCACTAGACTAATGATAAGATATTTCAATAATTTCAGATTTCCGCAAATGCCCAAAACATTCCTGTTAAAATTCATCTTCCAAAATTACCGTTTTGATTCGACGAATTTATTTTCTATTCAAACGTATTCAAAACGTTTTCAAACTTCTACAGTAACATCCTATTATCATTTAGGGCTTCCCACATTAATCTCGTAATTTTCGGATATCGTTTCAGCCTAGAACCCGCAAACCCGCTTTCTAAATGTTTTGGCCTAAAACTAGTATTCCCGTAGTTCAAATCCCAAAACGGATCTTGTATTCGCGATCCTCGCGATAATACGATCTCGTGGGTATGTTTACGTAATTTTTCGGAGTCGTTTGTAAAAACGCGTTTGTATTTCACCGCTTTGCTAATTACATCTATTAATGACTTTTTACATCACTAATCGCTATTTACTAATTACCGTTATCTAATTACTATTACCCAAAACCTTGGATCTACCTCTAATTAACCCTCTAACCCCACCCCTATAACTCACCGTCTCATATAGGTGAGATCCAACATCCACCCCCCAAATTCATTGCAATATTCTTTTTATTAATACTATTATAATCTACATACTACACCTGTATTGAATCCTATATAAGAACCCTCCCCTGCTCTTTAAAAATCACGCAGGCTCTCTATCTCTCTTCTCTCTTGAGGCTCAAACTCAGTAGCCCCTCTCTTTCTATTTTTGAAATAACCCAGGCAAACCCATTCCAGTGTTTCTCTCTCCTCTCTCACCCTCTCCCCGCGTTCAATCTCTCCTCCTCCCTCTCTCTTGTTCGATGAACCCAAACTCAGCCGCTCTAATCTCTCTCCCGCTCTTCTCCCCTCCGGCCACGAATGCCGCTCGTCGAGCGCTTACCGCCGTTCTCCGGCGTCACCACCACCCGCTCTGCCCCGAGCTCCCCTCAGCTCACCGTCGACCCACTCCCATGCCGAGGTCACCCCGACGTCACGCCGGCCGTCGGTAGCCTCCGCCTGAAGCATCATCCGCCGCCCGCCACATCGTCACCCCGAGCGTCCCCGCCTCCGATCTGCGCTGCCCCGACCCCGAAGCAGCAGCCGCCGCCTTGAAGCCGGTCGCCCACGGTCGCCGCCCAACTCCCCCCTCCCGCTCCGCCTCTCTCTCTGTCCCGATCGCCGCCACCGCCGTCGCCGCTCCGCCGTCAACCGCCCACGCCGCCGCCGTCGATCGCCTGAGCCGCCGAGCGCCCTCCGCCATCCACCGTGAACAGCCCCCCACGACCGTCGCCGACTTCTTCGAGCAGCCCCCAGCGCCTCCGTCGCCTGCCGTGCCCCGACGTCGCCGCACCCCGCCGCCGCTCGCCCCGCCGTTGCATCCCCGTCGCCGCGCCGTTGCATTCCGCCGTCGTCGTCGCACGCCGAGCGACGAACCCCTCCGCTGAGATCGAAGAAGCGAAGGTTTGCTCAATGGCAAACTTGTAAATATTAAGAAAATTTTCGTATTTTCGTATTTAATTATTTATTAAATAGGGTTAAATGGTTTTAAATCCATAACTTGAAATACAGGGCCCAGAAAAATGTGGGGATAGCTCCAGAAAATCAGAAACATTATTTCGGATCCAATGGCGCTGGTTTCATCGCAATCAGATGCCTAGTTTTTCCAGAATTAATTTTTAAGCCAAAAACTTAAATGCATCTTTTTCACTCTAAAATCCATAACATGTTATTTTCAATTGAACTGATACGTGATAAAATTATAGTTAATAATAAACTTCGAGACGGTCGTTTTGACTGCTCATTCGAGTTTTCCCGACTTGTATTGCACCCGTAAGAAATTACGGAAGATAAACGTCACTTAAGTATTTTGGGTTTTAAAGCTATTTTTGAGTTTCTAAACATTATAAAAATTATTATAAGCTTCAGAAAAATATTCCATCTTGCAGTAAAACTATTTTTATCATATATAGACTATATAAAAGTTTAGAACACTTTCCGACACCGTTTCAACCAGTTTTGAGAATAAAAAATGACTAGATAATAATTAGTGTAGCCGTTAGCTGATATCTTCTTATGTTTGCAGGTATCGATCCTCGCGCTCTAACTCCATCCTCGTCTTGCTACACAATTCCGAAAGTGTAAGTCACAGTAAATTCTACCCTTAGAAATATAGATAGTGTACTCGTATGAACATAGGACTTGACACCTAGTCTCGGAACAGTTATTGACCTGAATAGATTATTGACATTGCTTGACAGAAAGATTGTAATTGGAAATGTAAGAACAGTAAATGACTGGTAAAATTGCAAAGAACGGTAACCTGCACAGACACTGGGTTTTGGGGTAACTTATAATTGCGGAAGTGCGGGAGCGACCAGTCCGATCTTCGTATTGAACAGTATTGAATAGTATCGATTTGTTGAACAGTATCGTAACCCGGGATATCAGGTGGACTCTTGGTTGCTCACTGTACTTCCCGTTATAAGTCACGAACTAGGCTAGGCACAGTTTCTCTCATTATTGCTTTGGTCATGGTTATTCTTGTACGTACTTGCTCGGTCACCTTTACTTTACTTGTCACCCTTGCATGCTTGACAGATGTACTTTACTTATCGCACTTGCATGCTTGTCTGTCCCTGCTTTACTTTCCGCACTTGTTTACTATAGACTGCTCCATATTTGTGCACTCCTCTTTTTCTATCGCTAGAATTGTTGTGACTTACCTTCGGTTCCATTTATGGCACCGGCAGACGAAGACCTGATCGAAGAGATTGCCCCAGAGTTCGAGGAGCCCACATTGACCCAGAGGCTGCAGAGTTTTAGCTACTTTTCTGTTGGTGTGTGTTGTACTGTGTATTTACTTTTCCGCTCTTCTTTTCAGTACTTCCTTCATGTATTTGTGAGAGAGTGTGCTGGTTGTTGTTGTACTTTAATTTGGACTGTAATGACGTCTATACGCTGGTTTGAGTATTGTGGTACATCTCTGAGTTGTGGCTATGCTGATTTCACTGGTAAACTGCGGAACCTGCGAATAATCCAAATAAGTAACGTGCCCCCGAGAGCGGGTCGTTACAGTTTTGGCGGCCCACGCAGGTCCGTGCAAAATACCTCGTGAACAGTATAGTGAAACCAGGATGTATCGTATACGATACTCGACTAAGCTGACATTTTCTATGAATGCAGGTTTGACACTCGAAAGATGGACGGGAACACTTCGAAGAGCCCCAATGGAGTTGACCTGTCTGGCCTTAATAAAAGTCATTAACAAAACTTAAATTTTGATTGGATTAATTAGTTATTAATAAAAATCTTTTGTATCGGTGGCACTCGTATGAATGATAATCTTCCTTCAATGGACCATGATACCGGTCAATGTGCTTGGCTAAAGTCTGTGGATCGACCTGGCTAGACTGGGCATAAGTGATCCTAGCTTAGTCACTTCCCTGACCGTGTCCGCTGGACCGTAAGGACGTGAATCATGATTATGTAACGCCATCGATCTTCATCACTATCACCCTTCTTTTAGCTTGATGACCTTTCGATTGACCTTCTTAGAATCTTTCTACGCTTGAACTCTGGCTACAGAGAGTAGCGTTCGAATTTTTGACCACCAGAAGTTCGAGTTCCACAACGAAAGCGACCACCATCATCTGCTCAGCAACGTCAACTACTCCCTCCTTAGCAGCAAGTGTACCAGCAGACTCCACGACAGGCGCCCCAGAGACGCCAAGCTTATACCATGACAGTGGAAGAAGTCGAGGCTACGGGCCAAGTAATCACAGGTATGGGATTTTTCACCAAGCTATACACTCTATTATTTAGAAATCGTAAATCACGGTAGCTACCGTCTTAATAGCCGGTAAACCTGCCCTCACACTGTTCGACTCAGGAGCTACACATTGCTTCTTGGCCAGTCGTTTCGTTCAAACACATGCCATCACTGTTGAACCACTGACTTCTCGTTGGAAGGTCGAGACCGCTGGCGGTTCACTACCGGTAGCTAGCGGATGCCTCCAATGTTCTGTTGTGATTTGTAGACGAGATCTCTTTGCCGACTTCTTGGGATGGACTGGTTGAGATTATTTCATGCCACCATTGACTGTCGTCAAAGGAGGGTAGAAATCGATATACCCAATCATCCAAAGTTCGTGTTCCTCGGCAGAAGCCGATCAGAACGATGCTCATAAGTATTGGAGGATGGTGCTAAAGAAATTGAGGCAAACCAAATCTAGACGTGTAAGCTGGTGCCGCTACTTCTGCATCTTTCTTGAACTCATCTTCTTCTTCTATCTGAGCCTATTTCTACTTGAGACTAGTTACGGAAACTATGGTAATAGTATGTATTCATGTATTCTTCTTTTGTTTTCTTAATGATGTGATATCACGTTTTATTTCATGCTATTAACAACTTATTTTCCTATGTCGTGGTCGTTCGTCAAACCTTCCGGTCGATCGTTTGAATTGCTTAGGCGATTACCGATCTTCTGAATTCCGAGGACGGAATTATTTTAAGGAGGGTAGAATGTAACGACCGGAAATTTTCAACACTTCACTTCACGTATTTTTTTGTATTTTAAAATTTTTACTTTATTAATGTCAGTCAAGAATTTTCTAACAAAACTGATTTCAAAAATTCTTATAAAAATATTTTAAAGCACTAGACTAATGATAAGATATTTCAGTAATTTCAGATTTCCGCAAATGCCCAAAACATTCCTGTTAAAATTCATCTTCCAAAATTACCGTTTTGATTCGACGAATTTATTTTCTATTCAAACGTCTTCAAAACGTTTTCAAACTTCTACAGTAGTATCCTATGGTCATTTAGGGCATCCCACATTAATTTTATAATTTTCGGATATCATTTCAGCCTAGAACCCGCAAACCCGCTTTCTAAACATTTTGGCCTAAAACTTGTACTTCCGTAGCTCAAATTCCCGAACGGATCTTGTATTCGCGATCCTCGCGACGATACGATCCCGTGGGTATGTTTACGTAATTTTTCGGAGTCGTTTGTAAAAACGCGTTTGTATTTCACCGCTTTGCTAATTACATCTATTAATGACTTTTTACATCACTAATCGCTATTTACTAATTACCGTTATCTAATTACTATTACCCAAAACCTTGGATCTACCTCTAATTAACCCTCTAACCCCACCCCTATAACTCACCGTCTCATATAGGTGAGATCCAACATCCACCCCCCAAATTCATTGCAATATTCTTTTTATTAATACTATTATAATCTACATACTACACCTGTATTGAATCCTATATAAGAACCCTCCCCTGCTCTTTAAAAATCACGCAGGCTCTCTATCTCTCTTCTCTCTTGAGGCTCAAACTCAGTAGCCCCTCTCTTTCTATTTTTGAAATAACCCAGGCAAACCCATTCCAGTGTTTCTCTCTCCTCTCTCACCCTCTCCCCGCGTTCAATCTCTCCTCCTCCCTCTCTCTTGTTCGATGAACCCAAACTCAGCCGCTCTAATCTCTCTCCCGCTCTTCTCCCCTCCGGCCACGAATGCCGCTCGTCGAGCGCTTACCGCCGTTCTCCGGCGTCACCACCACCCGCTCTGCCCCGAGCTCCCCTCAGCTCACCGTCGACCCACTCCCATGCCGAGGTCACCCCGACGTCACGCCGGCCGTCGGTAGCCTCCGCCTGAAGCATCATCCGCCGCCCGCCACATCGTCACCCCGAGCGTCCCCGCCTCCGATCTGCGCTGCCCCGACCCCGAAGCAGCAGCCGCCGCCTTGAAGCCGGTCGCCCACGGTCGCCGCCCAACTCCCCCCTCCCGCTCCGCCTCTCTCTCTGTCCCGATCGCCGCCACCCGCCGTCGCCGCTCCGCCGTCAACCGCCCACGCCGCCGCCGTCGATCGCCTGAGCCGCCGAGCGCCCTCCGCCATCCACCGTGAACAGCCCCCCACGACCGTCGCCGACTTCTTCGAGCAGCCCCCAGCGCCTCCGTCGCCTGCCGTGCCCCGACGTCGCCGCACCCCGCCGCCGCTCGCCCCCGCCGTTGCATCCCCGTCGCCGCGCCGCTGCATTCCGCCGTCGTCGTCGCACGCCGAGCGACGAACCCCTCCGCTAAGATCGAAGAAGCGAAGGTTTGCTCAATGGCAAACTTGTAAATATTAAGAAAATTTTCGTATTTTCGTATTTAATTATTTATTAAATAGGGTTAATTGGTTATAAATCCATAAGTAATTATACAGGGGCCAGAAAAATGTGGGGATAGCTCCAGAAAATCCGAAACGATATTTCGGACCCAATGGCGCTAGTCTCACTGCGAGCAGACGCCTACTTTTCCTGGAATCGTTTTTTGAACCTAAAATTTAAATACGTATAAATCTTTCTAAAAATCATAACTCGATGTTTTCACTCACAATAATACGTGAGAAAATTATATGTGAAAGTAAACTTCGAGACGGTCATTTTGACTGTTCATTCGAGTAATTCCGATGAGTATTACTCCCGGAACAATTTACGGAAGATACGCGCCACTTAAATCAATCAGGTTTTTAAACTAGTTTTGAGTTTCTAAAAATTATAAAAATTACTATAGACTTCAGAAAAATATTCCCTCTTGCAGTAAAACTATTTTTATCATATATAGTCTATATAAAAATTTAGGACCCTTTTCATCTCCGTTTTAACCAGTTTTAAAATCAGACACTCAACTTAAATAAATAAGAAAATAGGGTATTCTCTAACTAGTTATCTCTTGTGTTTACAGGTAGCAAATCTCGTGCATCGACACTTGATCCCGTCCCGGATCACTACCACCACCTCGAAGATTGTAAGTCACAGTAAATTCTACCCTTAGAAATATAGATAGTGTACTCGTATGAACATAGGACCTGACATCTAGTCTCGGAACAGTTATTGACCTGAACAGATTATTGACATTGCTTGACAGAAAGATTGTAACTGGAAATGTGAGAACAGTAAATGACTCGTAAAACTGCAAAGAACGGTAACCTGCACAGACACTGGGTTTTGGGGTAACTTATAATAGTGGAAGTGCGGGAGCGACCAGTCCGATCTTCGTATTGAACAGTATTGAACAGTATCGTTTTGTGAATAGTATCGATTTGTTGAACAGTATCGATTTGTTGTAACCCGGGATATCAGGTGGACTCTTGGTGGCTTACTGTACTACCCGTTATAAGTCACGAACTAGGCTAAGCACATTTTCTCTCATTATTGCTATTGTCATTGCTCGGTCACCTTTACTTACTTGTCATCCTTGTATGCTTGACAGATGTACTTTACTTATCGCACTTGCATGCTTGTCTGTCCCTACTTTATTTTCTGCACTTGTTTACTATAGACTGCTCCATATTTGTGCACTCCTCTTTTTCTATCGCTAGAATTGTTGTGACTTACCTTCGGTTCCATTTATGGCACCGGCAGACGAAGACCTGATCTAGGAGATTGCCCCAGAGATCGAGCAGCCTGCATTGACCCAGAGGCGGCAGAGTTTTAGTTACTTTTCTGTTGGTGTGTGTGTTGTACAGTGTATTTCCTTTTCCGCATTTCCTTTCAGTACTTCCTTCATGTATTTGTGAGAGAGAGTGCTGGTTGTTGTACTTTAATTTGGACTGTAATAATGTCTGTACGCTGGTTTGAGTATTGTGATACATCTCTGAGTTGTGGCTATGCTGATTTCACTGGTAAACTGCGGAACCTGCGAATAAACCAAATAAGTAACGGGCCCCCGAGAGCGGGTCGTTACAATTGGCGAGCTTTGGCGAACTAAACTTCCTTATGGAGATTCGACAGGCCAAGACTTGGGCCCTGAACAAGTGGGGCCTAGATCGTCTGGGTCGATCTTGAGGTCGTAACAACAATGTAGGTTGAACATGATCTCATCATATAATCATATCTTAATGAATTTTAATCTCTCATACTTATTAGTATACCTTATAGGCAAATTTGTATGAAAATTTTAACAAAAGAATTCTTTTTTAATAATAGGATCTCAAACTAATAGTCTTATTTTCTGATCAAAATGTGCATTAAAATCAATTTAAAAAGCATGGTTTAAGGTCCATATAAAGTTTAAGTTATATACAAATGTTTCTAGAATGCAAAGTATACGTCTGAAAAGTCTAACATTAATCTATTGCACCTATGATGAAATTAGATCTTGCATTTACCATTGACTAGTAGCCTGATGCATATGAACTCGAGTCATAACACAACAATCTTGCATTGGTGTGCCCCTCATTTTAATTTGAAATCACATGTATTATGGATGGGGATATTTGGATCTACAATATCTTTATAAGAAGGAAATGTCATGTAGTAAGAACCAAGGTCAATAGATGTTCATGCCTTTATGTCCTTAACAACAATATAAAAGCTACATGCAAAATACAAATTGATATATAAAGAGGTCATGAATCACCATCAAATAAATGCAATTAATCTATATATACAAACATGGAAAAGGAGTAACCAATTCTTTCAGTTTAGTATTGTATCTTCTACCATGTCTCAGTTTCAAATAAACACAAGAAATAGTTGCAAACATTCACAAATATGCCATCATTTTTAATTCTTTTTTTTTTGACCCATCATCATATTCTGAACCCGCTCTATCTCTTAACAAACCATCTGCATCTTCTAATTCTGTCAGTGCCATCCACATGCATGCATTCATCGATCCTCAGCCGATGAGGCTCCAAGATCCTCAAGAATCACTTGAAGCCATTTTCGATAGTTGTTGAGCACACATGTGATGTATATTGACCAGTGGCCGCTGATTTTGATCGCATCTAAACTAACATCTTCACCATCCTAACTATGTTGAGCATGTCGGCCAATGCATTCTTGTCATCTGCTAGCAATACCTTCTTGGCCTCCAATATATCCTTTGCAATGACGGACATTATGGTGATCCCGCCGATTAATCCTCTTGAAATTATAGCCGTATGTGGCTCAATTTCTTCGATAGCTGCGCCTGGAGGGCTGATACTGCCTCTACCTCTCATATTTGCCTCATCTTCATCTTCTTCATCTTCTTCGTGGATGCAAACGCTTTTTCCACTATCATCACCGTCGTCACAATCATCATGGATGCAGACGCTTCTTTCGCTGTCGTTGCCATCGTCACCATCACCGTCCTTGCCGTCTTCGCGTGCCCCGTGGAGGAGATACTTAATGGTTGATTTCATGAGACAGACATTCTCCAATATTCCCACCATCGCATCCTTGTCGTCGGTCAATAGCCTCCTCTCCTCAATAATGTCTCTGGCAATCGTGCACATCCGGCTGATTGCAATCATTAGGACCCTCGAGAACACCTGAGAATCAGAATTCGACGTGGCGGCCTCCTCGTCCCTTGCCATCGTGAATGGTTGCTCTTGCATCGTTGATCCACATGCCGGGCAACATTGTCGTTGCGTTGGAGGAGGAGGAGGTCGGATTGCTTTGTTATCATCCTCAAGAAGCGTGGCCATAGAATGCACACGAAAAATGAGGGAGGGGGAGGCAGAAAGACGCGGAGAGACGAGGGAGGGAGATGGATGGTGTCTAGATTTTGTCTTGCTATGTTTTAGTAATTGTATGAGAGATCCTACGTGTTATGTTTACAAATGCCTGGAACAACAAAATATAGGCATCGAAGAACCAAGGACAATTCACAAACAAATATGGGCCATAATGTTTCATTGTTGTTGGTATTTTAGTTATAGTGATTGTGATTTTTATTTAGTTGCAAGAAGAAAAAAGTCCTATAATGTTCTGTACACAAACGTGGGTTTCATTATCTGTTTCTTTGATAAAACATGGTCAACATTTTCTATGTTCTCCTGTGGAAAAAACTGTTTTTTTAGGCTGGTTTGCTCATAGCCCATCATTGTGTCTTTTTAGTTGACAGCAAACAATGATGTGATAAGAATTAGAATCATGCATGCTTACTCTATTTATAAAGTCACACTCGATTTGATTAGTATACCCCATATATTCATATCAACATAGCTACTTTATATAAATGGATTTATATGTAAAGGAGAATAAGTGTAAAAGACAAACTTATATTTATATTAACAATTGTATCGATTGTATATTGTGTTGACTTGAATTTATATATTTCTTATGAATTTACATGTGCGAGCAGTGACAAATTAAGTGGTGGGCCCCCATTGGGGGCATCCCCCCCCCCCCCCCCCCCCCCCACCCACACCCACACCCACACAGACTTAATTTTTTGCTACTTGTAAAATTTTTGGCCCCAGTCCACTTAATGGTTTTCTACTTGTAAAATTTTTGGGAAAAAAGAACCATAGATGTGTACATATATATACATGTATGAGTGTGCGAGTACATGTACATACCCACGCACACACATACACGTATATATACGTACACACACAGGCGCACACGCACACATGTGTATGTGTATACAAGTATATGTAAATACACACATGCACATATATGTGTGTATAAAATAATGATAAATATATGACATATGTGCATAAACCATGTATTCGTCCTCGAAAACTTTACTTTTCACTATTTTTTTCGTTGATCGGTACCATTTATTTTGATCTTCATATTCTAAAATTCCAATATACTATCTAATGAACATAATGTATCTTGCTCATTCATATACTTATTTCAAATTTAATGATTTCACAGTTAAAAAAATTGTAATGGCTGAGCAAATTGCAATTGGTTTACTAGATTTGTGGTATATTGGGGGTTTATAATACGAAGATAAAAATAATGGTGCTGATCAATAACAAATAGTAGAAATATACTTTTCAAATGTGTGTATGGGGCATAGCCACATATGTTACATATTTCCTATTATTCACAAACACACAAACAATTTTGAGGCCAGGTCGCACCAAGTGCTTTGGTGCTACCTCCCTCAAACAACTTTTTTAAAAACTTAATAATATTATTATTATTATTTGGAACAAGATATATTTTTTAAACCCTTAAAATATAAATTTTGATGTGAATCTACTTCTATTTACCTATAAATCAAGCCATTAATGTGCGTGAATATGTGGGTGTGTGCGTGCGTGCATGAGTAATGGGAAAACGTATGACATATGTGGCTAAGCCACATATGCTCCTTAAAAGTTCATCCACCCCGATTTTCTAACAATCTAAACCGTTTATTCTGATCTTCATTGTCTAAAATCCCAAACCAATAAATATCGGGTGAAACCATAAGGTTTTATCTGTTCATCCACCAGTTCCAAATTTAATGATTTCGCATGAATAGAACTTTTTGTAATGTATGGGTGAAAGTGCAAAACCCCTTGGATTCACCAGATATTTGGTGTTTAGGGGTTTTAGAATGTGGAGAACAAAATGACCGGTTCCGATCTTCCAAAAAATAGAAAGCTGGAGTTTTAGAGGGTGAAATATGTGGCAGCCACATATGTCATATGTTTCTCATTATTCTACACACACACACAAATACACACACAAAATAAAATAGGGAATTACGTTTATGCCATTTGTTGAGTATTGATTCCCTGGATTTGGTTTTGACGATGAACAAACATAAATATCGTGAACTAACTCTTTGTGAGCGCAGTTATGGAGATCGTCGCCAAAATTCTACGTACATCAAAAGCGACGTCTCAAGACTTCTCAAAGCGCGTGATCGTGTGCCTGAAGCTTCGTTGAAGCTCAAGGAGCATTATTGAAGTCAAGAGATTCGGATTGAAGCTTTGAAGACGGTTCGTCAAGTTTATTTTTGTAGTCTTCTAGATTTTTTTCGTAGAATGTTAAGTCTTGAGTAGGACTTACATTATAATCTTCATAACGCTCATATCTTAGAGCTAGGATTATCGTAGAAGCCCATAGAAACTTTTCCGAAGCTTTACGCTTCATTTCGCGGCTTCTAGTGCATCTTAGTTGGTTAAAGAAGAAGAACCAACCGACTAGATTGTCATCTAGTCGGTTAAGAATCCTTCTTGAACCGACTAGATTTCCTTGCTCAATTCAGCCTAGGCACTGTTGACCAATTAGTCGGTCCAAGAAGGTTCACCGACCGACTAGTTGTCAAACTAGTCGGTTGGGAATCCTTCTTAGACCGACTAGTTATACTTTCATTTCTTCTACCTAGCTACTGTTGACTAGTTAGTCGATCCACGAACATCCATCGACCGACTAATTGTGAAACTAGTCGGTTGGAATTTGTTCTTAGACCGACTAGCTCTCCTTGTGATCAGCCTATTGAATTTCAACTCTTAGTCGGTCAAAGAACACTCACCGACCGACTAGTTGTCAAACTAGTCGGTTGGCAAGTCTTCTTAGACCGACTAGTGTAGGGATCGTCTAACCCTTGCAATACTAACAACACACACTAGAGGGGGGTGAATAGTGTAATGGCAATAAAATTGTCCAAATAAAATTTAACCTGCAAATGCGGAATTATAAATGCAAGAGGAATTAAATGGCACAATCAATCCAAACGCAAACACACAGTTTTACCCTGGTTCCCCAAACTTGGGTACATCCAGCCACACCAATATTCACTATATTCCCACACAGAGAAGTGAATACAAATCTCACAAGGAGATACCCCACAAATGTCACGCCCCGCTTCCCAAAATACCCGGGAGCGAGGACACGACGAAGGTCTGCTTGTACATAAAACAAGGAGGAATTTTTTTTCTTCCTTGTTCGATGCACAATAAGCGTCTGTAGTAATTCCATTGAAGGACAGGTTCTTGTCATGCAATCTCAGAGAAACAACACACAACATCTTTATTATCCCAATAGATGATAAGTAGTAGAGGACTGGGCCTTATAGTACGGCCTACATCGACTCGACAGAAAAGTAAAGTACATCACTCGGAAGTATATAGCACACTGGCAATAAGGAAAGCACACTGACGATCGTAAGGAAAGCACACTGACGATGAAATCAAGTGGATGCTGTGGTCGAATCGGAAACTCCTACTCCTCTGTAGGTGCGGGCTCAGTAACGTCCTTTGATCCCTGGTCTATGGGATCGTCTTCAGTGTAATACTCCACGTACTCCGTCGGCTCGTAGTCTGACATGCATTTCAGAGAAAATAATGAAATACATGTCAGCGCTAAGCGGCAAGTAAAAACCAACAGAAAGTAAAGGCAGCTATGTAATGAATGAACAAGAGGTAACAAACGTCGCTTGACTATTCAATAGTGTAGGCATGCCTAATAATAAGAAGTATAACTTAACTTCCAAATCAGCTAGTCAGTTAGGGCTTGAAGGCACAGGTCACTTCAATGACCGCAGGACAAGTCCTTTGGTTGACCAACCCCATTCCCATTCCTTCCTAGACACTGATTCGGTTGTAATTTAAGACCGCTTGTTATTACGCCGCTCTGCCACCTTCGAGTAGTCTCGACTTAGTCAGTAGAATAGTCAGCAATAGTAGCATAGTAACAAACAAGCTAGTGCATCAGCCTTAGCCCGAGTGCACGATATGCAACCCGACGTGCACCCATCCCACGGAGCAACTCGTGGAATCTCTACCTACCATCCCTTGCCGGGCGATGGTACAGCTTAACTAATAAGGGTGGACCCGGTCACTCCTGCACACTTCGTAGCTTAAGACTACCTCAAAACCCGTGTCATATCACATTAACTGTATCCGTATCTATATGGCCTTATAGGCCCATAATTTCGTACATCCAGCATGTACAACAACATTTGGGTACAACACATTTGCATGGAACTAACTTGCAAACACCCGGTAATTACTTGCTTGTAGTCGTGACCGGTTGTAATCCGGTTTCTTGGGCGGGTCTCGTACCGCGTCCGGGGGTTGGTGTCTTCCCGGAACGTCTACCTACAAACACCACACGCACGCACCCATATTTATTAATATAATAATCAAGATTACAAGGTTCCGTACTACGTGCACATACGCACGTATACGTATACGCGTATAAAAATAAAATAACTCCTATCTAATTTCTCTTCACAAAAATTCACTTCAAAAATCCCTACACAAATTCTCTTTTACAAATTTTCCCCTCTTCAAAATTCCTTCACAAATTCATACCCTTCTCCTAAACTTCTAAAACAGAGAGCAATAGCAAATGACAGCACAAAACTGTCAAAGTTCTCTTTCTTTTGTTTTTTTTTCTCATCTTCTTCATTGCAGGTGCATCAATGGAGGGCCAAGGGGAGGAAGAGGGGAGAGCCAAGGAGAAGGGGGAGAAGGGTGGCCGGCCGGCCACCCTGTCGGCCGCCGCCGCCGCCGGCCGGCGCCGGCCGGCCGGCAGCAGCAGGGCCGAAATGCCCTGCTGCTACTGTGTCTTTTTTTTTATTTCTCTTCTTTTGGGGGTTTGATTGCTTCTCTTTTGGGGGTTTGATTTCTGGAATCAATGGAGGGATAGAAGGGGGTCAATGGAGGAAGAACCCATGGTGGAGGAGGGTTGAATTTTGATGGGTTCATGGGGTTTGCTTGTTGGGGTTTAAAGAGGAATGGAGGAAGGGATGAGGATGAAGGAGATGATGAAGGAGGAGGCTCACCGGATGTGGGGAGGAGCTCGTCGGAATCTCACCGGAAAGATGGCCGGAGTTTCACCGTAGAGGAGGGGGATTTGTGAGGAAGGAGATGGGTTAGGGGGTTTAAATAGGGATTAAAATTGTAATTAGTCAAATGAAATTAATGAGGTTAGGTTAGCTTTTTAGACTAACATTAGAAAATTTGAACGTTTCCCTTCCCATGTGTTAGTCATGGTTAGGGTAGGTAGTTAGGGTAATTTAATAGTTAATTAGGTTAAGGAAATTCGTAATTTAGCTAAGGTAATTAGTAAAATACAAAAAAACAAATTACGATTTTGCCCCTACTAGTAAACGTGTCCGAAAAATTACGAAAACATACCCACGGGTTCGTATCGTCATGAGTATCGTGAATACGAAGTCCGATTCACGATTTGAGCGACGGAAATACGAGTCGAGGGCCAAAACGTTTAGAAAGCGGGTTAATGGGTTCTCTATTGATTTGTTGTCGAAAAATTACGAAATTAATGTGGGAAGCCCTAAATAATTATAGGATGATACCGTAGAAGTTTGAAAATGTTTTGACGATGTTTGTATAGAAAATTAATTCATTAAGCGAAAACGGTAATGATCGAAAATGAATTTTTATCGGATTATTTAGAGGTATTCGATGAAATCCGAACTTACTAAAATACCTCATAACTACTTTAATACTTCAAAATATTTTTATAAGGTATTTTTGAAATCATAAAACTCTTGACGAAAAATAGTTTAATAGGTTAAACACACAAATTATCGTGCTGATGGAAACAGACCGTTACATCCTACACTCCTTATAAAAATTCTGTCCTCGGAATTTAAGGAAAGAGATAAGGATAACGTTCGCGCATTTCCTCTTCACGTTCCCAGGTGGATTCATCAGGTAAATCGTGATGCCACATAACTCTCACTAACTCAATCACTTTGTTCCTGAGAGTCTTCTGTCGACGATCTATGATCTGCACCGGTTGCTGCTCATAAGTGAGATCCGGACGAACAGTAATCTCCGAGTGGTCGACTACATGCTTGGGGTCGCTGATGTAACGCCACAGCTGGGAGATATGAAATACATCATGAACTCCCTCCAATGATGGTGGCAGGGCAAGACGATAAGCTACTTCTCCAACTCGCTCTAGCACATCAAACGGTCCGATGAATCTCGGACTGAGCTTTCCTCGTTTTCCAAAGCGTATCACTCCTCTGTTTGGTGATATCTTTAGAAAAACATGATCTCCAGGTTGAAATTCCAAATGTCGACGCTTGGCGTCAGCCCAGTGCTTGTAGCGATCTTGTGCAATTCTCAGCTTGTCTCTGATAGTACGCACCACATCAACAGCTTCCACGATCATCTCTGGACCTAAAAGTTCTCGATCACCAATGTCATCCCAACTTAATGGAGATCGACATTTCCTTCCATAGAGTGCCGTAAAAGGGGCCATGCCGATGCTGGCTTGGTAGCTATTGTTGTAAGCAAACTCTACCAAGTGCAGATGATCTTCCCATGATCCTTTGAAATCCAGCATGCATGCTCTCAGCATATCTTCAAGAATCTGTATGGTACGTTCCGATTGACCATCAGTCTGCGGGTGATACGCAGTGCTGAATTTGAGATGTGTACCCAGATTCGATTGCAGGCTCTTCCAGAAATGTGAGGTGAACCTTGTGTCTCGGTCGGAGACGATGCTCACTGGAACTCCATGTAGCCTCACAATTTCCTGCATGATAAACATATATCACTATGTATGCTGTAAGGAGTTTAAAGGTATGACATATATCATTACCTCCATGTACTTCTTTGCGAGCATCTCCGTGGATTGTCCTACTCGGAATGGTATGAAATGTGCCGACTTGGTTAATCGATCAACGATCACCCAGATGTCATCATTTTGCTTTGAGCTCCGAGGTAGTCCATTCACGAAGTCCATAGTGATGTGTTGCCATTTTCACTCTGGAATAGGCAAGGGTTGAAGTAATCCAGCGGCTCGATGATGTTCAGCCTTCACTTGCTGACATACGAGGCATTTGGCGATGCTTCGGGCCACGCTTCTCTTCATTCCAATCCACCAGAAGTTCAGCCGCAGATCTTTGTACATCTTGGTACCACCTGGATGTATGGAGTAAGGAGAGCTATGTGCTTCGTTTAACAGCTCTTCCCTGATCTCTCCTGAAGGTACGCAGATGCGACTTCCATACCTCAAAGATCCATCTTCATGAATATGAAATTCTGTTCGTAGACCAGCTTCAACTTGCGCCTTGATCTTCTGCAGCTTCGCGTCTCCAGCCTGAGCAGCTTTGATCCGATCGATGATGGTAGATTGAATCTGCATGTTCATCAATGATGATGTAGCTCCTGGCAATACGACTTCGATTTCCATTTCTTTCAAGTCTTGTTGAAGTCTCCATTGAGTCGTCAGAGTCATGACTATTGGTAGTCGACTCAATGCATCAGGCACGACATTCACCTTCCCAGGATGATACTGGAGGTCGATGTCATAATCAGCCATGAGTTCCAACCATCTTCGTTGTCTCATGTTGAGCTCCTTCTGATTCGGGATATAAATTGTATGTTTTACCCCCTAACTATCCCCATTTTGTGCTAAAGATTAGGCTTAATGTTGCTCTTTTTGGGTATATTATCGCTTTATGTCGATTTTAGAGCTTATTCTCATTCTTGGCACAAAATACGGATTTTATCGTCCTTATTGGCTTCATGATATTTTCTATATGCTTCTGGTATTATTGTGATCATAATGTCAATTTTTGAGAATTATTTGAGCATTAGAATATTTTATATGGAATTTTGGAAGTCAATATAATGTTTTATAATAGCCATTATATTTATCTTATCATCATATGGACTAATTTCCACTTCTCCTATTTTTCAGGTACTCCTGAGAGTCTTGGGGATTTTCCAGAATTTTCTGGGATTTTTCTGGGATTTTTAGATATTTTTGGTGATTTAATTGGAGGAGAATATGGGGTTTTAACCCAGAAAATGGGATTTAAAGGGGCGCCACGTGGCGCGATCCTACGGCGCCACGTGGCGCCGATCCGCACGTCAAAAGCGGGCCGCCGTTTCGAATTTATAAAAAATAAAAAAAACCAATTCGTTTGCGGGCCGGCCCGCTGGCCGGCCCGCTCGCAACAGTTAAATTTTAAAAAAAATTAAAACAAAAAAACGCGCGCGCGCTGGAGCGGGCCCACGGCCCGCTCCGCTTTGCTGAACGAGAGGGCGGGGGCACGCGTTTTGCGCGTGCCCCCCGGTTTGGTTTTGCGGGCGCTCAGCCCGCGGGTCGGGCGCGGGTTGCGCCCGACCCGCAAGCCCGTATTGGGCTACATGTGGGCTGATTGCGAAAATTTGAGGGAGACTCGGGATTTTTTCAGCTGCTCTTGGTTTTGGGGCTTGTTCTTGGCGTTTTTAGGGTTCTTGGAGGGGGAAGAGGCCATTAAAGGATGAAGGAAGCTAGGAGGAGGAGCTAAAGTGGAAGGGGATGCTTCATTTGGAGAGATTTGGGTGAAATCATTCCTCTCCCTTTTGTAATTTGAAATCTCTCTTTTGTAGTGAACTTTGGGTGATATTTTGTATAAAGATTTCATCTTGTGTTTCATGATGATAGAGTAGTTTTAAATTGTATGGGATGTGCGATTAATTGAGTTGGTTGTTAATATTTGTTCAATTTCACTCTTGCCCTAATTTTGAATGTTGATGTTGGATGTGTAATTAGGGCACAAATTTAATTGGCTAAGTCCCGAGAGGGCAATTTGAGAAAATCCATGTTCTTAATTTGATTAGTGCCTTGGTAATATTTCCATCCTATTGCAAAATTATTGTGTTTTTAAAGCTAAATATTCCGATTGGGTTTCCTTAGCCGGATGACCGATTGTGTTATATGCGGTAATTTGGATTTGATTAACGCCAATTTTAATGATCACACAACTCATGCTCTCTCTCCTAGCTTTCCTAAACTCCACATTTGGCTCTCTAACCCTACCAATTTAGGTTAATTTTTGTTTTCACCACACTTTTCCGACATTTCCACCGTAATTGAGTTAGTTGTAAAACACTTTATTTTTCGTTATCGATCATTTTGTGAACGTAGAACGACTTGTCCCTGTGATCCGACCCGGTACTCACCGGTTATTTTTATTGCATTGACGCTCCTACGCTTGGGAGCGGAAGGCGTGCACTTGCGCGTTTTCCGAGTCAACCAATTGGCGCCGTTGCCGGGGACAACGGTTTTTATCATTAGCAATTTTTGATTGATTTTGAAATATTTAGTGTGATACTTCTATCTTTTAGTGTGTGTCTTTTCGTTTATTTATTTTCCTTTTATTGAGTCTTTTGGTTGTTATTTTCATTTTCTGGGAAATTGTTTTTTTACCATGGCATCTTCTTCAGATTTTTCGGACGTTGATTTGGAGGATATCCCACTTCCGCCATATTTCCATGGCACGGTGTGGGAGAACCCTCACTTACATATTAAAAATTTTGAAGATTGGATGCATTCATGTCTTGGTGGGAATATCGATGATGATTGCATATATTTTAGATTCTTTCCCGATTCTTTACAGGATGATGCTAGACTTTGGTTTGATTCATTGTCTCTCGACTCACATTTCACTTGGTTGTCATTTCAGGCTGAATTTCTCCGGGTATTTTTGCCTGTCTTTTTGGGGCAGGTACAGGGGCGGCAGGCCATGGAGCATATAGCGAGCTTTACCCAGGCTGAGTGGGAGGCCTACCATCAGGCTTGGTAGAGGTTCACAGATTTGGTGCTTGCGTGCCCACACCAGAGCTTTCACGAGGATCATCTTCTGCAGATCTTCTACACAGGGTTATCGCCATCTGGGCGAGATTTGGTGCAGATGAGCTGCGGTGGAGAGTTCTTTGATTATTCGACCGAGGATTCCTGGTGTTACCTGAGAGACCTTGCAGAGTGGGAGCGGACTGAGCCATCTAGAGAGCAGTCACTTGGATATGAGGATGATGGTCAGTCCCAGTTTCCACTTCAGGATGCAGAGCTGCAGGTCCAGTGTCAGCTTGAGGAGCCACCTTTGGGCTCTTTTTCTTGCGACCCCATGGGATACAGAGCAGAGCAGGAGGATGGGTTGCATGAGAGCCAGGTAGAGGATATTGACAGATTATATATTGTGGAGTCGGAGGAGACAGATGACGGAGTGCGTGTCGACCACGACGGTGACACGATGCATTTTCATTTTGAGGTTGAGGATGAAGCGGATGTGCATGATGGCCGAGAGCAGATTGAGGACACCATGGAGCCTGAGCCACGATCCACTTCAGGGTTAGCTTCACAGGTCGAGGCGATTGAGTATTTTGGGAGGACGACTGAGATGAGCTATTTCTGGGATGGCGAGGATGATGCGTGCTTGGATTTGCCCGAGACATGTCTACCTCCAGTCCTGTCACTGATGTCACTTCCCTCGCCTCAGGATGCGCACTTGCCAGTCATCGAGAAGGTTTGTCAGGAGCAGTTACCAGTTGTGGGGAGTGCCGCAGAGATCGTTGATGTTGATATGGATGTCGAGGAGGATGATAGCAACGGGGATTACGAGATGGTATATATTGAGCCCGAGCTCCCTCTTACTCCAGTTTTCTCTCTGCAGCCACTTCCACCTCCTCCTGAGGCCGTGCATCATGTCACATCTAGCACCGTATTTCAGGGAAGTTTCCACCATCTCATGCCTTGCATTTCTGAAGCCCAATTTGCACTTCCACATATTTTTGCTTCAGATTGTCGTCCATTGCATTTACATTCTTTTATTTGTTTTGACGACCCGTTTTGGAATGCTTTTGCAGGGCATGAGGACATGGCTTGGATTGATGCAGCTCGTCTCCCACATACCACATATTATCAAAAGGAGATACTTGGAGTTGCATTGCTGGAATCCAAGGAGGCCGGTGGTGGCCTAGCTCCAAAGCAGCTGACGGAGGAGCAAAAGGATATGATCGAGCAGCTACCACCACCGTTATACATTCGAGATCCGCCATTTGCCACGGTGTGTTCTTTCCATGTAGTGTAAATAAATAAAATTAAAAGTTAGTTTGCTTTTGCATTTTGCTTTCGTATGCTTTTCTTTTTCTTTTCTAGGATCTTTTGCCGAGATCTAGTACTCTCCCAACATTGAGGACAATGCTTATTTTAAGTTGGGGGGAGAGTGTTAGAATCTTTAGGGTTGTTAGGATTTTGGCCTAAATTTTTTTTTTGAGATTCCTCCAAGTCTCGCCTCATTCCATGAATTCATTGCATATCATATTTTGGCTTCCTCGTTCCTACGCCGTTAGCTTTGTTTAGTCCCTATATGCGTAATGCCATGCAATTTTTCGGATTATCACTTTGGTATCAATTTCTTGATGTTGGATTGGCGTGTTTTCATTTCTTTTCCAATTTGGAGTCAAATGCTAATATGCCATGTATGAATCTATTTTATACGTCGTGATATCTCTTTGAAATAATTTGGGAAAAGTTTGGTGTAAGTGGTCGCATGAATTGGGATGAATGGTGTAGTTTTTGGTTGGACTGGATTTGGCCAATTGTGCATGCTTTATTTTCTTCTTAGGAGTGGGTGGATGAGTTGCTAATTTGTGTTGGAATGAAAAAGATAGTAGTATAAGTGAATGTTTCTTTCTAATTGAATCGAGTAGCCGGTGCCCCACGAAACATTGGGGAGGACACCAAAGATGAGATTTAGAAGATCATTCCATCCATTTGCATATATAGCGTCATCGCGTGTATGCAAATGTGTCGGTGTTTGCATTTATGGCGTTATCGCGTGAATGAAAAACATAAACATCAAAAACAAAAAAAAGGAAAAGAAAAGAAAAGAAAAATGAAAGAAAAATGAAAGAAAAACCCACATGAGTGATGCAATCTCATCTCCCACCTCTTAGAAGAAATATTCTTTTGTTTTGGCCACTTTCATGAAAATTGGAAATTTTGACATCGTGATATCCCGATACGTGTGATACGTGGCTTATTTCCTTACTTTTCTTTGAATTGGATTGATGAGAGTTTCATTTGTTATTTACTTTCATACATTTGGTATATTGGCTTTGAAATCAATTGGAAATATCATTTGGGGTGTGCCATGATGATATCGAGGATTTGGTGCATGTTTTTCAATTTAATCCGAATTTTTCGCATATTTTGCTAGGGACTAGCAAAAAGCTAGTTGGGGGGTGTGATTTGGGATATAAATTGTATGTTTTTACCCCCTAACTATCCCCATTTTGTGCTAAAGATTAGGCTTAATGTTGCTCTTTTTGGGTATATTATCGCTTTATGTCGATTTTAGAGCTTATTCTCATTCTTGGCACAAAATACGGATTTTATCGTCCTTATTGGCTTCATGATATTTTCTATATGCTTCTGGTATTATTGTGATCATAATGTCAATTTTTGAGAATTATTTGAGCATTAGAATATTTTATATGGAATTTTGGAAGTCAATATAATGTTTTATAATAGCCATTATATTTATCTTATCATCATATGGACTAATTTCCACTTCTCCTATTTTTCAGGTACTCCTGGGAGTCTTGGGGATTTTTCAGAATTTTCTGGGATTTTTCTGGGATTTTTAGATATTTTTGGTGATTTAATTGGAGGAGAATAGGGGGTTTTAACCCAGAAAATGGGATTTAAAGGGGCGCCACGTGGCGCGATCCTACGGCGCCACGTGGCGCCGATCCGCACGTCAAAAGCGGGCCGCCGTTTCGAATTTATAAAAAATATAAAAAAACAATTCGTTTGCGGGCCGGCCCGTTGGCCGGCCCGCTCGCATCAGTTAAATTTAAAAAAAAAAATTAAAACAAAAAAACGCGCGCGCGCTGGAGCGGGCCCACGGCCCGCTCCGCTTTGCTGAACGAGAGGGCGGGGCACACGTTTTGCGCGTGCCCCCCCGGTTTGATTTTGCGGGCGCTCAGCCCGCGGGTCGGGCGCGGGTTGCGCCCGACCCGCAAGCCCGTATTGGGCTACATGTGGGCTGATTGCGAAAATTTGAGGGAGACTCGGGATTTTTTCAGCTGCTCTCGGTTTTGGGGCTTGTTCTTGGCGTTTTTAGGGTTCTTGGAGGGGGAAGAGGCCATTAAAGGATGAAGGAAGCTAGGAGGAGGAGCTAAAGTGGAAGGGGATGCTTCATTTGGAGAGATTTGGGTGAAATCATTCCTCTCCCTTTTGTAATTTGAAATCTCTCTTTTGTAGTGAACTTTGGGTGATATTTTGTATAAAGATTTCATCTTGTGTTTCATGATGATAGAGTAGTTTTAAATTGTATGGGATGTGCGATTAATTGAGTTGGTTGTTAATATTTGTTCAATTTCACTCTTGCCCTAATTTTGAATGTTGATGTTGGATGTGTAATTAGGGCACAAATTTAATTGGCTAAGTCCCGAGAGGGCAATTTGAGAAAATCCATGTTCTTAATTTGATTAGTGCCTTGGTAATATTTCCATCCTATTGCAAAATTATTGTGTTTTTAAAGCTAAATATTCCGATTGGGCTTCCTTAGCCGGATGACCGATTGTGTTATATGCGGTAATTTGGATTTGATTAACGCCAATTTTAATGATCACACAACTCATGCTCCCTCTCCTAGCTATCCTAAACTCCACATTTGGCTCTCTAACCCTACCAATTTAGGTTAATTTTTGTTTTCACCACACTTTTCCGACATTTCCACCGTAATTGAGTTAGTTGTAAAACACTTTATTTTTCGTTATCGATCAATTTTGTGAACGTAGAACGACTTGTCCCTGTGATCCGACCCGGTACTCATCGGTTATTTTTATTGCATTGACGCTCCTACGCTTGGGAGCGGAAGGCATGCACTTGCGCGTTTTCCGAGTCAACCAATTTCGTTCCCCGGCAACGGCGCCAATTGGTTGACTCGGAAAACACGCAAGTGCACGCCTTCCGCTCCCAAGCGTAGGAGCGTCAATGCAATAAAAATAACCGGTGAGTACCGGATCGGATCACAGGGACAAGTCGTTCTACGTTCACAAAATTGATCAATAACGAAAAATAAAGTGTTTTACAACTAACTCAATTACGGTGGAAATGTCGGAAAAGTGTGGTGAAAACAAAAATTAACCTAAATTGGTAGGGTTAGAGAGCCAAATGTGGAGTTTAGGATAGCTAGGAGAGAGAGCATGAGTTGTGTGATCATTAAAATTGGCGTTAATCAAATCCAAATTACCGCATATAACACAATCGGTCATCCGGCTAAGGAAACCCAATCGGAATATTTAGCTTTAAAAACACAATAATTTTGCAATAGGATGGAAATATTACCAAGGCACTAATCAAATTAAGAACATGGATTTTCTCAAATTGCCCTCTCGGGACTTAGCCAATTAAATTTGTGCCCTAATTACACATCCAACATCAACATTCAAAATTAGGGCAAGAGTGAAATTGAACAAATATTAACAACCAACTCAATTAATCGCACATCCCATACAATTTAAAACTACTCTATCATCATGAAACACAAGATGAAATCTTTATACAAAATATCACCCAAAGTTCACTACAAAAGAGAGATTTCAAATTACAAAAGGGAGAGGAATGATTTCACCCAAATCTCTCCAAATGAAGCATCCCCTTACACTTTAGCTCCTCCTCCTAGCTTCCTTCATCCTTTAATGGCCTCTTCCCCCTCCAAGAACCCTAAAAACGCCAAGAACAAGCCCCAAAACCGAGAGCAGCTGAAAAAATCCCGAGCCTCCCTCAAATTTTCGCAATCAGCCCACATGTAGCCCAATACGGGCTTGCGGGTCGGGCGCAACCCGCGCCCGACCCGCGGGCTGAGCGCCCGCAAAATCAAACCGGGGGGGGGGGGGGGCACGCGCAAAACGTGTGCCCCCGCCCTCTCGTTCAGCAAAGCGGAGCGGGCCGTGGGCCCGCTCCAGCGCGCGCGCGTTTTTTTGTTTTAATTTTTTTTAAATTTAACTGATGCGAGCGGGCCGGCCAGCGGGCCGGCCCGCAAACGAATTGTTTTTTTTATTTTTTATAAATTCGAAACGGCGGCCCGCTTTTGACGTGCGGATCGGCGCCACGTGGCGCCGTAGGATCGTGCCACGTGGCGCCCCTTTAAATCCCATTTTCTGGGTTAAAACCCCCTATTCTCCTCCAATTAAATCACCAAAAATATCTAAAAATCCCAGAAAAATCCCAGAAAATTCTGGAAAATCCCCAAGACTCCCAGGAGTACCTGAAAAATAGGAGAAGTGGAAATTAGTCCATATGACGATAAGATAAATATAATGGCTATTATAAAACATTATATTGACTTCCAAAATTCCATATAAAATATTCTAATGCTCAAATAATTCTCAAAAATTGACATTATGATCACAATAATACCAGAAGCATATAGAAAATATCATGAAGCCAATAAGGATGATAAAATCCGTATTTTGTGCCAAGAATGAGAATAAGCTCTAAAATCGACATAAAGCGATAATATACCCAAAAAGAGCAACATTAAGCCTAATCTTTAGCACAAAATGGTGATAGTTAGGGGGTAAAAACATACAATTTATATCTCGAATCACCTTCTGTGTGAAAATATACTTCAAACTCTTGTGGTCAGTGAATACCTTTACGTGCTCTCCCAACAAAAAATGTCTCCAAATCTTCAGAGCAAAGATGACAGCCGCCAACTCTAAGTCGTGTGTTGGATAATTCTTCTCATGATTCTTCAGCTGTCGAGAAGCATATGCAACTACGCGACCATGTTGATGCAGCACACTTCCAAGACCTTTTCCAGATGCATCACAGTAAACTTTAAACCCTCCAGTTCTATCCGGAATAGTTAGAACTGGTGCGGTTGTCAGCTTCATCTTCAATCCTCTAAATGCTTGGTCACAAGCTTCAGACCAAACAAACTTAACATCCTTCCTAGTTAGTCGAGTCATCGGCTCAGCAAACTTTGAGAAGTCCTTGATGAATCGACGATAATAACCAGCTAATCCGAGAAAACTTCGGATGTTAGAAACTGATCGGGGTGTCGGCCAGTTTCTAACAGATGCGACTTTCTCAGGATCGACGGAAATACCATCTCCTGAAACTATATGTCCAACAAAAGGCGACTCGATCCAGCCAGAATTCACACTTGCTGTACTTGGCATAGAGCTGATGACGACGCATAGTCTCCAAAACTATCTGTAGATGCTTGGCATGATCTTCCTCGTTCTTCGAGTAGACCAGGATGTCATCGATGAAAATAACTACGAATTTATCCAAGAACTCATAGAATATAAGGTTCATGAGATTCATGAATACCGCTGGGGCGTTAGTCACACCAAAAGGCATGACTACGAATTCGTAGTGTTCATACTTGGTCCGAAAAGCAGTCTTAGGAATATCTTCCTTCCTGACTTTCACTTGATGATAACCACTTCTGAGATCCAGCTTGGAGAAGACTCGTGATCCACCGAGTTGATCAAAAATATCGTCGATACGGGGCAAAGGATATTTATTCTTTACAGTCACCTTGTTCGGTTCTCGATAGTCCACACACATTCTTCTTGATCCATCCTTCTTCTTGACCAATAAGACAGGCGCACCCCAAGGAGACACACTGGGATGTATCAATCCTTTCTGCAACAGGTCGTCGAGTTGACTCCGAAGTTCTTCCAATTCAGCAGGAGCCATGCAGTAAGGAGCCTTGGACATAGGTTGAGTGTTTGGCATAAGGTCAATAGTGAATTCGAGATCTCGGTCTGGTGGTAATCCCGAAATATCTTCAGGGAATACGTCTTCGAAATCTCGAACTACTAAGGGTTTCTCAGGCTCAACCTGCATTGATGCGACTATTGTTTCATTCGGCTTGGCCTGAAACTTAATAGGACCAAGCGAACGACTTCCATTCATGAACTCGAACACAGGATGTTCAGGAATTTTAAACACTACACTCTTCTGGTGACAGTCGATGTTAGCGTAGAAAGTCCCTAACCAATCCATGCCGAGTATCGCATCAAAGTTGGCTATGCTGATAATCATGAAATCAGCAAATAGTTCACGTCCACAGATCACTAGTGGACATGACTTGCATCCGGTATAGATTTTTACTATGCCATTTCCAATGTTGACATTCCAACATCTTGGAAGATCACAGATAGTTATAGAATGATCTGTCGCAAACTTTTGCGACAAGAAGCTATGTGAAGCTCCTGAATCAAACAAGACTAGAGCCGGAGATGCAGATACTAAGATAACACCTAGGTTAAGGTAGAATACGTCTTAGCAAGAGTTACTCACCAATCAAGCATATGATATAGAATGCTGTAAGAAACTGAGGTCTAGAGATTACCTGAGATCACTTGATCAGTGGTCTCGGCTTCAGCAGCAGTCATAGTAAATGCCTGACGCCTTGGTGGATTTGGCTTGGCATTCTGAAAAGCTTGTTGCTGAGGAGGCAGGGGTTGCTTTTGCTGAGCTGATCCTGAAGCCATCATAGGGTTGGCTGGTTTGATAGTGCTACGAGGGCAGTCCTTGGCAAGATGGTCAGATGCACCACACACTAGGAACAGTTTCAAGAACATGCGACAGTCCTTCTTGACGTGTCCAACACGGTTGCAGTAGTGGCACACCATAGTGGATTTGGTGTTGGCTGGGGCTGCTGGCTTCTTGAAATTGGTGGTTTGAGTCGGACAGAAATTGTTCATGGCAGGTTCCATCGGGCGTTTGTCTGTATTAACTTGAATTCCCCTTTCAAGTCGTGCAACGGCTTCATGAGTTCGTGCAGCTTCCAGAACATCCTCAAGGGTAGTCAGCTTCACTGAACTCATCGAGGCTTGAACACGAGGGTTTAGGCCTTGACGAAACTGATAAGCACAGACTTCTGGATTTTCGACCATGTGTGGAGCGAAGCGACTGAGCATTGAGAATTCTGCCTCATACTCATCCACGGTCCTATTGCCTTGTTTCAGATTAGTAAAACGACTTTGGAGTTCTCTCTTGGCCGAGGGAGGAAAATATTGGGCGTTCAACCTTTCCCAGAACATGCCCCAAGAGATAGGCTTAACCAGACGTCGTTCTTCACGATCCCACCAGCTTCGAGCATTGTCAGTCAGTTGCAGTTTTGCAACTTCAACCCATCCTGCTTGAGGGATGCGGGCAGCGCTCAACTTGTCTTCAGTAGCTAGGGCCCATTCTTCAGCTCCAAGTGGTCCTTCCTTTCCAGAGAAAGTCTTCGGACGAAGCTCCTGGAATTGCTTAACCCCAGGTTCAACGGATGGTGGTGGTGCTCGTGGTTCCTGCTGAAGCATCTAGTGTTGTATTTCCAACATTTCTCTAATCACTCCCAGGACTGCAGATATCTCGACGGCACCATCGGCACCGTTTCCATTGGCGCCATTTCCGTTGCGGGTGTTTGATCTTCCTGCCATGCTGCAAAACACTAAACCTGAGTCAATATATACTCGGTAAGCTTAGGATCATAAAGATGCGTATATTGCTCTAAGTATTTGCATGACCTGCATGGGCCACCACAGAAACCTGTCACGCCCCGCTTCCCAAAATACCCGGGAGCGAGGACGCGACGAAGGTCCGCTTGTACATAAAACAAGGAGGAATTTTTTTTTCTTCCTTGTTCGATGCACAATAAGCGTCTGTAGTAATTCCATTGAAGGACATGTTCTTGTCATGCAATCTCAGAGAAACAACACACAACATCTTTATTATCCCAATAGATGATAAGTAGTACAGGACTGGGCCTTATAGTACGGCCTACATCGACTCGACAGAAAAGTAAAGTACATCACTCAGAAGTAAATAACACACTGGCAATAAGGAAAGCACACTGACGATGGTAAGGAAAGCACACTGACGATGAAATCAAGTGGATGCTGTGGTCGAATCGGAAACTCCTACTCCTCTGTAGGTGCGGGCTCAGTAACGTCATTTGATCCCTGGTCTACGAGATCATCTTCAGTGTAATACTCCACGTACTCTGTCGGCTCGTAGTCTGACATGCATTTCAGAGAAAACAATGAAATACATGTCAGTGCTAAGCGGCAAGTAAAACCCAACAGAAAGTAAAGGCAGCTATGTAATGAACGAACAAGAGGTAACAAACGTCGCTTGACTATTCAATAGTGTAGGCATGCCTAATAATAAGAAGTCTAACTTAACTTTCAAATCAGCCAGTCAGTTAGGGCTTGAAGGCACAGGTCACTTCAATGACCGCAGGACAAGTCCTTTGGTTGACCAACCCCCTTCCTATTCCTTCCTAGACACTGATTCGGTTGTAATTTAAGACCGCTTGTTATTACGCCGCTCTGCCACCTTCGAGTAGTCTCGACTTAGTCAGTAGAATAGTCAGCAATAGTAGCATAGTAACAAACAAGCTAGTGCATCAGCCTTAGCCCGAGTGCATGATATGCAACCCGAAGTGCACCCATCCCACGGAGCAACTCGTGGAATCTCTACCTACCATCCCTTGCCGGGCGATGGTACAGCTTAACTAATAAGGGTGGACCCGGTCACTCCCGCACACTTCGTAGCTTAAGACTACCCCAAAACCCGTGTCATATCACATTAACCGTATCGGTATCTGTATGGCCTTATAGGCCCATCATTTCGTACATCCAGCATGTACAACAACATTTGGGTACACCACATTTGCATGGAACTAACTTGCAAACACCCTGTAATTACTTGCCTGTAGTCATGACCGGTTGTAATCCGGTTTCTTGGGCGGGTCTCGTACCGCGTTCGGGGGTTGGTGTCTTCCCGGAACGTCTACCTACAAACACCACACGCACGCACCCATATTTATTAATATTGTTGACAAATGGGCTATTCTGACCGGGCCCGGAAGAGCAAAGTCAACTATGACTGGTCAACCAGATTACTACGACCTTGGGGCCTCGACCCAAGGATCTCACGGGCAGGCCGCGATTCTTCACCCATGACGAAGGCCCACTTCCTCAGTGGAGGAAATCGAGGCCCAAATCAAGGGAGCATCCGCCAAATATGGCAACCGTCCAAGTCCATCACTCTCTAGCCATCATGGCTCGGCTTAATGGCTCGGCTTACTGGCCCGACTTAAATGGCCTTCACTCTATAGCCATCATGGCTCGGCTTAATGGCTCGGCTTAATGGCCCGACTTAAATGGCCGTCACTCTCAGCCATCAAGGCCCGCCGAATATGGCAACCACCCGAGTCCATCATGGCCACCTTTAGGACATTCATCTCCTCATCAAGATGGGCGCAATTAGTGGAGGTCAAAACTTCCCACATTTGCACGTCCCCATGAATGATGGCCATGATGTCACATCATGGCACATTATTAGGACGAGTCACCTATATGAGGGGAGGGTGTGCATCATCCAAAGGGGCCGGATCTTCACGATCTACAAGGGAGGTATCACCAACTCCATCTCACACCTTCTTCCGCCTTTACATATTTCTCCTCCATAGCTCGGCTCGAGGATGGGGGCTCGGTCTCTCCGTGAGCCGAGCCCGATCCCACCGAGCATCCCTCAGACAAGATCTGACTTTGGCATCGGAGGGGATTTGGTCAGCACCAAGGTCCGACCCCCTGACGAGCTCTTTCGTCCGTTTAGGTCCAGGAGATCCCGCGGCGCCGAGGCTTCCCCTCAGCTCCACGCCGGCCGCGCATCAAGCGAGACGACCGAGGCTACCCCTCGTCATCCGACCGACCGAGGCCAAGCGCACCCATCCGAGTGGAGGCTTCCCCTCGTCGCCCGACCGTCCGATGGCGAGCACCTCACGCCAGGCCGAGGCTTCCCCTCAGCCCCCCAGAGGCCGAGTAGCCAGACTCGGCCCAGCCGACGCGCTCCACGTCATCCGCAACTCCGATTCGCGTCGTGTCTGCATTGACTCGACGCACCTGAGGGACCCAATTCGGTCCCTTGACCACGTTGACCGGGTAGTCCACAATCAACGCTTTTGTAGTGAGAAAACACTCTGAAACATCTGACGCCGTCTGTGGGAAAGAGTCAACGCCTACGACGTTAACCACACCGGTAGCGACTCATTCCAGTAACTGAAATTTGTCTCCCCAGAGACAGAGATGTGATTCCTTATCCCGCAATCCAAGATTGATGCTGTGGGCGAAGAAGACCAGAATTTGCACCGGATCACTTCTCATTTTTCTCCAAAGCAAACCCGATCGGACTCCTCATCAACGGACTCCAATTCTTCTCCTCCCCTAGGCTACCCTCATCACCGACAAGCTTACCAACCGGTCGTCCTGAACACCGGCATTAGATCGAGTCTAATCCGCACCCCAGCGGATGTGGGCATCCTCCGTTACCACGGCCACTCGGGAACCCCTCGTGGCAGGATCTCAACGAGATCCCGATCACCTACGGTAGGCTGGTGACGGCGCTCTGTCCAACCATAGGCTGGACATCCGGTAAATCTCGGAGCCACAAATCCGACGAGGAACTCGAGCGAGATGATCATCGCCACCGGATTCTTTGATCGCATGCTGTCCTTGTGATGCAAGCCAGCTTCGATCGGCACCGACCTGTTCCCTCTCACAATATTCAGCGCGGATCCGCCAGCCCATATATCTTCCGTTGATCGGCATCAATCGATCCGAGATTTACGATCAATTCCGTCGATCCCATGGGGAGATTGCCAAGGACCACTACATCTTTCATCATGGGTTCAATTGCAACTTAGCCAAATGCGGAGGAATCGTGGAGGTGATCTAATTTTCGGTGGAGGAAGGCTGATGGTTTGCTCAAAGTCCTATGCTCGTGATGCGATTAGCGGCTGCTCGGGCTACGTGGCGAGCATCCTAGACGCCCTTCTATCTTGCAACCAAGTACCGGGCTGTTGCGGCCTCTCGAGTAACCAAGAAGTGTGGGAGTGGAGCTCGGCCTCCTTTCTTCATTGCCTTGCTCTTCTTATTTGACAACTCCCACCCAAGGTTAGACAGCGCCCACGAGCTACTCGATAAAATGCCTGATAAAACTGTGGCTTCTTGGGGACACTTTCATTAGTGTATTATCATACAATGGGAGCGGGCGAGAGCCCATGGGCTTCGACGAAGTCAATGCAACGGAGAGGGGAATCCGATGATGACGCACGTGCCGAAGGCGAGGACCAAGATCATGGATCCTAACGATATGAGTGTTAGCGCCGGACGCAAGCAAGAACTTCGTCAGCCATTCAAACTCACTGAACTCATAGACCAGATATACCGTCAATAGATAAGTGACCTTTCTTTAAAAATTTCCTTTCTTTGATCCCTTGTTGGCTGTCTCCGGCTTGCGATCATTCATTTATGAAATTAACAGGGAATGCTGACCTACGGAACGCACTCCGGTCAAACCTCGGTCAAGCGGCCAATCTGTCGGAGATGCCATATCTGTGGTCGCGGGCCTATCTCCATGGGTGAGGCGCTTACAGTACATCACTTGCTCAAAGATGCCATCCGGTTGGGTCCACCGAGCTCGTTGGCGACGCGCTCCCACCTCCGAGCCTCACAACTGGGCAGAATTTATGGAGCGCGACATGCCTCTGCCGAGCGGATTCTAGAGAATCTTTTGCCAGGTGGATTTGACGAGACACCCAAGTCACTCAAATTGCTGAGCGCTCAGATTTCGCCATCAAATTACTCAAACTGCCTAGCGTGGAACGCACAAATTTTGCCACCAACTACTGAATTATTGGATCAGTTGAGGCAAGCCTCCGTCAATTACTGGTCGGACGCTCGAGGCCCTGCCGATCTCTTCAACTTCGAGACACCGAAGCACCGTCAGGAGGGGCAGAGGGGCTGGCAAACAACGCTGTGGATCACGAAGCTTTTCGGCTTCTTCTTCGCCACAATTTACCAGATCCCGACCACCAGGGAGGCCTTCAGCCTCCCGATGCTCTCTCTCACCGGCACGATCCCCAAAGAAGGTCTTCGGCCTCCTGAGGCTGGCCAAAGCTTCTGCTACTGAACAACGGTAGGTCCGGTGAGATCCCGCCGGAGATAGGGAATTGTGCAAGGACACCTCCATTGAAGAAGAAAGGCTACATCTGACCTCGATCGATTCTTCATCCGAAGCTCAGTCAAACCTCAGGGAGCCTTCATCCGATCCAGCGAGGCTCGAGGCCGGATGACGCTTCACCAAACAGTATCGACGACCATCCCCTGGCGCCGTCCAAGTTCGATCTAGGTCGTACGAATGCCGAGAACCTCAATCAAAGCTTCATCACGCTTGATCAGGGTTGTACGATTGCTGACATCTTTCATCCGAGCTCTGTCAAGCTCGATGGATGTCGTACCAATGCTGAGGACATCGATCCCAGTCCGAGCTTGATGCCCTCTTTATAGGTCATTTCCAAGCTCTGATCGCTCTGAGCTGGAACCCCATAGCCGCCCTCCGAGAGTGGGCCCTTCGTCGAAACTCCACTTGCAGAGCTCTCCTTACCGAAGCTGCCCCTTACCGATCTCCTCTTCCCGATATGAACATTTGGCATCGAGCGAAGCATGCCGAGTGTGACAAGCATAGAGGAGAATGGTGAGCATGGCATACCAAGCTGGACGTTTGGCGCCAAAGAAAGCATGCCGAGCGTGACGAGCGGAGCGGAGAATGGAGAGCATGTCGCGCCAAACCGCACTTTCGACACCGAGCTGAGCATGCCAAGCACTGAACATTTGAAACGTGCCGAGCACGCCAATCAGCTGCCCCAGCTGAGTTGATGTACGTGCCGAACGGCCAGTTCAAGGCTCGCGAGCTACCCCAGCCTCCGACTGAGAACGAACCAAGGCCAGTAGCTTTCTTCATGGTGGCCTCTTGGGCTTAATCGGTCCCATTATAGCTCGCCAGATTGACCCCACGGTCCAGGCAATCGGACCTGTCCTAAGTGAATGGGACCAACATAAGCATCGCCAGCAACGAGGGCTAACCCAAGATCCACGAGCTCCCTTAGCCTGAAGCAGCTCCGAGCTCACAGAAGCAACTCCGAGCTGCCCGACCTCGTGAAAGTTCTCCAAAAGACAATCAAGGATTCAGACGAAAGCTGGAGCCGGAGCTAGGATCCAGAAAAAGCTGGAGCTGGAACTGGAGCGGGGGATACGATCCAGACAAAAACTGGAGCTGTAGCTGGAGCCGGAGCGGGAGATACGATCCAGACAAAAGCTGGAGCCAGAGCTGGAGCTAAAGCTGAAGTTGGAAATGGAACTGGAACTGTGTCTAGATGAGGCCAATCCGTCCAAGAGGAGGCCGACCACACCAGTTCAACCCCCCCAGGAGGAGGCCGACCAGACGAGTCCGACCGCTTTTGCCAAGTATTTGAGTCTCCACGACAGCCACCATGTCGGGCTTACAAAGTTATCCCCACTGCGATGGAGCTGTTGAACCAACCGAGCATCCAGACCGCTCCTCCGACCGTGGCCGAGCCGATCTGGCCGAAGCACCACCGGCCGAGTTCGAGCGTCCAGACCGCTCCTCCGACCGTGGCCGAGCAGATCTGGCCAAAGCACCACCATCCGAGTTCGAGCATCCAGACCGCTCCCCCGATCGTGGCCGAGCCGATCTGGCCGAAGCACCACCGACTGTGCTGCTGGGTTCCCGCTTGCCGAACAGCTCCTGCATCAACCCGAGCGGGACAAAGTAGTGGCAGAGCGCCACCATGGAATCTTCGAAAGTATTCACAAGGTCCTCACTCCTTCGTCGGCCGTAAGTCGAGGGGCAAGTCCCCTCGCCACCGAACGAATCTCCTTCGTCGGCCGTAAGTCGAGGGGCAACTCCCCTCGCCACCGAACGAACCTCCTTCGTCGGCCGTAAGCCGAGGGGCGACTCCCCTCGCCAGCGAACGAATCTCCTTCGTCGGCCGTAAGCCGAGGGGCAACACCCCTCACCACCGAGCGAATCTCCTTCGTCGGCCGTAAGTCGATGGCCGACTCCCCTCGCCACCGAACGAATCTCAGACTGACGATCTATCGTCCCCAGCCAACTTTGCAAGACGGACCAAAGTTTTTGCAGCTTCTTCCCCATTATACTACATCTCCCGACCTCCACCTCAACAATGGTAGAGCTCAGAAGATGGGGGCTGTTGACAAATGGGCTATTCTGACCGGGCCCGGAAGAGCAAAGTCAACTATGACTGGTCAACCGGATTACTACGAACTTGGGGCCTCGGCCCAAGGATCTCACGGGCAGGCCGTGATTCTTCACCCATGACGAAGGCCCACTTCCTCAGTGGAGGAAATCGAGGCCCAAATCAAGGGAGCATCCGCCAAATATGGCAACCGTCCAAGGCCATCACTCTCTAGCCATCATGGCTCGGCTTAATGGCTCGGCTTAATGGCCCGACTTAAATGACCTTCACTCTATAGCCATCATGGCTCGGCTTAATGGCTCGGCTTAATGGCCCGACTTAAATGGCCGTCACTCTCAGCCATCAAGGCCCGCCGAATATGGCAACCGCCCGAGTCCATCATGGCCACCTTTAGGACATTCATCTCCTCATCAAGATGGGCGCAATTAGTGGAGGTCAAAACTTCCCACATTTGCACGTCCCCATGAATGATGGCCATGATGTCACATCATGGCACATTATTAGGACGAGTCACCTATATGAGGGGAGGGTGGGCATCATCCAAAGGGGCCGGATCTTCATGATCTACAAGGGAGGTATCACCAACTCCATCTCACACCTTCTTCCGCCTTTACATATTTCTCCTCCATAGCTCGGTTCGAGGATGGGGGCTCGGTCTCTCCGTGAGCCGAGCCCGATCCCACCGAGCATCCCTCAGACAAGATCTGACTTTGGCATCGGAGGGGATTTGGTCGGCACCAAGGTCCGACCCCCTGATGAGCTCTTTCGTCCGTTTAGGTCCAGGAGATCCCGCGGTGCCGAGGCTTCCCCTCAGCTCCACGTCGGCCGCGCATCAAGCGAGACGACCGAGGCTACCCCTCGTCGTCCCGACCGACCGAGGCCAAGCGCACCCATCCGAGCGGAGGCTTCCCCTCGTCGCCCGACCATCCGATGCCGAGCACCTCACGCCGGGCCGAGGCTTCCCCTCAGCCCCCAGAGGCCGAGGATCCAGACTCGGCCCATCCGACGCGCTCCACGTCATCCGCAACTCCGATTCGCGTCGTGTCTGCACTGACTCGACGCATCCGAGGGACCCAAGTCGGCCCCTTGACCACGTTGACCGGGTAGTCCACGGTCAATGCTTTTGTAGTGAGAAAACACTCTGAAACAAATATAATAATCAAGATTACAAGGTTCCGTACTACGTGCACATACGCACGTATACGTATACGCGTATAAAAATAAAATAACTCCTATCTAATTTCTCTTCACAAAAATTCACTTCAAAAATCCCTACACAAATTCTCTTTTACAAATTTTCCCCTCTTCAAAATTCCTTCACAAATTCATACCCTTCTCCTAAACTTCTAAAACAGAGAGCAATAGCAAATGACAGCACAAAACTGTCAAAGTTCTCTTTCTTTTGTTTGTTTTTTTTCTCATCTTCTTCATTGCAGGTGCATCAATGGAGGGCCAAGGGGAGGAAGAGGGGAGAGCCAAGGAGAAGGGGGAGAAGGGTGGCCGGCCGTCCACCCTGTCGGCCGCCGCCGCCGCCGCCGGCCGGCACCGGCCGGCCGGCAGCAGCAGGGCCGAAATGCCCTGCTGCTGCTGTGTCTTTTTTTTATTTCTCTTCTTTTGGGGGTTTGATTGCTTCTCTTTTGGGGGTTTGATTTCTGGAATCAATGGAGGGATAGAAGGGGGTCAATGGAGGAAGAACCCATGGTGGAGGAGGGTTGAATTTTGATGGGTTCATGGGGTTTGCTTGTTGGGTTTTAAAGAGCAATGGAGGAAGGGATGAGGATGAAGGAGATGATGAAGGAGGAGGCTCACCGGAGGTGGGGAGGAGCTCGTCGGAATCTCGCCGGAAAGATGGCCGGAGTTTCACCGTAGAGGAGGGGGATTTGTGAGGAAGGAGATGGGTTAGGGGGTTTAAATAGGGATTAAAATTGTAATTAGTCAAATGAAATTAATGAGGTTAGGTTAGCTTTTTAGACTAACCTTAGAAAATTTGAACGTTTCCCTTCCCATGTGTTAGTCATGGTTAGGGTAGGTGGTTAGGGTAATTTAATAGTTAATTAGGTTAAGGAAATTCGTAATTTAGCTAAGGTAATTAGTAAAATAAAAAAACAAAATTACGATTTTGCCCCTACTAGCAAACGTGTCCGAAAAATTACGAAAACATACCCACGGGTTCGTATCGTCACGAGTATCGTGAATACGAAGTCCGATTCACGATTTGAGCGACGGAAATACGAGTCGCGGGCCAAAACGTTTAGAAAGCGGGTTAACGGGTTCTCTACTGATTTGTTGTCGAAAAATTACGAAATTAATGTGGGAAGCCCTAAATAATTATAGGATGATACCGTAGAAGTTTGAAAACGTTTTGACGATGTTTGTATAGAAAATTAATTCATTAAGCGTAAACGGTAATAATCGAAAATGAATTTTTATCGGATTATTTAGAGGTATTCGATGAAATCCGAACTTACTAAAATACCCCATAACTACTTTAATACTTCAAAATATTTTTATAAGGTATTTTTGAAATCATAAAACTCTTGACGAAAAATAGTTTACTAGGTTAAACACTCAAATTATCGTGCTGATGGAAACAGACCGTTACAACAAAGAGGATTTATGCCCTACACAAGGACCCAACCAATCCTACACAAGGATCAAGACTCCCAAACAGAGAATCACTAACTCCCACTCAGAGAATTAGGGTTAGCCCTACACTAGGACACTCGAACTCCCACAAAGAGAGTTAATTCCCACAAAGAGAATTCCCTAGTCCCCACAAAGAGACAATCTCCCACAAAGAGAGAAACTCCCACAAAGAGAGTATCCTAATCCCACAAAGAGAAATAGGAAAGCAATTTACACCCTGTAAAGTAAATACCCTTACCTATGCCTTGAGATGCTTACTCATGAATGAATGCAAGGCATGGAAGAGGATCTCCAAGTGTTGGAATATGCTTGAGAGCACTTGGATGATTTCCCTTGAGCTGAACTTCAATGCATGAAGAGAGATGAATGCTTTAAAGAGGGAAATGAGGGAGCTTGAGAGTGGCTTAAAGATCTCTTGAGATTTTCCATAGAATCAAGAGTAATCAAGAATTAATCAACTCCTTTCAGCAAAGGCAGCACACTCATATATATATGAATCCTATATCAAGCCCAAAAACCCAAAGAAACAGCCAAATAAGCAAATCTTCAACGGCTAGAAACTGGGTGAAAACGACAGGAACAGTCGACTGATGATCATAAGACAACCGACTAATCAACGACTAGAAAATATCCAACGGCTATAATCTGAGCCAGGACAGTCGACTGACGAAGTCAATACCGTCGACTGACAAATAGGACATGCGCCTGTTAATCCTTCAACAGACGACTGCTGCAGGGGATGGATTGAAACAGAGAGCTGCACTCTTTCTCCAATTCTTCGCACAGGCGACTGGTGATAATACTACAGGCGACTGTCAAATAGTCAGGTGACTGTACATTCTTCATCATTCGACTACTGTAAAGTATGGAGAGAAGACAAAGAGATGCAGAGATTGCACTTACGCTAAACAGGCGACTGTTGGCCAAATCTCAGGCGACTGTAAATATACAGACGACTGAAAAATAGATAGACAGGCGACTGTGCGTAGAGCTCAAGTTTGAGTCAATAGAAATGTTGACTTGAGCAGTGCATATCAGGCGACTGTAGAAGGATCTACAGGCGACTGGAAATCACCCAGTCGGCTGTGTTTCCCTCAACAGACGACTGACGGAAGGAGTGAACCTATTGGGTTGGATTCTATGATAATCCTAAGGTTCACTAAGATGGTTAAATGCATGTGCATGAGTGAGCAAACCATTTAGCAAGGCATTACATCAACCCTAGACTCAAAAGAGAGAGAAAGCAATAAAGTAAATTACATGGATTACAATGCTTTCTTAAGAGTCTAAGTCTTCAATCTTGATGCCTTGATTGCTCTCCACCATCTCCAAGTTTTGGCACTCCTTGAGTCCAAACTTTGGCCTTTCTTCACATGATGTCCATCATTACACCAAGTGATTAGTCTCCAAGAAAGATATCCTTGAAATAAACTGAGAGACTAAACATGAGATTCATTAGCAACAACATAATGTTGTGATCATCATCAAAATAAGATTGATATGAAACACCAATACTCAACAATCTCCCCCTTTTTGATGATGACACACATTATGTAAATCATAAGGAAATAAAGCACAATGCTAATGATCTCTCCCTACTTATATGCACCAAATATATAATGAGCTACACAAAGGTAAAAACTCATAAAACCAATAACAACAAGGTGACATATAATAGGCATGGATTACATAAACCAATTGCAAAGAATACAATCATGCAAACAAGAAGGGTTTATCTAATCCCATATATCTCTCCCCATAGAGATATCCCACCCCATATGCATATGTATATATCTCTTCCCTTATAGATATGATCACATAATGCATATATCTCTCCCCCTGACATCGTCAAAAAGGTGGACATCAAAAAGATCCCTTTTGTCATCTTAACCAAGATGTGACAATATGCAAGAAAAGAAAGATATGTATGATACCAAATTTAAAAATTTAGTTGGTATCAATTCATTATCACATGCTCCCCCTAGATCATAGAAATGGTCAACTTTTGACTTCTAGGATCTAATACCAATTAATCAATGGAGCCATGGGCCATAAGTGTATCAAAGCAATAGATATGAAAAAATCAAGCTTCAGAGATACACAAGGATATTGCCAAAAACAATGAGACATGAAACAAGTTGGCAATAAACAAGAGGTTTGGTTTGAGACCCAAAATAACCAAATGTAAATAATGATCTCAAATAACCTCTGAAATGAGAGTTAAAATATGTCTTAAAATAATTCAAACATATAATATAATAACTCCCCTATTGACATACACATGGATTATGCATGTATGTCAATAATCCCCAAGGTCCCAATTTTCATGAAAAGAGATAAATTTGAAAAATATTTTCAAAATCATGAAACACACACAATCAATGGGTATACTTAAAATAAACATAGAAGCACAATACCCATGCAATATGCAAATGTGTGAGGAACCTAAACATTAGGTAACCAAATCCAAGAGGAGTTTGATTTCCTAACATAATCACACGAGGTGATCACATCCCTAACTAGAGAGTTGATGTAACTATCTCTCTCTTACACACTAGCCTTAGTGGGAATCCATAATCTCAAGGATTTCCTAGGCAATGGTTTTGCCTTTGCAAGAGGGAAGGATGTGGCATGCATAGATGTAGAAACAAGTTTCTTAGCATGCAAAGAATGAGGATTTTGCTTCTTAGCAAAAAATGAAGATTCTTCATTCTTCCTCATCACCTTGTGATCTACATGCTTCTTGTTGGTGTTATTGTTGTACAAGAAAGCATGGTGATTCTTCTTACGTGCTTTAGCAATATTTCTTGTATTTGCACCAAAAGAAGAATTAGAGGTGGGTTTGGGAACCACATTTTGAATATAACCCAAACCTCCTCTATGATTTGCCGGATATTGTTTTTCCAACAAATCGTGGAGTGAATCCCTAGAATACACAAAGCTTATGAGCTTCCAGGATTCCTCTTCACATTTCAACGTAAGTTGTTGAATGTGAGCATCTAAGCTAAGGTTTTGAGCAATGCGATTTTTATTAGTAATGCTCAATTCCTTAACTTGAGAGAAGTGTGTCTCTCTTACAAGTGTCATAAACATGCCTTTCATCATGAACTACACTTGCAATAACTAGTTTATGCATTCTACTCTTAGCAATCTTATATTTTGCTTTTAATCTATTGTAAGAGTTGATGCACTTACTAGCCTTTTCAGAGACCAAGTCAAATTTGATCTTGAGCTCCTCATATGAGATCTTTTCTTCCTCTATCTCAATAACATCATCATCATCCTTGCAAGAGCTTGATGACGACTTCTCCTCCTTAGCCGTGAGGCGCGAATCCTCATAGGAATTGTATGTGTCATGTCAAGCATCCAACTCTTCTTCGTTTAATCCGGAGGGGATTGGAGTAGGATCATCTATGGCTACAAAGCATGCGTGAGCATCCTCCTTTGTATTCTCTTCTTCGTTACTAGAAGTTTCCTCACTCGAATCATCAAAGGTCCCGACAAGTCCCTTCTTGTGATTTTTGGACTTGGACCTCCCTTTCCAATGCTTCTTCCCTTTACCCTTGTAAGTTTCTTTGATGGGTTTGGAAGGGCATTCGGTGGATAAGTGACCTTTTCCACTGCAAGTGTAACAAGTAAGAACCTTGTTAGAATTGGAAGCAAACTTTGACAAAGACTTACATTGCTTGCATTTGAGGAAAGCTTTGAATTGCTCGGCAAGATCCTCAATTTCTTCTCCACTTGCATCTTCTTGCTCATCTTCTTTGCTAGGAGCTTCTCGACGAAATTTCCTCCTCCACTTGATTGGCTCCTCCTTGGCATGGAATGCAACCCCCTTTTGCTTCTCTAGCTTCTCGGGCTTTGTTGGTTGAATCTCTTTCTTGTGTTGAAGCTTCACTTCATAAGCCATGAGATTTCCAATGCATTCCTCAACGGTATATTTGGACGTGTCATAAGACTCCAAAATTCCGTTGGCCTTCGACTCCCAATGAGGTGTGAGAGAGTTTAGGATCGTCTCTACACGATCCTCTTGGGGAATCGTCTTCCCGAGACCCTCCAAAGCGTTCACAATATCGGTGAACCTTGTAAACATCTCTGAAATGCTTTCGCCTTCCTGCATCTTAAACATTTCATATTTAGATCTAAACACAGTTTGTTTAGATTTATTTACCTTCGTTGTCCCTTCTTGACAAATCTCCAGAGTGTGCCAAATATCATTCGCCGTTTTGCACATGGAGATGCGGTTGAACTCACTAGCTGAGAGAGCGCAATGTAATGCATTCATAGCTCTCGCATTAAACTTGATTGAGTCCTTCTCCGCCTTTGTCTTTGAAGCCGCATGAGTAGTGGGCTTCTCAAATGGCACCTCCGTGATGTCCCATAGGTCTTGACCCTCCATGTAGATCATCATTCTGATCTTCCAACTAGGGTAGTTGGTTCCGTTGAAGAGCGGGGGTCGAACGGTTGAGTGACCTTCTTCATGAGACGCGGATGAGGCGTTGAAAGCCATCGTTGTTGTATGCTTTAACCTCACTTTGATACCAATTGTAGGGATCGTCTAACCCTTGCAATGCTAACAACACACACTAGAGGAGGGGTGAATAGTGTAATGGCAATAAAATTGTCCAAATAAAATTTAACTTGCAAATGCGGAATTATAAATGCAAGAGGAATTAAATGGCACAATCAATCCAAACGCAAACACACAGTTTTACCCTGGTTCCCCAAACTTGGGTACATCCAGCTACACTAATATTCACTATATTCCCACACAGAGAAGTGAATACAAATCTCACAAGGAGATACCCCACAAAGAGGATTTGTGCCCTACACAAGGACCCAACCAATCCTACACAAGGATCAAGACACCCACACAGAGAATCACTAACTCCCACTCAGAGAATTAGGGTTAGCCCTACACTAGGACACTCGAACTCCCACAAAGAGAGTTAATATCCACAAAGATAATTCCCTAGTCCCACAAAGAGACAATCTCCCACAAAGAGAGAAACTCCCATAAAGAGAGTATCCTAAACCCACAAAGAGAAATAGGAAATCAATTTACACCCTATAAAGTAAATACCCTTACCTATGCCTTGAGATGCTTACTCATGAATGAATGCAAGGCATGGAAGAGGATCTCCAAGTGTTGGAATATGCTTGAGAGCACTTGGATGATTTCCCTTAAGCTGAACTTCAATGCATGAAGAGAGATGAATGCTCAAAAGAGGGAAATGAGGGAGCTTGAGAGTGGCTTAAAGATCTCTTGAGATTTTCAATAGAATCAAAAGTAATCAAGAATTAATCAACTCCTTTCAGTAAAGGCAGCACACTCATATATATAGGAATCCTATATCAAGCCCAAAAACCCAAAGAAACAGCCAAATAAGCAAATCTGCAACGGCTAGAAACTGGGTGAAAACGACAGGAACAGTCGACTGATGATCATAAGACAGTCGACTGATCAACGGCTAGAAAATATCCAACGGCTATAATCTGAGCCAGGACAGTCGACTGACGAAGTCAATACTGTCAACTGACAAACAGGACAGGTGCATGTTAATCCTTCAGCAGACGACTGCTGCAGGGGATGGATCGAAACAGAGAGCTGCACTCTTTTTCCAATTCTTTGCACAGACGACTGGTGATAATACTACAGTCGACTGTCAAATAGTCAGGCGACTGTACATTCTTCATCAGTCGACTACTGTAAAGTATGGAGAGAAGACAGCGAGATGCAGAGATTGCATTTACACTAGACAGGTGACTGTTGGCCAAATCTTAGGCGACTGTAAATATACAGGCGACTGAAAAACAGATAGACATGCGACAGTGCGTAGAGCTCAAGTTTGAGTCAATAGAAATGTTGACTTGAGCAGTGCATATCAGGCGACTGTAGAAGGATCTACAGGCAACTGGAAATCACCCAGTCGGTTGTGTTTCCCTCAACAGATGACTGACGGAAGGAGTGAACCTATTGGGTTGGATTCTATGATAATCCTAAGGTTCACTAAGATGGTTAAATGCATGTGCATGAGTGAGCAAACCATCTAGCAAGGCATTACATCAACCCTAGACTCAAAAGAGAGAGAAAGAAATAAAGTAAATTACATGGATTAGAATGCTTCTTAAGAGTCTAAGTCTTCAATCTTGATGCCTTGATTGCTCTCCACCATCTCCAAGCTTTGGCACTCCTTGAGTCCAAACTTTGGCCTTTCTTTACATGATGTACATCCTTATACTAAGTGATTAGTCTCCAAGAAAGATATCATTGAAATAAACTGAGAGACTAAACATGAGATTCATTAGCAACAACATAATATTGTGATCATCATCAAAATAAGATTGGTATGAAACACCAATATTCAACAACTAGTTCTATCTCCTGAATTCTCTAACTTGGCTGTCAACCTTCTAGTCGGTCCAAGAAGAATCACCGACCGACTAGTTGCAAAACTAATCGGTCAGTGATCCTTCTTAGACCAATTAGACTGCTTCAGAAATAGATCTGTTGGGGCATTTAATGCCACGATTTTGCTTCTCTCTTCTCTTTATCCTATATATACTTGAAGTGCTTCTTCGTAGCATTCATGGCTGTCATTTATTGTGATTTAGAGATCAAAGAGAAAGCATTCAATTCTCATTTCTAAGCTTTCTCATTCTCACAAGAATCTCTCCAAACTCCATGAGCCCTAACTTCCTCAAGAGAGATTCTCTTCATTGTGAGCCACTCAAGCCAAGAGCTTGATTTAAAGTCACCAACTTCATCCTAGCCTTCGATCGCTGTTCATCTTGGTGGAGCTAGGGTTTGGTGACATTCTCTCCTTCAAAATCTTCCTTGCCCTAAAATCAGTAAGTTTACTCAAGGCATAGGATTTTATTGGTAAGTGTTTATTGTTTCATTTACTTTGATATTGCAAGTTTATCTCTCGGTTGTGAGAGAAGTTTGTGATCCCGGTTTGGGGGAGTCACATTTCTATTTGTGTATGATTTGATCTTGTAGTAGTTTCTACAAGAATTTCATAGTGCAAATTTGAGTTAGAGTATTCTAACTCAAGTAGCCGGAGGGGATCCGGGTGTTTGGGACGTAGGATCACCGGAAACAAGTCGGGGAGACGTGGGTGGATCTGAACCCGTTATATCGCTTGTTTGCAATTGACTTTATTTGTTGTCATATTTTCATTCCGCATTGTTGGTTGAATTTGCACAATAATTAGGAATAATTATCTTGATTATTTTAAAGTACTATTCACCCCCCCTCTAGTACTTGTGCAGTAGCTATCAGTGCATTACATTTGGTATCAGAGCCAAGTTCATAGCTATGACTACCAACGACAACAAGAACGTTCGTCCACCTTCAGACTATAGCACCTTCAAAAACCGTGAAGGAGCTTCTTCGGTGATGGAAGGACACTCCTCAACTAGGCCTCCTTACTTCAACGGTACCAATTATGGGTACTAGAAATGCCGGATGGAAACCTTCCTCCGGAGCACTTCACTATGGAGAGCCACGTTGACGGAGTATGTCGAGCCCGATGAAGAAGACTTCGCGAAGTGGACTACCACGGAGGTCGCCGCGGAGGTAAACAATGCCAATGTAATGAATGCCTTGCAATGTTCGTTGGAGCCCGAATACTTCAACAAGATATGCACATGTAAGAGTGCATATTAAATCTGAAACTCACTCCTTATCTTGCATGAAGGAACGAGTAGGGTAAGAGACTCCAAACTCACTGTTGTAAATAAAGAACTCGAATTATTTCACATGCAACAGGGTGAGAAGATGAAGGAGTACTATGCTCGCTTCGATGACATTACCAATGAGTTGGAGGCTCTTGGAAAGACTTACACCCAAAAGGAGAAAGTCTCAAAGATTATTGACGGACTTCCTTCTTGTTGGGAAAAGCGTACCTTCGCCATCGAGGAAGGTAACGATATGAATAAGTATACTGTAGTACAACTAATGGGTACCTTGATGTCCTATGAGGTACGCAAGGACAATAAAATAAAGATGCAGGATAAGATGAAGTCATACTTGAAGCAAGATGAGCCGAAGAAAAAGGCGATTGTGTTCAAGGCCGCTCCATCTACATCTACCGATGATGAAGAATCGGAAGACGAGTTGGACTTAGAATCCATTGCCCTTATGGCAAAGAAGTTCAACCGATTCTTTCAGAAAGGTAACTTCAAGAACAAATCTAAATTTAGTTCTACTAATGCCTCCGCTCCTTTGTGTTTTAAATGTAACAAGCCAGGACACATCAAAGCGGATTGTCCGCAAAACAGACAAAAGGAGAAATGGAAGGCGCCAAAGTTCGACAAGTCTCGAAAGTACAAGAAAGGGTACAAGAAAGGGCTTGTCGACACATTCACCGACTCCAAAGAGGACTCCTCAAGTGGAGAGTCGGATGATGAACAAGTGGAGCAAGCACACATGTGCTTCATGGCAAGAGAGGAACATGATCAAGAGTCCGCCTCCGATGAAAGCGATGATGAAGGCGATGAGGTAACGATGGATGATCTTAGATTAGCTAACGAGCAAATTTGGTCTAAGTATTCTAAATTAGTAAATAGATATACTATGATTAAAGATGAGCTAACTAGTCTACAAACCTCACCTAAGCCTATCATCATCAACAACGACACCATTGTTGAAGACTTGAGAAATGAGATTATAAATCTCAAATCTCAACTTGAGCATGTTCATATCGAGGATTCGGAGGAACACGAGATAGCGGATTGGATTTCTCGAAACTCAACTTTGAGTATTGAGAATGAGAATATCAAGTCTCGTGTTTGTGAACTCACTACTCAAGTGTCCACTTTGGATACTTCAATACTTTCTCTCACCAAGAAGTATGAGTCCACATTAGGCCGAATTAATAAATTCAACAAAGGCAAGGGTCATTTGGATAATATCCTAAATGACTTACTTCCGGCCAATCATCGTATTGGCTTGGGGTATAAAATGGGAAATTCATCCAAATCTTTCACCACCTTTGTAAGGCCAACTTCCGATGCCTCAACTAATGGGAGTAAACACCCCATGGGTAGTTCATCTACCAATGGTGCTTCCACTAGGTACACACCCCATCTTGGAAAGAAACCCACTTTGGATGGACCTCCAAAGAAGGGTCATGCATTTATGTACACCAATACTATGCCACGTAGGAACACACGTCCTACTCCACATGTTCACACGTATGATGATTTCTATGCTCCACGTCCACGACCACATGCACACCAAGTGAGACACACTCACGCACGTGTTCCTCCACATGCATATGTTCAATCACATCACTACTTTATGAATGATTACCATCATGCACCATATCATATGTCGCCACCACCATTTCATCATGTGCCATATGCTTATCCACGTCATGCATTCCCTAGGCCACCTCCTCATAGGCCACATGCATCACGTAGACATCAACAACGTATGCATGCTCCCAATAGGAATAGGGCTCCCAAGACATTCATTATTTGGGGGCCCAAAGGACACAAGCATGCATGAAAAACAAGCTTACATAAATTCTTATTTCATGAATGTAGTGCACAATGATGATTATATTGGGAAGTCTAAGTCCAATTGGACTTGGCTTTCAAAGGTCTAATCTTTTAGGACCTAATGATCTTGGGTACCATGGAATGATATTTTTTATCTTCAGGTACTCAAGAAAAAGAAACGGAGCAACAAATCCAAATTTAGCTCCAAGGATGGGTGGATACTCGATAGCGGGTGTTCAAAACACATGACGGGTGAAGCTCAATTGCTCTCTGGAGTGGTGCCCATTGAGAATGGGAACCGAGTAGTCTTTGGAGGCAACGAGAGCGGAACCATCATTGGTGTTGGTAAAGTTGGTAACCCATCTAAACCTCTAATAAGTGATGTTTACATTGTTAAAGGCTTAAATCACAATCTTATTTCAATAAGTCAACTTTGTGACAAGTGTTACAAAGTTAGCTTTGCGAAAGGAATATGTCATATTTTGAATAAAGATATTAATAATGTGTTGTTCTATGGCACACGCCATAAGGACATATATATCTTAGATATTCCAAAACCACATGAACATTGTCTCATTACCAACACAAGTGAACAACACTTATGGCATCGACGTTTTGGTCATGTGAACTTTGGAACACTTTTTAAGCGATCTAAGTTAAACTCTATAAAAGGATTTCCTAAGCTCTTTTTCCAAAAGAAAAGTTTTTGTGACTCGTGTCAACGAGGCAAACTTCCGAAGTCGTCATTCAAACCTAAGAAAAGCATTTCATCTAAACGGCCTCTAGAGCTTTTACATCTAGATCTTTTTGGGCCAACTAGAGTTGCTTTATTAGGGAATGCTCGATATAGACTTGTCATCGTTGATGACTTTTCTAGATTTACTAGGGTATTTTCTTTAAGTAATAAAAATGATGCTTTTGAAAACTTCACAATATTTGTGAAGAAAGTACAAAATCTCATTGGAACCACCATTGTCACTATTCGTAGTGATCATGGAGGGGAATTTGAGAATGAGTCTTTCTCAAATTTTTGTGATGAAGTTGGTATTACACACACCTTTTCTTTCCCTCGCGCACCTCCTCAAAATGGTGTTGTTGAGAGAAAGAATAGGACGCTAGTGGAATGTGCTCGCACAATGCTTGATGATAGCCAACTTGGCCATCAATTTTGGGCAGAAGCGGTACATACCGCTTGTTATGTGTTTAATAGAATACTTTTGAGGCCCTGCACCAAACAAACTTGTTATGAATTGTTGTTTGGTAGGATGCCTTAAGTTAAACATTTTCGAGTTTTTGGTGCAAAATGTTTTAGCAAAAACACGTATGGTAGCTTGGACAAATTTGATCCAAGATCCGATGAGGGGATATTTGTTGGATATTACTCATGTAGCAAAGCCTACCGGATATACAACAAAAGAACCTCAACTATCGAAGAATCACTTCATGTTTCATTCAATGAAAATTTTGTCACATCTAGAATTATCAATGATGATGACTCCATGGAAGTTATATGTGATTCTATTGGTAACTCTAATTCTATTGATTCTATTGATACTAACCCTACTGATGATTCTTTTGAGAATGTTCCTAGTGATCAGGGAGTTTCCAAACGGCTTCATACAGTTCGTGACCATCCTCATGAGCAAGTCATTGGCAACATACTTGATAGTGTCAAGACGAGATCTCAAGTCAACTACTTCGCTCATTGTGCCTTTGCCTCTTTAGTAGAGCCAAAGAATATTAAAGAAGCGTGCGAAGACAGTGCTTGGATCCTAGCCATGTAGGAGGAACTCATTTACTTTGAGAGGAATGAGGTTTCGGAGCTAGTTCCATTACCTTCGAAGAACCACACCGTTATAGGAACGAAGTGGATCTTCAAGAATAAGACCGACGAAAACCAAAACGTCGTCTGGAAGAAAGCTCGGTTAGTAGCTCAAGGCTACAGGCAAGAGGAAGGTATAGATTTCGAAAAATCCTTTGCTCCTGTAGCTAGATTAGAATCTATTAGGTTGTTGTTATCTTTTGCATGCCATAAAGATTTTAAACTCTTTCAAATGGATGTAAAAAGTGTGTTTTAAACGGAAATATCGTTGAGGAAGTTTATGTTTCTCAACCTCCGGGTTTTATAAATGAAAAGTTTCCAAATCACGTTTTCAAACTTAAGAAAGCACTTTATGGTTTGAGACAAGCTCCTAGAGCTTGGTATGACCGCCTAAAGAACTTTCTTTTGGATTTGGGTTTTAAAATGGGTGAAGTTGATTCAACACTTTCTGTTAAGTATGCCAATCATGATATTATTTTAGTTCAAATTTATGTTGATGATATCATTTTCGGTGCTACTAACTTCACTCTTTGCGAAGAGTTTTCTAATGTCATGAAGGACCAATTTGAGATGAGCCACATAGGTGAGCTCAAATATTTCTTAGGTCTCCAAATTTGCCAAATGCACGATGAAATCTTCATCCACCAAACCAAGTACACGATGGAGTTGCTAAAGCGATTTGGAATGGAGAATGCTTCGGGCAAGAAGACTCCAATGAGCATTACTACACATCTTGATAAAGATACGGGCGGCAAAGATGTAGACATTCGTTTATATCGAGGTATGATAGGTAGTTTATTATACCTTACTGCCAGTCGGCCTGATATTATGTTTGCTGTATGTGTATATGCTCGGTATCAATCACACCCTAAGGAATCTCACTTAGTAGCGGTAAAACGTATTTTCCGCTATTTAAGTTACACACTCGACTACGGATTACTTTATCTAAAGTCTAGCACTTATGAGTTAATCTCATATAGTGACGCAGATTATACTGGATGCAAATCCGACAGGAAGAGTACTAGTGGCACTTGCTATTTTATAGGAAATTCTCTTGTCTCTTGGTTTTCCAAGAAACAAAATTATGTATCACTTTCAACCACCGAGGCGGAATATATTGCCACCGGTGCTGTGTGTGCTCAGGTTCTTTGGATGAGACACACTCTTAAAGACTTCGGTATAAACTGTGATACTTGCCCTATCATGATGGACAACCAAAGTGCAATATGTCTCTCTAAGAATCCGGTACACCATTCCCGTTCCAAACACATAGATGTCCGTCACCATTTCCTAGATGATCATGTTGCTAGAAAGGACATCATTTTAGTGTACGTTGAAACCCAGAAGCAAATCGTCGATAATTTCACGAAACCACTCAAGAAAGATTCTGTTGTGAGGTTTCGTCAAGAATGGGGGATTATGGGTGAATCCGAGATTTAGGATTCATATTTTCAATAATCTTGCATGATAATAATTTTTTATATATGCTCATGCTAGATTTATTGGGATTTTCTGGATTTATGATTGGATTTTCGGAATTTATGCTAGATATGTTCATGCACCTCGTATTTAAGATTTTCTGGTATTTATGGGGTAGAATAAGAGTGTATGAGAGTGATTTCCAAGTGTTCGTTGGAGAGGACTCAAAATTTCAAATTCTCAAATTTTTGGACTCACTTAGTCGGTCCCAGTTCATCAGCTGACCGACTAGATTCAATTATAGTCGGTTAGTGATTGAACTCAGACCGACTAATTCATGCTCTATTTTTTGACTTCAGCTGTTGTTTGCATTTAGTCGGTCCTAGCTCTTTGGCCGACCGACTAGATTGCATTCTAGTCGGTCAGCTCTTGAACTCAGACCGACTAGTTTTGCAGGGGCTTTTCCGTCTTTGTCTCTCCCAATCGATTTATAACTCATCCGCACCGATTAGAATTCATTCTAATCGGTGCGCGATATTTCCCAAACCCTAACTCCGCGTCTCCTCAGCTCTCCCTCCGTCGTGCGCCGCCGTCTTCGGCCGCCGTACGTCGTCGCCGATCATCTCTCTCCGTCCTAGGGTATATCTATCTCTCCCTCTCAGCTTTTAGGGTTCGATTTCAGTTCATTTCCGATCGTTTTTATTAGGGTTCGTATTAGGGTTTCTGATTTCATTCGATTACTCTTCGATCTCGTGCATTTGTGTGTTGTCTCATCGCTATATAATGGCGAAGACTCGTATTCCTATCCATCCCTCCAGTCCGTCTCCCATGACCGTCAAACCTCCTCCATCCAACCCTAATCCTCCTCAACCCAAACGTCGTGCCAAAACCACTCGTCCTTCCTCTTCCTCGCCTCCCCTCAAGAAGAAGAGGACTGCTGTCTCTAAGCCTAGATCCCAATCATCTTCCAAGCCCAAGACCAAGCCTTCGACCCAAAGCTCCTTTCGTGCTCCCACTCCTCCCGCTTCTGACTCCGACGATGAGTATATTCCAGAGACAGAGGCTACCAAGAAGTCTCCTACTCCTCCTCGTACTTCCTCTCGTCAGTCGAAGGGGAAGTCTCCCATGCCTTTCGGTGGTGTTGATATTTTGTTGTGTCGCGATGACCCGATGTGTCTTGCGGCATACAATCGTATTGAGCACTATCCGTTGATTCTGGAGCATTTCGTTCAATTCTCTGACTTTCCTCAGCTCGCAGATCTCCTCTCCTATAGCGGCCTTCTAGATTATCTTCGCCATGATCCAAACGCGAATCCTCATCCCTATCCCAGACTCGTCAAATTATTCTACGCCAATCGAGTACGGGGTGAGTATGATGACACTCACTGCATTGAGACCACTGTCTTGGGGACACCTATTGTCCTCACGGCAGAGATTTTAGGGCAGTTGATTGGTGTCTCCTCATCTGGCCTGCTTCCTTCTGATATCTCCGTGGATAATATCCACGATCTTGATCAGTCCATGCTTGCTGAGATGTTCCGCATCATTCCTCCCGCCATGATTGGCGTTCCATCGAAATCCTTCAAGCCAAATGCGTGGGTCTTGAATTTGATTCTGAAGTCGTGTCTTCTACCGAAGAACGGCTCCTCCAGCTTGCCCTTCCAGCCTTTCCTCAAGCTTATCTACGCTCTTTTTATGGGGAGCGAGATAAATTGGGCCTGCATCATCTTGGATCAGATGGATTCCTTTGAGTGCATAAGGAAGTCCACAAAGTCAGCTCATATTCCATATCCTTGCTTGTTGACTCTTGTCTTCCGTCACTTCGGTGCCTCTCCCTCCCGATGATCAGTGTCCGTTGGGTCCTCCCCTGAACGCGACTGCCGTCAAGAAGTCTCTTGCGGCCTTGCGGCCTTGCGTCATGTTCAGAGGACTACCCCCTCAGCTCCTCCTCTGCCTTCTCACCCTGACTCTTCAGCTTCTCAGAGCCGTCAGGAGGCTCGTATTGCTCGATGTGAGGAGATGCTTGCTCGCATCTGTGATCATTTGGGCATTGATGTTCCTCCTACAGTTTCTGACGAGGAGGTGATGGATGCTGCTGAGGATGAGGAGCTTGCTGCTTCTCCTGTTTGTGCCCCCGAGGGTACTTCTGTTGGCACTTCTTCTGCTCGTGCTCCCGAGAGCACTCCTGTTGAGAGCACTCCTACTGCCACCCTCCCTTCGGTGGACACTCCAGTCATTCCCGAGACTTCTACCACTCCAGTCGATCCAGAGACCACCACCCGTTCTGTATAGCCTGCTGCTGCTGCTGATCATGCCTTCTCCTCCTGAGCTTGCGTTGGAGGACTCTCCCATGTGCACTTGGATGATTTATTTAGTTGTGAGAGAGTGTGGTTAGGATAGATGGGTGGATGGATTTTTGTATGTTTTATGATGTATTTTGATGTATATATGTTTTGTGATACTCTTCGATGTATGTTGTGGGATATGTTGTATGATGTGCTCCGATCTGATGATCATTTATATTTGTGTTGGCAGATGTATACCTTTTGATGTATCCTATTATATATATATATATATCGTGTTGCCATTTACTTTAGTGTGCACATTATATTTCTTTTTGTCTCTGATGTTGATTTCGTCGCTCGACGATTATATTGATTAAATAGAATTGTTTCTATGAAAACATAGAATTGTTTTCCATGCACTAAATTCACTTAGAATGTTGATATTGGAGAGTATGTTCCATAACTTAATACGTGAAATTGATTTGAGTTTTGATGATTTCATTTTTCGATTTTCGACTATGGTCTCGTTGGCACGTTTTGATTTTCTTCGTTATTTTACATTGGTGTCATTTGGACCATGGTCGTATTCTTCGAATCTCGTGCATTTATTTTAGCCATTGTTGTTGTCGTTGATCTCCTCCCGCTCTTTTTGCTAATGCCAAAGGGGGAGAGAATTAATAATGAGGATGAGCTAAATGATAATTAAAAGCAATTTACCGTGAATCTAATTTAATATGTTAGATTCAGGGGGAGTTAAAATATAAAAATGGATTCCGATCCTATATTTCAATAATTGGATTATGTTTTATACTTTCCTTGTCTGCTTGATGCGTATGTTTATTATTTAATTCGGAATTAACGAGTCATCAATGCAGGGGGAGTAAGTAAATTTCATTTGTATCATTATTATTGATTATTATTTATGTTGGTTTGTCATCACCAAAAAGGGGGAGAATGTTGAGTACTGATTCCCCGGATTTGGTTTTGATGATGAACAAACATAAATATCGTGAACTAACTCTTTGTGAGCGCAGTTATGGAGATCATCGCCAAAATTCTACGTACATCAAAAGCGACGTATCAAGACTTCTCAAAGCACGTGATCGTGTGCCTGAAGCTTCGTTGAAGCTCAAGGAGCATTATTGAAGTCAAGAGATTCGGATTGAAGCTTTGAAGACGGTTCGTCAAGTTTATTTTTATAGTCTTCTAGCTTCTTTTTGTAGAATGTTAAACCTTGATTAGGACTTACATTATAATCTTCATAACGCTCATATCTTAGAGCTAGGATTATCGTAGAAGCCCATAGAAACTTTCCCGAAGCTTTACGCTTCATTTCGCGGCTTCTAGTGCATCTTAGTTGGTTCAAGAGAAGAACCAACCGACTAGATTGTCATCTAGTCGGTTAAGAATCCTTCTTGAACCGACTAGATTTCCTTGCTCAATTCAGCCTAGGCACTATTGACCAATTAGTCGGTCCAAGAAGGTTCACCGACCGACTAGTTGTCAAACTAGTCGGTTGGGAATCCTTCTTAGACCGACTAGTTATACTTTCATTTCTTCAGTCTAGCTACTGTTGACTAGTTAGTCGGTCCAAGAACATCCATCGACCGACTAATTGTGAAACTAATCGGTTGGAATTTGTTCTTAGACCGACTAGCTCTCCTTGTGATCAGCCTATTGAATTTCAACTCTTAGTCGGTCAAAGAACACTCATCGTGTCACGCCCCGCTTCCCTAATATGGAAGGCGAGACGTGAGGAGGTCCGCTCAGACGTGGAGCTGTGAAGCTGCAGTCTGATAAGCGTCTGTAAAAATTTCAAAAAGTAGCAGGTCCTTGCATTGCGACGAAACAACAACAATAATAAAGCAGATAAGAAAATATCCACCACCAACATCCAACAAATATTACATCACAGAATAGTCACAAAAGTACGAGTCTGAACAATAGGCCTAAAGCATGGCCAAACAAAACAAGAGAGATAGGTGCTACGCACCGAAACCTAACAACAACTAAGGAAAGGTAACAACTAAGGGGAGACTCCAAACGAGTCTAGGACTGGTCACCCGTGTCCTCGAACTCGGTCTCTGCAGGGACCTCGAACTCAGCGTCAACGAACTGCTCGTCCTCAGCAACCTGCTCTGTCTCAAATCCTGACATGTGACACCCAAAGAGAAAAGGGCACATGTCAGCAAAAGTCTCCCAAGGGAAGCGGAGAACTTTTGTGCAAGGATACAAATAAAATAATGCAACTAGCAGTTCTACAATGATGATATGGCATGACATTAAAAGAGTGCAACAATTAAATTAACAAGATAAAAATAATTAAGCACGTCGTAGCAGAAAGCTACAAATCACTATTTCACGATTTCACGATTAACTTGTATTCACGATGTGCACAGGGTTTACGCCTTTTGGCTGAAGTGGCTGTACGGGCACACTTCTACGCTCAAGTGATCGCTTAACCCTACCCCTCCACGTGTATCGAGCGTTGGTTTTCCAACAACACTGTGCTCGCTTCTGGATTACGAGCCAGGAAGTGTTTTTAAATATGGCATAGGGTTGTGCCTGCAAAAGCAGGTGCCTAGCCTCAATAGTTACAATTATTGTAGCGTGTGCTACGCAATCACGATAGAACAATTTGATGCATGACATGTAATGAGCAGTTATAGTGCGTACAGTTAATTAAAAGTAGACGTGACATGGCAACATGAATGAAAACAGGTAAAAAGTGTCGGATCTAGTTTCGTTGTCAAACTAGATCAATATGGTCGTCTAAGCGATTATCATTTCATCGCCTAGTCTCTTTTACGCAACTACACAAATTGGCCTAAAACATGGCCTAAATAATTACTGGCAAGTATCACTTGCATGTTTCCGGTGATATCGGTTTTCGTGGGTTCGCCTCGACGAGTACTACGTATTGGCACGTCCGGTTTTCTGTTTTGGTTAAATAAGTTAACGAATTAGGACCATTGTAAGATAAGCACAAAATTTAGTTAATCCCTAAATTAGGTTCGTCAGATTTTATTGCGTTATATAAATAGGGTACGCCTTATTTTATTCTAGTTTCATTACATAAACATCAGTCACAAACTTGCTAACATACTGGGATTAAATTAACAATACAAGCTAATGACAAATTTAATAATAATTTAACTTACACTAATTACATTACTAATTTGATTTCTTGGCTTAACATGGTGTTAATAGGTCTACATACCAACTTTTGGCTATGGGGGTAATAAGTTAACAGGTTATAACCCATATTATTTAACAACTAACACGCTGAAATTCAATTAACATTAAGTCTTTAAACAAGCACTAGATAATATAAATTAGGCTAATAGCATGGTTTAACACAGTATGCTTTGTTTCATTCTGATATCATCCATACTAACAACATACTGCTAAAATCAAAACTAGTCAGTTAATTCTTATGACCAATACCACCAACCTACTAGTACTAACATTTATTATGGGTTAATAAACAAACTAACAGTTAATTACTTTTCCTACTCCTTTAATACTCAGTCTGCCATTCTTCTATTATTATCCTATTCAAAACTTTCTTCTCTTTAACTTCATCACATGGGCTGTCACCCTACTCAATTTATTATATTCATTTAACCTCATTTCATCATTCTTAACATAACCCTCACTCAAATTTATCACACCTCTTTATAAATTTCTTACTTACTATCATACAGCAAGGCCCTGCCACACTCCCTTTCTTTTACTCCAACTTTCTTTACTATATCTCTCTCTTTCACATTCTGTTCTCTCTTTCATTTCATTTTTTTTGTTTTAAAAAAAACTTGCAACAGGAGGCTTACGCACCTAGGGGATGAGGGCGACGGACGGCGCAGGGGCGTGGCTTTCGGCTAGGCGACGGCGACGGCTTCGGCTGACCTCAGGCGGCGGCGCGCGCGGCTTCACGGCGAGCGACGGGGGTGAGCTGGTGGCCGGCGGCGGCTGCCTTGCTCCGGTGGTGGCGCGTCTCCAGGCGAGGCTGAGGAGGGAGGTGCCGGCCTAGGGAGAGGGGAAGGAAGAAGGAGAAGATTTGAAGATGAGGGTTTGGGGATTTGGGTTGGGTTAATTCTTTTTTTCTTAGATCTGAAGTTCTTTGAGATGTGTTTGATTTTGGGTATGATCTGAAGAAGAAGAAGAAAAGATTAAGGGTTTGATTTCTGAATTTTGAATCAGAAATTCTTTGTTGGATCTGAGATTTGGGTTTTTGGTTTGTTGAATTTGGTTTTGGAAGGCTGAATTTTGGTTTCAATTTGAAGTTGTTGGGTTGATTTGCGAGATGGGATGAAGCTTGCAGGGAGATGGGTTTCTGATTCGTGTTTTGGGTTGGAGAACTTTACAGGGGAAGATGAAGTTGCGGGTTGGCTTGTTTGCAGGAGAAAGGAGAGTTTTTGCAGGTTGTTGTGTTGACGGTGATACAGTTATAAAAACAGTGGGTAGACAATTTGATGGAGGGAGGGGCTGGACGTGGGGGAGATTTGATGGAGAATGTTGGATCTCACCAACAGGAGGAGGTGGGATTCAATAGGGGTTTAATTAGCGTAATTTAATTAAGGTTAAAGCTAATAAATATTTGATTAGGAATATTTTAATTAGGGAAATTAACTAGTGTAATAATTTATTAATCGTGCCATGGAAGGAAATATTAAGAGATGGGCGCGCTCGGGGCGACGCACAAAAGAATTCGCGTGCAAAATATCCAGATGGTCCAAACGAAAATACGGGCACACATAATAATACGCCTAGAAAATACCGGCCGTTACATTCTACCCACCTTAGGAAAAATTCCGTCCTCGGAATTCTTATCCACTAAAGAGTTGGGAACAAATATGGGTAACGCTCCCGTATCTTATCTTCTCGCTCCTAGGTAGACTCTCCTGGCGAGTCGCGACGCCACATCACCTTGACTAGATCAACCGTCTTGGTCCTGAAAACTTTCTGACGTCGATCTAAGATCTCCACCGGTTGCTGTTCGTACGTCAGATCTGGTCGAACTGTGATCTCTGAGTAATCCACAGCATGAGAAGGGTCGCTGATATAACGACGGAGCTGGGACACATGAAAGACGTCATGAACTCCCTCTAAGGACGGTGGCAAGGCTAAGCGATATGCTACTTCTCCAACTCGCTCCAGCACATCGAAGGGCCCAATAAATCTCGGACTAAGCTTGCCTCTTTTTCCAAATCGAATCACTCCTCGATTCAGGGAGATCTTCAGAAACACATGATCTCCTGGCTGAAACTCCAGAGGATGCCGTTTAGCATCTGCCCAATGCTTATAACGGTCCTGGGCGATCCAAAGCTTGTCCCTGATATCACGCACAACATCGACCGCTTCCACTATCATCTCTGGCCCCAAGAGCTCTCTATCACCTACGTCATCCCAACTCAGTGGCGATCGACATTTCCTCCCGTAGAGAGCAGCAAAAGGCGCCATGCCAATGCTCGCCTGATAGCTGTTGTTGTAGGAGAACTCCACCAAGTGCAGGTGATCCTCCCACGAACCCTTGAGGTCCAACATGCAAGCTCGCAACATATCTTCCAAGATCTGAATAGTGCGCTCCGACTGTCCATCCGTCTGTGGGTGATACGCAGTACTGAACTTCAGACTGGTACCCAGATTGGTCTGCAGACTCTTCCAGAACTGAGATGTGAATCTCGTATCACGATCTGATACAATGCTCACAGGGACTCCTTGCAAGCGCACAATCTCCTATACGACATAATTCACGTCACGACTAGTACTAGAAGGAAACTATTAAGGTATGAGTTAGGTCATTACCTCCATATACTTCCTTGCTAATATCTCTGTAGATTGCCCAACTCGGAAAGGTATAAAATGTGCGAACTTGGTCAATCGATCAACGATGACCCAGATCGCGTCGTTCTGCTTGGTGCTCCGAGGTAAGCCAGTCACGAAGTCCATCGTGATGTGTTGCCACTTCCACTCGGGAATCGGCAGAGGTTGTAGTAATCCGGCAATGCGATGATGTTCAGCCTTCACTTGCTGACACACGAGGCACTTGGCAACGCTCCGTGCCACACTTCTCTTCATCCCATGCCACCAGAAATTCTGTCGAAGATCCTTGTACATCTTAGTACCTCCAGGATGAATAGAATAAGGCGAACTGTGAGCCTTATTCATCAACTCCTCTCTGATATCTCCGGCAGGTACACAGATCCTGCTACCATATCTCAAAGATCCATCCGCGTGAATCAGAAAATCTGTCCGAAGCCCTGCTTCGACTTGCTCTTTGATCGTCTTCAATTTAGCATCTCCAGTTTGAGCAATCTTGATTCGATCCACGATCGTCGATTGAATTTGCATGTTCATCAATGACGATGTGACTCCCGGTAGAACAGCTTCAACATTCATCCTTCGTAGATCCTGCTGCAATATCCACTGAGCTGTGAGAATCATCACTTCGGGCAGTCGACTCAAGGCATCCGGTACAACATTCACCTTCCCTGGATGATACTGAAGATCGATGTCGTAGTCTGCCATCAATTCCAACCATCTACGCTGCCTCATATTCAGCTCCTTCTGGGTGAATATATATTTCAAACTTTTGTGATCAGTGAAGATTTTCACTTTTTCACTCAGTAAGAAATGTCGCCAAATCTTCAGTGCAAAGATGACGGCAGCTAACTCCAAGTCGAGAGTCGGATAATTCTTCTCATGGACCTTCAATTTTCGCGAAGCATATGCGACCACATGATTGTGCTGGTGCAGAACGCATCCAAGTCCCTTGCCTGATGCGTCGCAGAAAATCTCGAAGCCTCCGCTTCTGTCTGGAATAGCAAAGACTGGTGCAATAGTCAGTCTCTCCTTCAAGGTAGAAAAAGCTTGCTCACAAGAGTCTGACCAACAGGACTTAACATCCTTCCTCGTCAATCTCGTCATCGGCTCAGCTATCCTCAAGAAATCCTTGATAAATCTGCGGTAGTATCCAGCCAATCCAAGGAAACTCCTGATGTCCGATGCCGATCGAGGTGCATGCCATTCACTGACTGCTTTGACCTTCTCCGGATCCACTGAGATACCAGCTCCCGATACTACATGCCCAAGAAATGCAATTCTATCCAGCCAAAATTCGCATTTGCTGTACTTGGCATATAGTCTATGGTGACGGAGCGTCTCCAAAACTATCTTCAGATGTTCTGCATGCTCTTCCTCGCTCTTCGAGTACACCAGGATATCGTCTATAAAAATCACCACGAACTTGTCAAGGGAGTCGTAAAAGATAAGGTTCATGAGATTCATGAACATAGCAGGAGCGTTGGTCACACCGAACGGCATGACAACGAACTCGTAATGCCCGTACTTAGTCCGAAAAGCGGTCTTGAGCACATCTTCCTTCTTGACTCTGACTTGATGGTATCCGCTCTGGAGATCCAACTTCGAAAATACACTCGATCCACCAAGTTGATCGAAGATATCATCAATGCGAGGCAGTGGGTACTTGTTCTTCACTGTGATCTGATTCAACTCTCGATAATCAATACACATCCTCCTCGATCCATCCTTCTTCTTTACCAGCAAGACGGGTGCACCCCAGGGAGATACGCTGGGATGAATGAAACCCTTCTGTAGTAGCTCATCCAACTACTTCCTCAACTCTTCTAGTTCTACAGGAGCCATACGGTACGGCGCCTTCAAAATTGGTTGAGCCCCTGGCATAAGGTCGATGCCGAACTCCAATGCTCGATCGGGCGGCAGTCCAGAAATGTCTTCAGGGAAGACGTCTTCGAAGTCTCTCACTACTGCAGGCTTCTCTGGCTCAGCAATCATAGATGCAACGGTCAATCGGTAAGGCTGGGCTCGGAACTTGACAGGTCCAAGCGAACGTCCTCCGTCGACAAATTCGAACACTGGATGGTTGGGAATTTCGAACACCACTTTCTTCCGGTGACAGTCGATCGTGGCATAAAAAGCTCCTAACCAGTCAATACCGAGAATAGCATCAAAGTTGGATAGGTCGTGGACGATGAAATTAGCATATACTTCGTGTCCACTAATCACCAACGGGCATGGTCTACATCCCAGTGCAACCTTCACTATACCATTCCCAGTTGTAATGTTCCAACACTTGGGAAGTGTATATGTGGATATTGAGTGTTCGACTACGAACTTCCGAGATATGATGCACATGGAAGCTCCAGAATCGAACAGGGTCAAGGCCGGGTGAGATGAAACTAAGATGACACCTAAGGGTAACATGCAACTAAATTAACATGGATATAACTAATCAAATATAATGCATGAATAAGGAAGACTAGTATAGAAGTTACCAGTAATAACTCCGTCCTCAGTCTCGGCCTCCACTGCAGTCATCGTGAAGGCTTGCCTCTTAGGGTGAACAGCCTGCTGGAAAGCCTGCTTCTGGGGAATGAGAGGCGTTCCACGTCCAGCAGCCACTGGAGCTCTCTGATGCTGAACTCCATCTGGTGCCTTCCACAGTTGCTTAGTTCTCGGACAGTCCTTCAATGCATGCGTAGCGTCACCACAAACTAAGCATTGGCCCAAGAATCTCCTACACTGCTCCTTCACATGACCAGCCTTGCCACAAAAATGGCACAACTTCGGAGTAGGCCCACCTGGCCTCTTAAACTGTACGGACTGATTAGGCTTGAACCCAGGCCTAACCACAGCTCTGGCCTGCTCCATAGGCCTCTTCCCAGTACCTGAATACTGCCCTCTCCTCTGATTGGCAATCAGCTCCTGCCTCTTGGCAGCTATCAACAACTTCTGGTAAGAATCCAAGTCCGAAGAGGAAATCAGACTCTGCAGCTCCAAAGATAAACCTTGTAGGAATTTCTGAGCTTGATCCTCAGCAGTCTCCACCATCTTTGGTGCAAAGCGACTCAGTCTCATGAACTCTTGGTGGTACTGGTTCACCGTCAGATTCCCTTGCTTCAGATTGATAAACTGATGCATCAGCTCCCTCTTGGCGGCTTGAGGGAAATACTCATCATTAAATCTCGCCTTGAAAGTGGCCCAGGGGATAGGCTTTGCCAACATCTGCTCTTCTGACTCCCACCAACTGCGGGCATTGTCCTTCAGTTGCTTCTTCACTAAGTCAACCCATCCAGCCGGGTTAACCTTCGAGAGAAGAAGGTTATCCTGTGTTCTTCATCCATTCATCCGCGGCTAATGATCCTTCTGACCCAGTGAAATATGATGGGCCCAACTCCCGAAACTGCTTCGCTCCCGGCTCGAAGCGAGGGGCATTCTGAAGCATGCCATGCTGAACCTGCATCATCTGATGCATCATCCTCATCATCTCAGCCGTGGTGGGTTCTCTATCAGCATCCGTAACACGTCCTGCTCCACCACCAGCTGCAGGTCCACTACCAGCTCCTCGAGTGATGCGTCTACCGGCCATCTAAGACAAGAAAATGCTCAGATTAGACTTAATCATTACTCGATTGTTATGAATATTTAAATGGATGTTGTTATCATCATTGTTGTTTCGATATTTCGCAGATGCAAAGAGGAGACCTGCATGGGCCACCACTAAAACCTGTCACGCCCCGCTTCCCTAATATGGAAGGCGAGACGTGAGGAGGTCCGCTCAGACGTAGAGCTGTGAAGCTGCAGTCTGATAAGCGTCTGTAAAAATTTCGAAAAGTAGCAGGTCCATGCATTGTGACGAAACAACAACAATAATAAAGCAGATAAGAAAATATCCACCAACAACATCCAACAAATATTACATCACAGAATAGTCACAAAAGTACGAGTCTGAACAATAGGCCTAAAGCATGGCCAAACAAAACAAGAGAGATAGGTGCTACGCACCGAAACCTAACAACAACTAAGGAAAGGTAACAACTAAGGGGAGACTCCAAATGAGTCTAGGACTGGTCACCCGTGTCCTCGAACTCGGTCTCTGCAGGGACCTCGAACTCAGCGTCAACGAACTGCTCGTCCTCAGCAACCTGCTCTGTCTCAAATCCTGACATGTGACACCCAAAGAGAAAAGGGCACATGTCAGCAAAAGTCTCCCAAGGGAAGCGGAGAACTTTTGTGCAAGGATACAAATAAAACAATGCAACTAGCAGTTCTACAATGATGATATGGCATGACATTAAAAGAGTGCAACAATTAAATTAACAAGATAAAAATAATTAAGCACGTCGTAGCAGAAAGCTACAAATCACTATTTCACGATTTCACGATTTCACAATTAACTTGTATTCACGATGTGCACAGGGTTTACGCCTTTTGGCTGAAGTGGCTGTACGGGCACACTTCTACGCTCAAGTGATCGCTTAACCCTACCCCTCCACGTGTATCGAGCGTTGGTTTCCCAACAACACTGTGCTCGCTTCTGGATCACGAGCCAGGAAGTGTTTTTAAATATGGCATAGGGTTGTGCCCGCAAAAGCAGGTGCCTAGCCTCAATAGTTACAATTATTGTAGCGTGTGCTACGCAATCACGATAGAAAAATTTGATGCATGACATGTAATGAGTAGTTATAGTGCGTACAGTTAATTAAAAGTAGACGTGACATGGCAACATGAATGAAAACAGGTAAAAAGTGTCGGATCTAGTTTCGTTGTCAAACTAGATCAATATGGTCGTCTAGGCGATTATCATTTCATCGCCTAGTCTCTTTTACGCAACTACACAAATTGGCCTAAAACATGGCCTAAATAATTACTGGCAAGTATCACTTGCATGTTTCCGGTGATATCGGTTTTCGTGGGTTCGCCTCGACGAGTACTACGTATTGGCACGTCCGGTTTTCTGTTTTGGTTAAATAAGTTAACGAATTAGGACCATTGTAAGATAAGCACAAAATTTAGTTAATCCCTAAATTAGGTTCGTCAGATTTTATTGCGTTATATAAATAGGGTACGCCTTATTTTATTCTAGTTTCATTACATAAACATCAGTCACAAACTTGCTAACATACTGGGATTAAATTAACAATACAAGCTAATGACAAATTTAATAATAATTTAACTTACACTAATTACATTACTAATTTGATTTCTTGGCTTAACATGGTGTTAATAGGTCTACATACCAACTTTTGGCTATGGGGGTAATAAGTTAACAGGTTATAACCCATATTATTTAACAACTAACATGCTGAAATTCAATTAACACTAAGTCTTTAAACAAGCACTAGATAATATAAATTAGGCTAATAGCATGGTTTAACACAGTATGCTTTGTTTCATTCTGATATCATACATACTAACAACATACTGCTAAAATCAAAACTAGTCAGTTAATTCTTATGACCAATACCACCAACCTACTAGTACTAACATTTATTATGGATTAATAAACAAACTAACAGTTAATTACTTTTCCTACTCCTTTAATACTCAGTCTGCCATTCTTCTATTATTATCCTATTCAAAACTTTCTTCTCTTTAACTTCATCACATGGGCTGTCACCCTACTCAATTTATTATATTCATTTAACCTCATTTCATCATTCTTAACATAACCCTCACTCAAATTTATGACACCTCTTTATAGCTTTCTTACTTACTATCATACAGCAAGGCCCTGCCACACTCCCTTTCTTTTACTCCAACTTTCTTTACTCTATCTCTCTCTCTCTTTCACATTCTGTTCTCTCTTTCATTTCATTTTTTTTAAAAAAAAAACTTGCAGCAGGAGGCTTACGCACCTAGGGGATAAGGGCGACGGACGGCGCAGGGGCGCGGCTTCCGGCCAGGCGACGGCGGCGGCTTCGGCTGACCTCAGGCGGCGGCGCGCGCGGCTTCACGGCGAGCGGCGGGGGGCGAGCTGGTGGCCGGCGACGGCTGCCTTGCTCCGGTGGTGGCGCGTCTCCAGGCGAGGCTGAGGAGGGAGGTGCCGGCCTAGGGAGAGGGGAAGGAAGAAGGAAAAGATTTGAAGATGAGGGTTTGGGGATTTGGGTTGGGTTAATTCTTTTTTTCTTAGATCTGAAGTTCTTTGAGATGGGTTTTATTTTGGGTATGATCTGAAGAAGAAGAAGAAGAAAAGATTAAGGGTTTGATTTCTGAATTTTGAATCAGAAATTCTTTGTTGGATCTGAGATTTGGGTTTTTGGTTTGTTGAATTTGGTTTTGGAAGGCTGAATTTTGGTTTCAATTTGAAGTTGTTGGGTTGATTTGCGAGATGGGATGAAGCTTGCAGGGAGATGGGTTTCTGATTCGTGTTTTGGGTTGGAGAACTTTGCAGGGGAAGATGAAGTTGCGGGTTGGCTTGTTTGCAGGAGAAAGGAGAGTTTTTGCAGGTTGTTTTGTCGACGGTGATACTGTTATAAAAACAGTGGGGAGACAATTTGATGGAGGGAGGGGCTGGACGTGGGGGAGATTTGATGGAGAATGTTGGATCTCACCAACAGGAGGAGGTGGGATTCAATAGGGGTTTAATTAGCGTAATTTAATTAAGGTTAAAGCTAATAAATATTTGATTAGGAATATTTTAATTAGGGAAATTAACTAGTGTAATAATTTATTAATCGTGCCATGGAAGGAAATATTAAGAGATGGGCGCGCTCGGGGCGACGCACAAAAGAATTCGCGTGCAAAATATCCAGATGGTCCAAACGAAAATACGGGCACACATAATAATACGCCTAGAAAATACCGGCCGTTACACACCGACCGACTAGTTGTCAAACTAGTCGGTTGGCAAGTCTTCTTAGACCGACTAGTTCTATCTCCTGAATTCTCTAACTTGGTTGTCAACCTTCTAGTCGGTCCAAGAAGAATCACCGACTGACTTGTTGCAAAACTAATCGGTCAGTGATCCTTCTTAGACCGATTAGACTGCTTCAGAAATATATCCTTTGGGGCATTTAATGCTACGATTTTGCTTCTCTTTTCTCTCTATCCTATATATACTTGAAGTGCTTCTTCATAGCATTCATGGCTGCCATTTATTGTGATTTAGAGATGAAAGAGAAAGCATTCAATTCTCATTTCTAAGCTTCCTCATTCTCACAAGAATCTCTCCAAACTCCATAAGCCCTAATTTCCTCAAGAGAGATTCTCTTCATTGTGAGCCACTCAAGCCAAGAGCTTGATTCAAAGTCACCAACTCCATCCTAGCCTTCGATCGCTGTTCATCTTGGTGGAGCTAGGGTTTGGTGACATTCTCTCCTTCAAAATCTTCCTTGCCCTAAAATCGGTAAGTTTACTCAAGGCATAGGATTTTGTTGGTAAGTGTTTATTGTTTCATTTACTTTGATATTGCAAGTTTATCTCTCGGTTGTGAGAGAAGTTTGTGATCTCGGTTTGTGGGAGTCACATTTCTATTTGTGTATGATTTGATCTTATAGTAGTTTCTACAAGAATTTCATAGTGCAAATTTGAGTTAGAGGATTCTAACTCAAGTAGCCGGAGGGGATCCGGGTGTTTGGGACGTAGGATCACCGAAAACAAGTCGGGGAGACTTAGGTGGATCCGAACCCGTTATATCGTGTGTTTGCAATTGACTTTCTTTGTTGTCATATTTTCATTCCGCATTGTTGGCTGAGTTTACGCAATAATTAGGAATAATTATCTTGATTATTTTAAAGTACTATTCACCCCCCCCCTCTAGTACTTGTGTAGTAGCTATCAGGGCATTACACCATTGTCCTGCGTGGCATGTTTGTCCCATGTGGCAATGTCACATTGCCACATTGGATACCAACTTATCTCCAAAGAAAAACCACCCAATGCCCACTATTTACATGTTTGACATTGCCCTTTCATGAACCCAAGGAACATCCCCCCTAAAAAACCTCCAACTTCCTTATGTTTACGTGTTTACCATTGGTCTTTTTCCACTTTTCTCTCTCACATTTTTTGCACTTTAACCCCTGCTTTTTCACCTTTTACCATTAGACGATACACATACACACTTCTCTTTCATTTTTAGCTGCATATGGGTACCTCATCCTCTGTGTGTTTTTTTTCTTTGGTCCTTGTGCACTATGTGCATGTGTTATTTCTAGTCTATTCTATAAAATAGTAATTACAAGCATGCCATTATCTCATGTGGCAAGTTTGTCACATGTGGCCATGTGGCATTATACTAAAATGTCACATCACCCCCCAAAATACATCCAAAACCAAAACACACCCCCACCCCCCAAAACACACCCAAAACCAAAACAACCAAAAACATACCTCCAATCAAAAGACTCCAAAACCCCAAGACAATACCCACACTGACACGCACTCTTTCCATTTGAACCCATTTTTGCACTTGGCAAAGCGACCTTGTTGGTCCCATGTCCTGATTGTGTGGGGGGATTTTTTGGGTGTCGTGCACTTTGTGCACAGGTTATTTCTAGTCTATTCTATAAAATAGGGAATTGCAAGCATGCCATTATCATATGTGGCATGTTTGTCTCGTATGGCATTGTACTAAAATGTCACATCACCCCCCCCCCCAAACACACCCAAAACAAAAACACACAAAAACATATCCCCAATCAAATGACCACAAAAATGCCAAGACCATATCTGATATGTTTGGCAGAATATATCATATAGTAGTTCATCCATAAGCATAATAATATACGAGCATCAAGCATCACATCATAGAGTAGTTATTACAGACCGGGAAGTTTTGAAAACCATTGTTTTAAAACTATAGTTTAAGAAATCAAGAATGACCGCCATTCTTTTCTCTCTTCAAGGACTTGATCTCCTTAAGGATTGTCTTGAGGGTTTGCTCGGTCATTTCATTGCTCCTTACCACCAGATCCTTGAGATCATCAACCTTCTTGTTGAGATCTTCAAATCTTGCTTTTTGAGAGATCTTCAAGTTTGAGATTGTCTTAAGCAGCATGTCTTGAAGTTCCACAATGTAGGCTGGTGGCTCCTCGTCTTCTTCTTCTCCTTCGTCATATTTTTATTTCTCTTCTTCATCAGAATCTGAAACAATAGGTTTCTTACCTTTCTTTAAGGATCATGATCATCCTTCAGCAGCAAGCTTCTCTTCTGGAATGTTCTGAGCAAGATCTCTATGAAGATTCATTCGACCGAGAGCATGAACATCAAAGATGCGTGCCGGATCCAGAATATTGGTTTCATTATCCAAAAGGTAGATTATAACCAATAAACAGAATGGTGAGGTAATGACCGTGGGCTAGGGTAGATGAAGGTCTATCAGAAGAAGCAGATGCAAGTATGGAGTCCATGATAACTTTGGCCCAATTGACACGAATATTTCCTAGCAATGCATATATGCACTTGGCTTGTTTCTCAGATAACACAGAGTGGCTTCTGGATTTTTGAGTTATATTGTAAGACAATATATTAGCAAGGATTCTTCCTGGATAGCAAAGATCTCTACGTGGAAGTTTTGTTTGGAAATATCTTCCAGGCAAATACATTTTCTCCAAAATGTTTTCATCAACCATCTCTATATTATCCAATAACACGCTAGTGTACGAGATTCCTAAAGCTTCTTCTAGAGATTTCACAGTTATAGCAAGTTTGGTGTCAAGCACTTTGGTGATGAATCTACTCTTGGCAAGGTCATAGTCCATGTTGGCATAAAAAAGATGCACAAGTCTAGGATAGCAGAGATAAATATTTTCAGCAGAAATGAGATTGGCCAAGTCTTGAAATTCCAATATGCTATCAATGCCATAGTTTTCTAAATGATCAATTTTTACGAATCTCTCATGAAGAATTTGCTTTTTGGATATTTTAACGAAATGCTCATAGGTATTGGTTCTAAAGAGATATGGCAAGATAATTTCCTTTTCAGAGATGGATTCATTTGTAACCTTCCTCTTCTTTGAAACAATTTTCTTGAAAGGCATCTAGATAGAATAAAAATTATTTACAAAACTAGATATGCAGGAATATGCAAGAATATCAACAAATAAATGAAGTGAAAGTTAATGAGAGGAGATTTTACCTTGAGATAAACTTAGGAGGATGATGACTAACCAAGAAAGCTCCAAATGCCAAAAGAAATTTTCTCAAGGGGGTGAAAAGATGGGTAGTCGGCTACCTAGGGTTTTAACCATGGGGGTTTTTTAACTATGAGATGAAAGGAGATGAAGAATTGTGGCCTTTAGATCAAGAGATGAGTGGTTGGGATCAAGTTTGCTTATTGGGTTTAAGTTATCCTTTTGGATGTGAACCCATTAACTCAATGGAAACCAAATAGGAGTTAGAAAAACACAAACCCAAAAATCCGCACATCATGCTGGTAGTCGACTCCCTCATGTAGGTAGTCAACTCCCTGCTGGGCTGAGTTGTTGTCTCATCCTGAGGGGTTTTGGTCCAAAGTTGAGTGCGTTTCTAAAAGAAAATGTTTTATAAATATAAAACAAACATTTATAATCATATATAAAATATTTTATCATTTATTTAATTATTTAAACATGTCAAACATAAAATTTTGCGAAGCGATTTTGTCGCAAAAAAGACTTTTTGATGCTGGTCTTGTTGCCAAGTGTTGGATCTTGTTTCTCCTTTTCGTTTCTTTTAGAGCACCTGAAAAGATAAACGTTTATGGTACTCTTTGCTTTTGAGTCCAGATGGTTAGTCTTTAGGAAACCAAACCCAGTATGGTTTAGTTCCTTCATGAAAGATATATTTATAATTTTTGTTTGAATGAACTTGCTGAACAAAGTTTGTAGCGTACCTTTTCTTTCTTTGGTCGGACAAGTTCTTTGGTACCCAGATTCTCAGAAAATTATTGTTAGAATGATGCATCCTAGTATGCTTACCCTGTTTCTTGGTATAATTTGAATCATATCCAAGTCCGGTTTTGTTAGATGAGGCTTTTTGATTTTCTATTAAACTATCTAGCTTCCCTTTTCCTTTGTTGAGATTTTCAATAATTTTCATCATATCGTCATATTTGTCTTTGACAGATACGAGAAGATTATTCAAATTTTCAACCTTTTTCATTTACGGAAAGAATGTCTTTTTGCAAAGAGCTATTCTTTTCTTTAAAAGGCTATTCTCCTTAATGATTTCTTCTTTTTCTTTAACATCCTTTTTAATATTCCTAAGTGTTCTTCTATGTTCTTTTATGAGCTTTTCATGCATTTTGCATAGCTCCTTATATGCTCCCATATAATCCATGTCTTCATGATCACTAGATGATGAATCACTATCATTTGATGAATCATGCATGGTGCTTACCTTAGACGATGTGGAAGCCATAAAACACATATGTGATGTCTCTCTTCTTCCGTCATTGTCGGCTTCTGAGGATTCATCAGATGAAGAAACGTCGCTCTGGTCGAGGGCTGCATGTGCTTCCTTCTTTGGTCGTCGAAACCTGTTTCTTCCATTGTTTCTTCTCTCGTGGCTTTCTTGGTTCTTTCCACGTTCTTTGGAATCATGGTTGTTTCTTTCCAAAGGACAGTCTCTTTTGACGTGCCCTGGTTTATTGCAACCAAAACAGATAATACCGTTAGTGGGTCTAAAAGAGTGTTTACCATACTTACTTGTGATGAACTCTTTAAAGTTCTTTGAGATGAAGACAATATGGTCTTCTTTGTCCGAGTAGTCGGAATCTTCTTCTTGAGCTTTAAAATCAAGATTCTTCATCTTTGGTTTTTCATCGATCTTCTTATCTTCTTCAAGTTCAATCTCATATGCCATGAGATTTCCCATTAGTTCTTAGATGGTAAGATCCTTTACGTTATGAGCTTCTCGAATGGCCGTTGTCTTTTCCTTCCATTCAGATCGGAGAGATCTCAGTATTTTCATCACCTGCTCATATTCAGAAAGTTTCTTTCCTAATCCTGCGAGCTCATTTGTAATGTTAGTAAAACGAGTATTCACATCGGTGATACTCTCTCCTTCTTTTAAAAGATTCGAATTTAGAATGTAAAATGTTTATGCGGGATTCTTTTATCTTTTTAGTTCCGTCGTGACTTACCTAAAGGGTGTGCCATATTTGATGTGTTGTCTCGCACTGAGAAACTTGATTGAATTCATTTCCTGTTACGGCGCAAAATAGTGCATTCATTGCCTCTGCATTAAGATTTGCTCTCTTCTTGTCGTCGGCTGACCATTTTTCGAATTCAACTTCGGTGGGTGCGATGTATGAAACTTTAGTGACGGTCCATGCTTCGATGTCTAATGACTCCAGGTGAGTCTTCATTCGGATCTTCCAGCTAGCGTAGTTCGTTCCGTTGAACAGCGGTGGTCTCATGGTATTGAGTCCTTCAGAGTGAAATGATGTTGACGCCATCACCTTTATAGCCTTTCTCTGATACCAAGTGTTAGATCCTGTAGATGGCAAACAATACAAGAAGGAGGGGGTTGAATAGTGTCATATAAAATAAGCCTTTTCGTTCTTATTAGTTAGCACAATTCAAAGCCTTCTAATGTTGCCTAAGAAACTAAGTAGAGTGATCTATGCTTGGTTCTTAATCAACTTAAGTAATCTTAAAAACAACTCAGAGATAAAACTCTTCTGGTAGTCGACTCCCTAAGAGTAGTAGTCGATTTCTAGAGGGATATTATGCACAGCTCAGTTAAAAGAATACTTAATGAAGATATAAAAGATTATACAGAAATATAAGAAAGAAGCAGATACAAAAATTGATCTTGCAATTTATTATGAATGAATTACAATATAATACTCAATGAATCAAGATAAACAAAGAGAGATAAACAATCACAGAGAGTGCAAACGCAAACACAAGGATTTTTATCCTGGTTCCCCACAACCTTGGGTACGTCCAGTCCCCGACCAATCCGGTGCGAGATTTCCACTATCTGCCTTGGCAAATACAAGCACCTAACTTCACTCGTTAGGATTTTTCTTACACACCTAGTCTTGACCAAGATTTCCAATTGCAACACTGCAATATCTCAACACCTAGACTTGTCTAGGGTTTTCAACACCCATACAACAAAGGGCAAACCCAAAATGAAAATCGATATCCAACTCACCACAATATTTGGTGGAGTTTGGATTTACACCCAAATTCTATAGCTAAGAGTAATAGATTACAATGTGTATTCGTGGCTTAATAGAATATGATTTTAGATCATAAAAAGATATGAATTAACTCTTTGTGATCTAAATCAATGTTTTCAAAAAAAATCCTTTCAAATAAAATCAGAGAATAGAGAACATGGATTTTGAAAACAATAGCCAAATAAAAAGTTGATCTCAGAAAATAATATCTTAAAGAAACGAGATCAAGAATATAAAAACAGATTTGGCTTAAATGAGAGCTGAAAAAATTAGAGATCCTTTAGAATTTTGCACAAGAGAGATTTTTGATTTCAAGTATATTGTGTTGTAAATCTCAAAAGAATGATCCTCTATTTATTGGTAAAATGGGAGGATTCAAAATTCAAATTCGTTTGACTTTTGTCCCGAGAATCATGGAAGCAATAAGTTAGAGAGATAACAAAAGTCAGGTCAAACGTTGAATTTCGACAGCTGGTAGTCGACTCCCTAGGAGTGGTAGTCGACTCCCTAGGAGTGGTAGTCGACTCCTAGAGTGTTTCAGGAAAAAACAATTCTCAGCTGGTAGTCGACTCCCACTCCTTGGTAGTCGACTCCCAGAGGAGTTTCTTCTGAAATTCGGCTAGTAAGACATGTAGTTAGCTCTTGGGTGTAATGGAGTTTAACAACCAAAATGAGAAGTGACTAGCAAAGGCTATCAATAGTTTTGAAAATGATTTAAAATATTTAACTTCGAAATCATTTGTGTGTGTGTGTTATCTATACTTTTGGCTTTAACATAATCCTAAGAAGGACGCAACTCACACACTGTAGCCTTAGGACACGTCTTTAGAAGCTTGATCAGATGATGATGTAGATGCGAGCTTCTCTTGAGCTTCTATTCCATTTGAGCTTAAGCTTCATCATCGAGCTAGCAGCGTTTGTCCTTATCTTTGCTAAGTGAGTGTAGATTGTGCTTCTTCGGAGTATGTATACAACTTTTCATTCATCGTATAATCTGCACACTTAATTATAGTGTAATTAGTACACTAACTTCATTTGGTGTGCTCATCATCAAAACCACTTGGGGGTGGAATTCAATTTCCATCAGAGTTCACATCATGTTAATTGCATATAAGGTGTGAAAAAAGCTCGGAAGCCCAACAAAGAAAATATGAAATGATTGTTATGAATAAAGATCCCCCCTTCGGGCGGTGCCGTTAAAGACTACCCTTTCAGGGGGGTTTGGAGATGAGGCTGGGACGGAGAACCGCTTCAGTCGGTGGATGATTGTTTTTTGATTTGTTATGTAATTTAAAGAGATATACAATGAATATGTATGATCTAATTTGGTCCATGTAATTTGATCTAAACACAATGAATATATATAAAGTATGTTTAGATCTAGGAGTTTTAGTATTTACCGCTAGATCCGTTAGATATAGGGACGATCAGAGAGTGAAAAATCCGCAGAAAATAATCCCGCTCCTTGAGGACGTAGGAAAATCAGCGGCTACGCAAACGATCAAACTCCTTGTGTTGTTGGTTAACGATCCGCCAACAGATATAATATTCCTTTCCTTTTTGTTTATTGGAAAGAATTTTTGTAGAAAAAAATTTCTAGAGGCAATCGTGCTGATAACGTGTTGAGAGTTGGAAGAACTAATTAAACTAAGTCATAGCCTTACTTATATTCATTCGTATATGGGTTACATCATCTAGACCCCAAAGGGATACCCACTACTAAGTGAGTGCAATGGTGGATGGTTAGTGGGTGGAGATGTCACGCCCCGCTTCCCATCATACTTGGGAGCAAGGACGTGAGCGGGTCCGCATGGACTGAAGCGGTGAAGCTCCAGCCTAATAAGCATCTGTGAGTAAACCGTAGGCAGGTCCTTGCATTCAACTCAGAACAATATAGAGTTTCATCATTATTACATCAATGTCCATATTTACATTTACACAAAATAAGGCCTCGCATGGCCATTAGAAACAAAAACACAAATGAATCTACACCTGAACAAGATTACAACAAACAAGTAAATTATAGCAGAGCTGCGAAGGCATGCCGTTCTTCAGCAGGGGATCTCGTACTCCTGGTCAGCTAGCTCTTCTTCAAAGTATGCTTCTCTGCAAAATCTGTCTAATACCCGACGTATATTCCACAAGATAGAAAACAAGGAATACACGTCAGCGAGGGTCGCTCGGCAAGATTTAAAATGTTAGTAGAAAAGACACTCTGCATGGTTTTCAAACTCTTTAACATGACACAATATGATTTCAATAATTAAAGCATGTCAGCGTAGTGTGCAAAGTAATAGTCATGGCAAGTGTAGTACGTAAAGTAGTGGCATGGCAAGTGTAATGTGTAAAGTAGTAGTATGGCAAGTGTAGTACGTAAAGTAGTGGCATGACAAGTGTAGTATTTAAAGTAGTAGCATGACAAGTGTAGTGTGTAAAGTAGTAGCATGTCAAGTACGTAAAGTAGTGGCATGACAAGTGTAGTATGTAAAGTAGTAGCATGGCAAGTGAAGTACGTAAAGTAGTGGCATGGCAAGTGTAGTGTGTAAAGTAGTAGCATAACAAGTGTAGTGTGTAAAGTAATAACATGTCACTTTTATTAAGGCGGGAACATGGCATTTCTACTAAAAGGGAAATAACAGCAGTCCCAAATGTTCAATAGTTGGCAGATTAATTAAAGGAAAGCTGTAGCAGTTTTAAATGTTAGCATGTCCGATATATCCATTTCAATCTTATTCAAAGGTGTGTGCAAGTTTGTGACTAAGGCCCCCGTCGTTAGACGAATATTAAGTGAATCCACCTTCAAGTGCCCCTGAAGGTGACCCGTTTACTACCGGCTAGTGCTCAGGAACTCAACCCCATCCACATGTACTTAGTCTAGACCACGAGCCATATACGGCCAACCGAGCCATCAGGAGTTATAGTGTTGGCACAAGCCAGAGTAGCCAAACATGTATTTTGTTCTATGATTTGCCAAACAGGCCGCAAGTTCTATGATTTGTCAAACCGGCCAACAAGTCTGTGTGTAGCCAATCAGCCAGCAAGTCTATATTATGTCTTTTGCTATCAATTAACATGTCCACACACACTCACACACACAGACCTATATCTTGGAATGCACAAAAGTAACATATGCAGTTTCAAATGGAACGATAATTAAACGTGGAGAAAAAGCACAACTTGCTTATCAGAACATCTCAGTTTAACCAATTAAATGCAACGGTTATAAGATATGTAAAGATGTACACTTGCAAAACAGAATATCTCAATTTAAACAATCAACTGCAGCGGTTATAAGACATGTAAAAATGTGCACTTGCCTGTTATAGATGATTTCGGGTGTCCGAGCAGATGTAGCAAGGGGCGTGGTTATCTGTGTCATTAGATAACAATGTTTATTATAATTAACAAAAAGTGTTGAAAGTAAGAATTAACGAACATGTCGCGGAAGCTAATTTTCTTGTTATTGTTCTAAACTAAGGTATACCAAATTATATGTTGTTGGATCACATTTTTTAGTCAAGAATGCTGTGGAAGTAGTTTCACGCGCCATTTCACGTGTAGATTTTTAGTTATTCAACTTTACGTGAAAAAGGCTAAATGAACACCTAGCTTCAAAAATTCACTATAAATCGTACACTAGCCCGATTTTAGTGATTTTGGTGTCGTTGGGTTTGTTTTGATGGGTACTACATTACGGTAATGATGGTTCTCTGTTTTGGTTAAACATATTAATGAATTAAACCTATTGTGAGTTAAGCACAAAATTAAGTTAATCCCTAAATTAGGTTCATCCGATTTTATTGGGGTCCCAGGCTAGGGTGGTGTTTATATGGTGTTACACTAACATGGTACGCGTTATTAATTTAATATTTTAATACTCTCGCATTATTTACAGTTAACAACATGCTGAAATAACCATGAACATTCAAATAACACTAATTAGCAACTAAGTAACATTAACTAGTTAATCTCATGGTTTATCATGGTATTAAATATCACACCTACTACACCCACTATTAATAATTTTGATTAAAGGTAAGTATAATAATAACATGTTATTATCCTCTCTCTTAATTACACACTCTTATCTCTTCCCTCTGTCTCCTGCTCTTCTCATCTCTTTCTTTTATTTTTATTTTTTTTTCGTTTTCAAATGTTTGCAGCAAACATTACGCAAGGGGAGGGAGACCTTACTTGCGCGCGGGGGGAGGGCTTGCAGGCGGATGGGCAGCTTCCTGGTGGACAGACGGCGACTCCAACGGCGGCAGACGACAGCTGAAGGCGATGGGCGGCGCGGCTGCTCCCCGGAGGCGCGCGCGGCGGCACGCAGGTGCTGGGTGCGTGAGGAGGCTGGTGGTCTGCCAAGTGGAGGAGGAAGGGGAAGTGGAAGAGGAAGAAGTTGATGTTTGGTTTGAGTTTTTAGATTTCAAATTGCGTTTGATCTCTTCCTTTTGATTCTGAAATTTGGGTATTGGATCTGAAATCTTGTGTTTTCAGATTTGGATTTTAGGAAGAAAAGATTGGGAACTGATTTGATGATGGTTGTTTTTATTTGAAGTCTCCTCTGCTTCAAATTTTCAGTTTGTGTAATTTTGATTTTGGGAAGAATTCGATTGGGGTATTGATTTTGGGACTAATTGAAATTTGGAAAGATTTGCAGAGGAAGAACGATGCTCAGTTTATCCTCCTGCTGTCGTTGGGATTATTGTTATAAGAACAGTAGGGGAACAGCTTGAAGGAGGTAGATGGAGGTGGGGAGAACACTTCAAGTGGATGTTGGATCTGAACTGCTCCCAAATGGTGGATATCAATGTATGTTAATTAATTAAAATCTGATTAGTGGTAATTAATTAGGGTTAAGTTAATCAATATTTGATTAGGGTTAATCTAATTCGGGTAAATAATTAGTGTAATTAATGAGTGTTAAAATTTTATTAATCGTGCCATGGAAGAAATATAAAGAGATAGACGCGCTCGCGTCGACGCACAAAAGAACTCGCGCACAAAAATATCCGGACGATCAAAACAAAAATATGGGCACACACAACAATCATACGCCTAGAAATACCGGTCGTTACATTCTACACACCTTAAGAAAAATTACGTCCTAAGAATTTCTTAAGCTAGATAAGGATTAAAGTAACACCCGATAGACGAGGGATGGAAGTGATATCATAGTATCGAGGAAGCAATAAACACATGGAGGAATGAAAACTTCTGAGTTGAAAGGATCTATGGTTTGAAACCACTGCAATCAAACAACGACTAAGGTATGACAAAACTAAGATAGGCACATTTATGATATGAATCATTAAATATGATGATAGGACAGGACTCAGACATCATCCTTTGTCACCGGCTCGTCATCTCTAACTTCTTCGACGACCATGTAGAAGTTTGGTGCTGATTGAGACGCCGAGGAACCAGAGGTGATTCCTGTTGGGCAAGTACAGGTACTCCAGCAGGTGCTTGATAGTTCCGGTTGCGAGTGTAGTCCCTCGCAGCATGTGTTGGTTCTCTGCAGACCAGGCATTGGTTCAGCCTCTTCCTACAATCTCGCCTCTGATGTCCGGGCTTGCCACAGAAATGGCAGGTTAGCTGTGTACGGTCGTCAGGAGCAGCTGGCCTCTTGAACTGTGTGGTCCGGGGAGGCCTAAAATTTCCTCCAGGCTCCATCTTAGGTGACTCCATGGGATGCTTGCTTTCTCCAGCTGGAGATTCCACTGGGAGTCTCGCCACATCTCAAGCTCACGTGCATAATCCAGAACGTCCTCAAGTGTCATCAGTCTCGCTGAGGTCATTGAGTCTTGGACCTTGGGATTCAGGCCTTTGCGAAACTGAAACGCACAGTCTTCAGGGTCTTCAACCATGTGAGGTGCAAAACGGCTAAGCATGGCAAACTCAGCCTCATACTCGTCCATGGTCCAATCTCCTTGGACCAGATTAGCGAAACACTGTTGAAGCTCTCTTTTGGCTGCTTTAGGAAAATATTTAGCATCGAACCTTTCCCTAAACATGCCCCAAGAGATCGGTCTGACCAGACGTTTCTCCTCCAGTTGCCACCAACTCCTGGCATTGTCGGTCAGCTGTAGTTTTGCTACATCAACCCATCCAGCCTGTGGGATACGTACAACACTCAGCTTATCTTCAGTCCCTTGAACCCATTCGTTATCTCCTAGAGGCCCTTCTCTTCCAGAGAAGCTCTTGGATTGCAACTCATGGAACTGTCTAACTCCTGGTTCAGCCTTAGGGGGTGGCGGTGGTGCAATCTGAGCAGGTTGCTGTCCCTGCTGAATCAGCTGATGCTAGACTTCCAACATCCCCCTTATGACGCCGAGGAGTTCATTGATATTAGCACCTTTGTTAGCTGCATTACCATTCCCATTCCCATTCATGGTGTTATGTCCTCCTGCCATGCTACACAAGAAACAACTTAAATATTTGCGTACGAGATCTATATAGACAATCTGGTTAATAATGACATCCATATTGTTCCGGGTAATTTGTAGAATGCACGACTTGCATGGGTCACCACTAAAACCTGTCACGTCCCGCTTTCCATCATACTTGGGAGCGAGGACGTGAGCAGGTCCGCATGGACTGGAGCGGTGAAACTCCAGCCCAATAAGCATCTGTGAGTAAACCGTAGGCAGGTCCTTACATTCAAACTCAGAACAATATAGAGTTTCATCATTATTACATCAATGTCTAGATTTACATGTACACAAATAAGGCCTAGCATGGCCATTAGAAACAGAAAAACAAATGAATCTACACCTGAATAAGATTGCAACAAACAAGTAAATTATAGCAGAGCTGCGAAGGCACGCCGTTCTTCAGCAGAGGATCTCGTACTCCTGGTCAGCTAGCTCCACTTCAAAGTATGCTCCTCTGCAAAATCTGTCTAATACCTAACATATATTCCGTAAGGATTGCCTTACCCTTGCAATACTAACAACACACACTAGAGGGGGGTGAATAATGTAATGGCAATAAAATTGTCTAATTAAAATTAAACTTGCAAATACGGAATAATAAATGCAAGAGGAAATAATTGACACAATCAATCCAAACGCAAACACAAGATTTTACCATGTTTTCCCAAACTTGGGTACGTCCAGCCACACCAATATTCACTATAATCCCACAAAGAGAAGTGAATTCAAATCTCACAAGGAGATACGCCACCAAGAGGATTTTGCCTTACACAAGGACCCAACCAACCCTACACGAGGGTCAAGACTCCCACCAAGAGAATCACTAACTCCCACTCAGAGAATTAGGGTTAGCCCTACACTAGGACACTAAACTCCCACCAAGAGAGTTATTCTCACAAAGAGAATATCCTAATCCCACAAAGAGATAAACTCCCACAAAGAGAGAAAGACTAATTCACACAAAGAGAATTAGTGTTACAAGAATCACCAAGTAAAATAAATACTCTTACCTATGCCTTGATATGCTTACTCATAGATGAATGCAAGGCATGGAAGAGGATCTCCAAGTGTTGAGATATTCTTGAGAGCACTTGGATGATTTCTCTTGAGCTGGACTTCAATGCATGAAGAGGAATGGAAGCTCCAAGAGGGAAATGAGGGAGTTTATGAGTGGCTTATTGATCTCTTATGATTTTCAATAGCATCAAGAAGTTCTAATGAGTTTAGCATACCCACATATATAGGAACCCTATATCAACCCTCAAACCCAAATAAAACAGCCAACAACACAATGTTGCAACGACTAGAAACTGGGCGAAAACGACATCAACAGTCGACTGATGATCAAAAGACAATCGAATGATCAACGGCTAAAAAATATCTAACGGCTATAACCTGAGCCAAGACAGTCGACTAATAAAGTCGATACAGTCGACTGTAAACAGGACAGGCGCCTGTTAATCCTTCAGCAGACGACTGCTGCAGGGGATGGAATAAAAGAGAGAGCTGCACTCTTTCTCTAGATAAGCATGCATGTGACTGATGTCAATAATACAGTCGACTGTCAAATAGTCAGGCGACTGTAATTCCTTCATCAGTCGTTTGCTGCAAGAGATAGAGAAAAACAGAAAGAGGCAGAGATTGCACTTACACTACTCAGACGACTGTTGACCAATTCCCAGGCGACTGTAAATATACAGGTGACTGTAAACTGAGCAACAGTCGACTGATACGAAAAGCTCAAGTTGAGTCAATTGAAATGTTGACTTGAGCAGTGCATATCACTCGACTGTAGAAGGATCAACATGTGACTGAAAATCACCCAGTCGACAGTTATTCCTTCAGCAGGCAACTGATGGAGAGCCAGAGACTCCAAAAGAGTCTTTGGACGAGATGAACCTATTGGGTTGGATTTTATGATAATCCTAAGGCTTATTAAGATGGTTAGATGCATATGCATGTATTAGTAGACCATCTATCAAGGCATTACATTAACCTAGACTCAAATGAGAGAGAAAGCAATAAAGGAAATATTACATGGATTACATTGCTTTCCTTAGAGTCTAAGTCTTCAATCTTGATGCCTTGATACTCCCCATCATCTCCAAGCTTTGGCACCCCTTGAGTCCAAGCTTTGGCCCTTCTCCACTTGATGTCCATCCTTGCACCAAGTGTTTAGTCTCTAAGAAAGATATTCTAGGAATGAAACTGTGAGACTAAAACAAGAGAGTCATTAGCAACAATATAATGTTGTGAACATCATCAAAATAAGATTGGTATGAAACACCAATACTCAACAATCTCCCCCTTTTTGATGATGACACACATTATGTAAAACACAAAGAATTAAAGCACAATGCTAATGAGCTCCCCCTAATTATATGCATCAATTATACAATGAGATACACAATAATAAATACTCATTATACCAAAAAGATCATGGTGACATATAATAGGCATGGATTACATAAACCAATTGCAATAGACAATATCATGCAAACATGAATGGTTTATCCAATCCCATATATCTCTCCCCAAAGATATATCTCTCCTCATATGCATATGAATATATCTCTCCCCCTATATATTTACATAATGCATATATCTCTCCCCCTTGACATCATCAAAAAGGTGGACCACAAAAATATCTCCCTTGTCATCTTAACCAAAGATGTGACAATATGCAAGAAAATAAGGAGATGTATGATACCAAATTGTAAAAATTTAGTGGGTATCAATCACTATCCCATGCTCCCCCTAGATCATAGAAATGGTCAAATTTTGACTTCTAGTATCTAATACCAATTGAGAGGTAGAAGATAAACAATCTCTAACAAGTGAGGTAATATCAATTGTAGACAATTAATCTTTGAAAATTAATCCCATTTACCAATTGATATACAAATATTGGAGCCATGGGCCCTAAGTGTATCAAAGCAATAGATATGGATAAATCAAGCTTCAATGATACACAATGATATTGCCAAAACAAATATAACATGAAACATGTTGGCAATGACTAAGAGGTTTAGTTTGGGGCCAAAAATAACCAATTGTAAATAATGATCTCAAACTTCCCCCGAAATGAGAGTTAAAATATGTCTTAAAATATTTTAAACATACAACATATTAACTCCCCCATTGACATACACATGGATCAAAAAATGCATGCATGTCAATATAATCCCCGATTCCCATTTTCATGAAAAGAATAAATTTTAAAATATTTTCAAAATCATGAAACACATATAAACAATGGGTATGCTAAAAAAACATTTAAGCACAATACCCATGCAATATTCATATGTGTGAGGAACCTAAAATTAGGGAACCAAACCCAAGAGGAGTTTGACTTCCTAATATAATCACATGAGGTGATCACATCCCTAACTAGAGAGTTGATGTAACTATCCCTCTCTTGCACACTAGCCTTAGTGTGAATCCTTAAACTCAAGGATTTCTTAGGCAAGGGTTTTGCCTTTGCAAGAGGCGTGGATGTGGCATGCTTAGGTGTGGAAATGAATTTCTTGGCATGCATAGAATGATGATTTTGCTTCTTAGCAAAAAAAATGAAGAGTTCTCATTCTTCCACATTACCTCGTGATTTACATGCTTCTTGTTGGTTTTCTTGTTATACAAGAAAGCATGGTGATTCTTCTTAGGTGCTTTAGCAATATTTCTTGTATTTGCACCATAAGAGGAATGAGAGGTGGGTTTGGATACCACATTTTGAATATATCCCAAACCTCTTCTATGATTTGCCGGATGTTGTTTTTCAAGCAAATCGTGGAATGAATCCCTAGAATACACAAATCTTTTGAGCTTACGGGATTCCTCTTCACATTTAAACATAAGTTGTTGAATGCGAGTTTCTAAGCTAAGGTTTTGAGCTACTAATTTATCATTGGTTAAGCTCAATTTCTTAGCTTGAGAGAGAAGTGTGTCTCTCTCACTAGTGTCTTAGACATGCATTTCATCATGAGTATTTACACTAGATGACTCTAAAGCATGCACCCTACTCATAGCATTATTAAGATTAGCTTTCATTTTATCATTTGAGTCGATGCACTTACTTGCCAAGTTGGAAGCCACATTGAAGCGGTATTCGAGCTCCTCGTAGGAAAGCTTTTCCTCCTTAACGTCCTCATCGCTTTTCTCCTTGACTTCCTCATCGCTTTCCTCCTCGCTTGAGCTTGACGAAAACTCTTCTACAATAGCCATGAAGCAACTTTCTTCTTTGGAGTTGTGCCACGCCTCTATCTCTTCATCGCTTGAGTTAGAGGAATTTGATGAAGAATCATTAAAAGCTATGAAACACATGTGAGCGTGCTCCTTGTCATCCTCTTCTTCATCACATGATGTGTCCACATCGGAACCATCAAATGTGCCAATAAGTCCCTTCTTTTGGTTCTTGACCTCGGACTTGGATTTTCCATATTTCTTCCCTTTACCCTTATAGGTATCTTTTGTGGGTTTGGAAGGGCATTCGGTAGCAAGATGACCTTTTCCTCTGCAATTGAAAAAAGTATAATTGTTAGACTTGGAGGCAAACTTTGACAAATATTTACCTTGCTTGTCCTTGAGGAATGCCTTGAATTTTTTGAATTGCTTGGCAAGCTCGATGTAGTCATCATCGCTAATATCTTATTCTTCTTCTTCTTCTTCACTCGGAGCTTCTTGTTGGAACTTCTTTTTCCACTTGAATGACTCCTTCTCAACATGGAGTGCAACCCCCTTTTCTTCTCGAGCTTGGTTGGTTGAACCTCCTCCTTATGCTGAAGTAGCACTTCATGAGAAATCTACAAAGTATGCCAAATTTCGTTGACCGATTTGCACATGGAGATGCGGTCGAACTCATCCGGAGTGAGGGCGCAATGGAGTACACACATAGCCCTAGCATTGACTCTGATCGAGTCCTTCTCTGCTTTAGTTCTCGAGGCCCCGGGTGAAGTAGGTGATCACTCCATATTTTACACCTTTTTTCTGCATGTTTGCATGCCATTTTGATCGCCCATATCGCGTTTTTCACGATTATTCGACAATATTATGATGCTTTTCACGATTTCTTGTTTTTGTCGTATTTCAGGAGATTTGGAGCGATTTGGAGTGATTCTGAAATGCACCCACTCCGGAGTGTCACCCGTGACTCTTTCGGGGGGTTATTCTGCAATGGAAGAGGAGTGGAAGAAGAAAGAACGTCGTAGGAGCGACAAGGAAGCGAAAAGACAAAGATTGGGCATTTTCAGCATGCCACTCGGCCGAGTGAAGGAGTCACTCGGCCGAGCATCGACAGCCCGCTCGGCCGGTCAGATCGGACACGCAACAGATTGAGTATCAGCGTGCACTCGGTCGAGCATCGCTAGCCCACTCGGCCGAGCACGAGACACCACTCGCCCGAGTGTCATCAGAACGACGGCAGAAGAAAACGCGAACTTAATATAATCCGTCAGTGCACCCCGAGTTCCGACTCGGCCGAGTGAACAAATCCCTTCGGCCGAGTGAAGAAAGTCACTCGGCCGAGTGACTCCCGAGGAGACGACCCCCAAAATTCCAGACTTACTGGAATCCGTCAGGGTTCGTCACTCGGCTGAGTGACATTTGTCACTCGACCGAGTGAGCCGCGCTGCCTGTAACGTAAAGTGTGATTTTTAATCTGCGTAGGGGCAATTTTGTCACTGTTTTTTGGGCGATTTTGGGGGGTATTTAACCCCAGTTTTTAACCTAGTTTAAGAGAGCTTTTTCATAGTTTTTGCAGCCTTTTTTGATTACTTTTTAGGAGATTAGATTTGGTTCTTTGGAGAGAGATAAAAGTATTAATTTGTTGGATTGTATTGGAACTTCATTGGTTTGTCTATCTTTCTATCAAAAACCTCATTTTTATTGATATATTGTCTATTGCAATGAATTCTATTATCTTTATTATTGAATTTCTAATGATTTGCATTATGAATTGTGAGTAGTTTTATCGTCTTAGGGCGTAGGGATGAACCCTACGAACCCTATTTCTAATTTGTGATGAATCGGTGAAATTCTTGCTAGAATTGATTAGGGTTAGTTTGGGATTGGTTTAATACGAATAGCTAGGGATTCATACCGATTGGGATTTTCAAGAGATTGGATCCCAACTCGATAGGAAGCCCTAGAAATTCGAATTGGGTTACAATTGGGTTTCTCTGGAATCGGGTTGCAAGAGATTGGACCGAAACTAGGGTTTTCGATTACAATTCTATACCAATACCCGTTTGCAAGAGATTGGACGGGTAGGAACTATCCCAACCTAGGTCGTAGCTCGAGTTTGCACGAGAGTGGGCTCGAGATATGATTGAGCGATGATGTTGTTCTTCACGCTAGCTTGCCTAGGTTAGTGTTTGCAAGAGATTGGACCCTACCCTAGGTTTGCTATAGACCGGCAACAGCGAGAGAGCGTGAGCTTGGTTCTACATTTAGTTGCAACTAGTTCACCTGAATTTCAAGTCTAGCAATTGTGAACCCTACGAATCACAATGACGAGATACGGTTTGTAGCGAGGATTCCCTATCCCTAGGCGTTTTTATTAATTTGATATTTCCTTTATACAATTGAACGGCTGTGACCGCTTTATTGCGAATATTTCTCGAATGTTCTTATAGCCAGGTGAATTGAAGAAGACACCGGCATTTGCCCTCCTAGTGTTCGATACCCGCTCGCCGCTACACCGTGCGCTTGCGGTAAGACTAGCGAGTCTTGTCCCGGGTGTGTATCCGGGGGGCGATCAAGTTTTTGGCACCGTTGCCAGTGAGTGGTTTTTCACGGAGTTCGATTTCGATCACCCGGTTATTTCTCAATTTCTTTATTTATTTCTTCATTCTTTTTAACTCTGTCTACAGCCCATTTTGCACGCTCTCCCAAAATTTTCCACAAGATCTTAACAGGTAACATGTGGGATGCAATGCCAATGACTGAGTCTGGCCAGGGAGATGATGAATCCTTTGCAGAGCTCCTTAAGGAACTTGTTGATGAGGTCCACGCCACTGGAGCTTTTGCTATTAACATCGAGGACCCCGTCGAACAATTATTTGCATGCTTCGTGATGGATCAAATCTCCCCAGATGGGACAATTGGGGGCGACATCAGAGTTGATGTGAGAGACGACAAGCTATATTTCGAAGACAGCAGAACATGCATCGAGAAGTGCTACATCCCCGAGGAATCCACTGGACATACCGATATTCAGGGAAGTGCGCTCTATGACCCCCACTCCTGTATTTATGGATTAACTGACATATCTCTTGGTCTCAGGAATGAACCGGAGCAAAGTGGAGGTCCTATCGATGCCCACGCGGAATTGTGCAGTGTCTATTCAGATGCACCGTCCTCACCAAGAAGCGAATCTGAGCCTCCACTCGAGAGTGCACCACCCGAACATGAGCTAAACTCAGATGTTGAAGGAGAAGCTAAACTCACACAAGCTGATGAAGCAGAGGGTACGGCACCTCTTGAGGTAGAGCTTAAACAATTACCACCGAATCTAAGGTATGCTTTCTTGGGTAATAAATTGACCTTCCCGGTGATAGTTAACTCCCACCTCACTCATGATCAAATTGAGAGACTCCTAGATGTTCTTAGGAGTCACAAGGATGTCCTTGGCTACACTATCTCTGACCTTAAGGGAATAAGCCCTAGGCTTTGCACGCATAGAATCCATTTGGAAAACACTGACGCCACCTCCATAGAGCCTCAAAGGCGGTTGAACCCCAACATGAAAGAGGTGGTCAAAAAGGAAATCCTAAAATTGCTTAAGGCCAGAATTATCTACCCTATCTCTGACAGTAGATGGGTTAGCCCCGTTCACGTCGTCCCCAAGAAAGGGGGATGACCGTTATAAAAAACGATAAAGGAGAGCCCATTTCTACACGCACTGTCACAGGATGGCGGATGTGCATTGATTATAGAAAACTAAATAAAGCCACCCGAAAAGACCATTACCCATTATCCTTCATTGACCAAATGCTCGAACGCCTTGCTAAACATAAATACTTTTGTTATTTGGATGGGTATTCGGGTTTCTTCCAAATCCCTTTGCATGAAGACGACCAAGAAAAGACTACTTTCACTTGTCCCTATGGCACCTATGCTTACCGTAGAATGCCATTTGGTCTTTGTAATGCACCCGCCACCTTTCAGAGGTGCATGACTTCCATCTTTTCTGACTATATTGAAAATATTATGGAAGTTTTCATGGATGATTTCTCAGTTTATGGAAGTGAGTTTGATTCTTGTTTGGCTAATCTTACTAAAGTTCTTGAAAGATGTCAACAAAATAATCTTACTCTTAATTGGGAGAAATGTCACTTCATGGTCACCGAAGGGATAGTGCTTGGGCACCTTGTCTCCTCAAGAGGGATTGAGGTTGATAAGGCGAAGATTGAGGTAATCGAGAAACTCCCTCCTCCTTTTAATGTTAAGGGCATTAGGGGTTTTCTTGGTCATGCGGGGTTTTACCGCCGCTTTATCAAGGATTTCGCATTGATTGCCCGGCCTCTTACCTCCTTGCTTGCTAAAGATGCCCCGTTTGTTTTTTCAGGTGAATGCTTGCAAGCGTTCAATACATTAAAGGAAGCACTAATTTCTGCACCCATCATACAACCACCGGATTGGAGCCTTCCCTTTGAGCTCATGTGTGATGCAAGTGACCAAGCCATTGGAGCGGTATTGGGACAAAGGAAAGACAGAAAGCTTCATGCAATATTCTATGCAAGCAAAACATTGGATGACGCACAGAAAAATTATACAACTACTGAGAAAGAGCTTCTAGCGATCGTCTATTCCATTGAAAAGTTTCGCTCATACCTCCTTGGTTCCAAGGTAATTGTCCACACCGACCACGGGGCATTGAAGTAACTTCTAAGCAAGAAAGAGGCCAAACCAAGGTTGATTAGGTGGATACTTTTATTGCAAGAGTTTGATTTAGAAATCAGAGACAAGAAGGGTACGGACAACATTGTGGCAGATCATTTGTCCAGGCTTGTTTGTGACAAGGAGGACGAGAGTTTACCTATCGATGATACCTTTGTTGATGAGAGGCTATACGCTATAAGGCCCGGGGAAGTTCCTTGGTATGCGGACTTTGTCAATTATTTGGCTTGTGGGATTAAACCATGCGGGATGCCCACACAGCAAAAGAGGAGATTTATGCATGAAGTCCGTAGCTATTTCTGGGAAGATCCGTATCTCTTTAAGATATGCAAGGATGGGGTTATTCGGAGATGCATTTCTAAGGAGGAGACCACCTCCATCATCTTGCATTGCCATGGTATGCCATGCGGGAGACATCACGCCGCTTCCAAGACTACAGCTAAAATATTGCAGAGTGGATTCTTTTGGCCGACTATGTTCAGAGACACCCACGACTTCGTCAAGGGGTGTGATAGATGCCAACGGACCGGGAATATTTCCAAACGAAATGAGATGCCAATGAGGCCCATTCTAGAAATTGAGCTATTTGATTGTTGGGGAGTGGACTTCATGGGACCATTCCCATTAAGCAAAGGTAACAAGTACATCTTATTGGCCGTGGACTACGTCCCTAAATGGGTAGAAGCCATCGCCACCCCTACCAATGATGCGAGGGTTGTTTCCAAGTTTTTCAAACAAAATATTTTCCCACGCTTTGGGGTGCCTCGTACTTTGATAAGTGACGGGGAAGTCACTTCATAGAAAACAAGTTCGAAGCCATGTTAAAAAAGTACGGGGTAAACCATAGAGTTGGAATGGCATATCACCCTCAGACAAGAGGCCAAGTGGAGGTTTCGAATAGAGAAATCAAGCAAATTCTTGAAAAGACCGTAGATCGATCTAGAAAGGATTGGTCCATGAAGTTAAACGATGATCTATGGGCATATCGCATGGCCTTTCGCACTCCCATTGGCACCACGCCGTTCCGACTTGTTTATGGGAAAGCTTGTCACTTTCCGGTAGAGTTGGAGCACCGCACGTATTGGGCCATCAAAACCCTCAATTATGACTATAAGAGTGCGGCGGTGAGGCGGCTCTTAGACATCAATGAGCTTGACGAAATTAGAAGAGATGCCTACGAGAGCTCAAGGATTTACAAAGAAAGGACCAAGATTCTCCACGACGCACGCATAACTGTCACGGACTTCATGGTTGGAGACAAAGTCTTGCTATATAATTCCCGACTCAGACTATTTCCCGAAAAGTTGAGATCACGGTGGTCCAGACCATTCACCATCAAGCACATACAACTGGGAGGAGCCTTTGAGTTAGAAGGTAAAGACGGAGCCACATTCAAGGTGAATGAACAACGGCTCAAGCGCTATTCCGAGGAAGTCCCTATGGGTGAAGTAAATAGAATATATCTACTCAAGGGACGGCCGGATGACCTTTCATACCTCCTTGACGAGGTTATAGAAGAGGCTATCCTCAACTCCATCGGTGCACTCCACGATGATGGCTTTGAAGAAAGCCAAGATTTGAGCGAAGAAGAGACATTGGAGGACTCTCCCAATAGCTCCACGGTGAAAGATGATGGCGACGCTGATGTCGCAAGAATACGAGAGCTCTGCAAGCTCTCAACATTGAAGAATCCGAAGATAGCTCCACCGATTCGAAGATCGGTGTCACCGGCGAAGTCAAAGACCGGAAAAAGCTCAAGCTTGGGGGAGCCATCCCCCAACATTGCCCACGATGAAGGGGCACTGAGGAAGGCCACGCATAACCACGATCCAATCCGAGCGGTCTTCCCGGCAAATTCGACGGGTGCATCTCATACGCACCCAACATCCCTACGCTAATTTGAAAATCCAAAGGGGTCGAGCTCAAGACCTTAAACGAGCACTTGTCGGGAGGCAACCTGATGGTTTTTGCATTATTTTTATTTTAGACTTTGCTAGTGTTTTGAGTCAATTGCCTATAAAAATCTTGACAACTGGTCTTAATTCCTATGACAGGAGAGGAGAAAGGGAGATCTCTCATATGGAGGATGACCAAGGCAAAGAAGAGCGCTCCAGGAATGCGCTCGAGACTTAGGAAGAGGAAGAAACCAACTGGAGAAAGAAAAACAGAGAGTAGAGTGAAAACGGAGCCCCGAAGCAGAAAACAGCATGCCACTCGGCCGAGTATCATATGCTACTCGGCCGAGCAACGGACCCCACTCGGCTGAGTGGGGCACCAACCAGGGAAGTCTGCGGAACCAACTCTCTGTCTTTTTTTGTGTATTTCAGTATTAACTGCCACTCGACCGAGTACAATTGTTCACTCGGCCGAGTGAAACGGATACCCTCCTAAGGCGAGAATTGCCGAGTAGCTTGTGTCACTCGGCCGAGTGGAGATTCTCCATTCGGCCGAGTGTGGCAAAGACACTCGGCCGAGTCGTAAGTGGGAACGAGATTTTTGAAAATTATTTCGTTTACGCACTCGTCTGAGTGACATTGTCACTCGGCCGAGTCGTAACAATTTCTATATAAGATTAGCAGCGGGCGCGAATTTCTAAAATCCCAATCGCCCCAAATCGAACCGTCGCTCGCCCGCTGCTTCGCATCCCACGGACGTTCAGCCGAATCGAAGCGTCCCTCACCCGAATCGACCTCCCCTCACCGGTGACTGCTCCCTCTCACCCCACCGCCGGTAGGCCGCCGTTCCATCTCGCCGGTGCCGGCCTCCATCGCCCCCTATCACCTCGGTTTGCCCCGAAAACCCATTTTCTCCCCGTTTCTCTTGATTCGTATACCCGTTGAGCCTAAAATCCAAATTAAATTTAATATCTATCTATTATACCCCATCTCCCCCAAGTATATTGAATATTATCCGCTGATATCATTGTTTGATTTGTAGGCTATCTTGGGGGAGCTTTGGGGAGCTTCTGGACGTGCTTTTAGCTTCACGAAGGCGGCGCTCTTCGCACGCACTTGCTGATTTGCTCTCGCGGCATGTTCAGGTACATTCGTTCCATTCCTTTTAGCACGCCGCATATTACTCTTGTTGGGTGAGCACTCGCGGCACACATGCCGCCCCGCACTAGGCCACGCACGCGGGGAGCCTCTTCTAAGCGGAAGAGGACTGATGAGCCCGGTCCCTCTGCCCCTAGGGAGGACTCCCCTCCACCTAGTCCACCTCCACCCACACAGCCGCTGCCAGCCGATCCCATCCATGCACAGCCACCACCGGCTCCCGCCGTCGGGCCGCTGGGATCACGTTCAGAGATGACGCACAGCGCGTCCGATTTGAGCGTATCGCCCAGTGCTTGATAGTGCCCTCTAGGTTTGCACACTTAGCAGACCTTGACCACCTAGGGGTACTAGAGGGGATGCTCACGTTGTACGACAACGTGGGTTGGCGTGACTTCTTGTATGTGTCGGCGGACACCTACGTCCGTCCGACACTTGAGGTTCTTAGCTCGATAGCCCGGACCGATGAGGGATGCTCCTTCCGCCTTATAAATCGAGAGTGTCAGATCACTCTCGATATGCTTCGAGCATTCTTTCAGTGGCCTGCTGTCCCTGTGCCTGACCGCGCCTATGCTCCTACACATATCCCTCCGCCGTCGTTTGACTCACATGCCTTTTGGACCCGGATCACGGGTTCACCACTTGCCTTTGACCCTAGTAGGGCCAAGGACTCAGCTATACTCCCCCCTACCTCTGCATAGCACAGCGCCTTATGGAGACCACCTTCCTTGCGAGGTACGAACCTGGGACGATGTCTACGCCTGAGCTCTATATGCTCTACGCGATGACTCGCCCCAGAGTTCAGGAGAGGGGTGGTGATGCGATGGTCCCCGTCGTTGAGATTGATATCGCTAGCTGGTTTTTGGACCGCATCATAGTATCGGTGAGCGCTCGCTCACCCATCTGTTGCAGTGGCCTGATCACCCTGCTAGCCCTGATGACCGGCGGGACCTTCCGGACGACCTGCGTCGAGCCCCGGGCCCCACTACTCTCTCGATAGATGTTATGGCCCGAATGAAGATGCTTCGTCCCCACGGCCAGCGGCACTAGGTATGGTTACACGATCCCTTTAGTGCCGATTACATGATCCTCCCGAGCCCCGCTCGGACACATATAGGACTGGCACACGGGGACTGGCTTCCGACGATGGATCTCCTGATCCCCGCCTCCTGCGTGCTAGAGGCCGAGGAAACTGAGCAGGCACCACCTGCACCCGTCGACCCCGTGATCCCTCAGCCTGAGCCTGCACTATCTGTACCACCCGGCACCTCTGTCCACACTTGTGTCGGTGTCGGGAGTACCCTTGCTGAGTCGTCCACCACGTCCACCCCCACGACCACCACCACTGTTGTGCCTATCTCGGTTGAGCCTATTTCCTCACTTCTTCCTGAGCGACCACCCACCATATTAGAGAGCGACGAGTCTTCCTTCACTGCCGTCGTGGAGACCCTGTCCGGTTTGATCTCCGCTGGGGTGTCACCTTTTGGGACCTACACTTCCTCCCCAGTGGTCGACCCTTCTGTCTCCACCGCAGCTGTCCTTTCCGAGAGTGTCGTGACATCTGTTCCCACGTCTACGTCACAGACCTCTCTTGCTGCCTCGTCGCCGATTTTGTCTTCCACCACTGCTGCTGCTGCCTCCTCATCCCAGCCTACATCCCAGCCTCACACTGAAGCTGGGCATCCACTAGTGAGCACATCACCTTTTATGCACATACCTGCTGGCCCGATTATTTACACAGCACGTGTCAGACAGCCCCGTCCTTCACAGCCTAGACATGTGCGTCCCTCTGCACCACCTCCCCCCGACACTCTACTTCAAAGCATTCGTGCTCTTGAGGGGGCGGTGAGTGGACTCAGAGGTGACTTTAGGGCTCTGTCTGCCACAGTCTCCGCCGTGCAGTCTCGCGTCGAGCTACTTCCAAGTATTCAGGTTTGCCTGACTCAGATTCTCGCGCGACTGCCACCACTGCCACCACCCACCCAGCAGCCTCCACACCTACCACCTCCACCTCCACCTCCACCTCCACCACAGGACGGAGATGGTACAACACCACCAGGTTAGGCACACTCTTGATGCCATTGATATTTTTGTCGTTATGCTGCCCATTCTCTGCTGGTCCTGGCGATAAGTTTTTTGCCGCCCCCTCCTCCCCTCACTATTTTGGTCCCTGTTCTGATCACATCATTTTATATCTTTTTTTGGGAGAGAGGGAGAGTATTTTTGGTGACACATTACCTGCATCACTCTGATCTTTGCATGCATCATTCATATCCACATCATATTTTTTTATTGGTTTTTTTCTTTCCTTTTTATCATGCATGCATCCTCACCCACCCCACCCATTACACGTCTCTCGGTGTGCCACACTTTGCACATTGAGGACACTGTGCACTTTAGCTTGGGGGAGTGAGTTCTCACACTTTTTTCTTTTATCGCCTTTATTTTTAGTTTTTTCACGTTTTTTCCGCTTTTGCACCCATTTTTCATCACTTTTTCATTTTCTTTACCATGCATCACGTTTTTCTTATTTTCTTTGTGTGTTGCATTGTAAATAGTTCTGTTTTCTTTTATCTTTATTTCTTTCATCTTTTGCTAGAGATGATTTTTATGTGATGACGATGACGTGGTATTAGCTTTTCTCTATATGCATGCTAATTTTGTCATGTCATAGCTTTTGTTTCTGATATCATATGCTATGTTCTGCTTTGCATTTAGAAATAGTAACCCACTCTTTTTCCGTATGAAAATGGATGAAATTCTATTATTAGCTGATGTCTGATGATTCATATGTATGCTATCGTAGAAAACACACCAAGCTTCACGCATTGATTGCTTATATCCGGAGTACTGCTTTCCTTTCTTATATCACTTCTTATTGCATGATTTGTACGCTTCACTTCAGGTTGATTGGATGTTTGCTAGCATTGATACATCTGGACTAGTTTGCTTTTTGAGATTAAACTGAGTAGATTAAATTACCCTGCTGAAGTTGTCATGCACGTCCTATAGAGTGAACCGAGAGATACATTTATTTCTTTCTCCACATATCTTGAACATTATTTCTCTATTTTAAATTCATTGGTGAATCTCCCCTAGCAATTCTATTATTGGCCTTCCCCCCGTTATTATATCCTATGCTCCAAATTCCCCAAAACCAAAAAGAAAAAATACTTGTATATCCTTCTCTTTTGATTTGGGATCATTTGTGTACATTTTTATTGAAAAAAATGAAGAAAAAGAAAAAGAAAAAGAAAAAGATTTGAGAAAAAGAAAAGAAAAGAGAAAAGAAGTTCGAAAACGATCACATCTCATACCCTTTCTCTCTTTCTTCCCTCTTTTTGCTTTTATTTTTATTTCTTTTACTCTTGGAGCTTCAAAAGAAACGGGGAATGTAAATATTGTTTTGATTATGCCACCACGCTTATGGATAAGCTTGGAGGATTGGATCCAATGATGTGTGAGAGAGTGACTACATGACGGTGCATGACAACCTAGGCTCAGTAATATTTTACACTCGGTGAGATTGCTAAAAGTTTCACGAAATCCAAAAAACTGCGCTTAGCATTCATATCATGAAAACCACACTTTTCTATTCTTACTACTCTATTGTGTGATATCTCTTATACTCCTTACAGAAAGCATTCAATTGAAAAGTGTGTGATCTACGATTTTGTATACTGCTTTAGATGCTTCAGACGATGTTAATTCTAGAATTATTCCATTTTTCATGCTATATTGATTTTCTTGGGTTTTCTATTTCAAATGCACCATTATACTATGATATCGAGATAAAAGTCTTTAAAATGTGTTTTATATTCGATGCGTGCTATATGAGTAAGCAAACCCCACGTCCTGAGAAAAATGATCTAGCAACTTCCTTCTTCGTTTTCTATTTTGTGTTTTTATTTTTTCATTTTCCTTTTTCCACCGTTTCCATTATCTTTATCCACCGGGTTCGCTTTTTACTCATCTTCCTCGAGGACGAGTAAGAGGTAAGCTTGGGGGATTTTGATCACTCCATATTTTACACCTTTTTTCTGCATGTTTGCATGCCATTTTGATCGCTCATATCGGGGTTTTCACGATTATTCGACAATATTGCGATGATTTTCACGATTTCTTGTTTTTGTCGTATTTCAGGAGATTTGAAGCGATTTGGAGTGATTCTGAGATGTACCCACTCCGGAGTGTCACCCGTGACTCTTTTGGGGGTTATTCTGTAATGGAAGAGGAGTGGAAGAAGAAAGAACATCGTAGGAGCGACGAGGAAGCGAAAAGACGAAGATTGGGCATTTTCAGCATGCCACTCGGCCGAGTGAAGGAGTCACTCGGCCGAGCATCGACAGCCCGCTCGGCCGGCCAGATCAGACACGCAACAGATTGAGTATCAGTGTGCACTCGTCCGAGCATCGCCAGCCCACTCGGCCGAGCATGGAGACACCACTCGCCCGAGTGGCATCAGAACGACGGCAGAAGAAAACGTGAACTTACTGTAATCCGTCAGTGCACCCCGAGTTCCGACTTGGCCGAGTGAAGAAATCCCTTCGGCCGAGTGAAGAAAGTCACTCGGCCGAGTAACTCCCGAGGAGACGACCCCCAAAAGTCCAGACTTACTGGAATCCGTCAGGGTCCGTCACTCGGCCGAGCGACATTTGTCACTCGACCGAGTGAGCCGCGCTGCCTGTAGCGTAAAGTACGATTTTCAAGCTGCGCAGGGGCAATTTTGTCACAGTTTTTTGGGCGATTTTGAGGGGTATTTAACCCCAGTTTTTAACCTAGTTTAAGAGAGCTTTTTCATAATTTTTGCAGCCTTTTTGATTATTTTTTAGGAGATTATATTTGGTTCTTTGAAGAGAGATAAACGTGTTAATTTGTTGGATGCTATTGGAACTTCATTGGTTTGTCTCTCTTTCTATCAAAAACCTCATTTTTATTGATATATTGTCAATTGCAATGAATTCTATTGTCTTTATTATTGAATTTCTAATGATTTGCATTATGAATTGTGAGTAGTTTTATCGTCTTAGGGCGTAGGGATGAACCCTACGAACCCTATTTCTAATTTGTGATGAATCGGTGAAATTCTTGCTAGAATTGATTAGGGTTAGTTTGGGATTGGTTTAGTACGAATAGCTAGGGATTCATACCGATTGGGATTTGCAAGAGATTAGATCCCAACTCGATAGGAAGCCCTAGAAATTTGAATTGGGTTACAATTGGGTTTCTCTGGAATCGGGTTGCAAGAGATTGGACCGAAACTAGGGTTTTCGATTGCAATTCTATACCAATACCCGTTTGCAAGAGATTGGACGGGTAGGAACTATCCCAACCTAGGTCGTAGCTCGAGTTTGCACGAGAGTGGGCTCGAGATATGATTGAACGATGATGTTGTTCTTCACGCTAGCTTGCCTAGGTTAGGGCTTGCAAGAGATTGGACCCTACCCTAGGTTTGCTATAGACCGGCAATAGCGCGAGAGCGTGAGCTTGGTTCTACATTTAGTTCCAACTAGTTCAACTGAATTTCAAGTCTAGCAATTGTGAACCCTACGAATCACAATGATGAGATACGGTTTGTAGCGGGGATTCCCTATCCCTAGGCATTTTTATTAATTTGATATTTCCTTTATACAATTAAACGATTGTGACCGCTTTATTGCGAATATTTCTCGACTGTTCTTATAGCCAGGTGAAATGAAGAAGACACCGTCATTTTCCCTCCTCGTGTTCAATACCCGCTCACCGCTACACCGTGCGCTTGCGGTAAGACTAGCGAGTCTCGTCCTGGGTGTGTATCCGAGGCGCGATTAGTAGGCTCCTCAAATGGCGACTCCGTGATGTCCCAAAGGTTGTGACCCTTCAAGTAGACCATCATCCCGATCTTCCAACTTGGATAGTTGGTTCCGTTGAAGAGCGGGGGTCGAACGGTTGAATTACCTTCTTCATGAGACACGGATGTAGCCATGAATGACATCGTTGCAGTTTGATATAACCTCGCTCTGATACCAATTGTAAGGATTGCCTTACCCTTGCAATACTAACAACACACACTAGAGGGTGGTTGAATAGTGTAATGGCAATAAAATTGTCCAATTAAAATTAAACTTGCAAATGCGAAATAATAAATGCAAGAGGAAATAATTGACACAATCAATACAAATACAAACACAAGATTTTACCCTGGTTCCCCAAACTTGGGTACGTCCATCCACACCAATATTCAATATAATCCCTCAAAGAGAAGTGAATACAAATCTCACAAGGAGATACCCCACCAAGAGGATTTTGCCCTACACAAGGACCCAACCAACCCTACACGAGGGTCAAGACTCCCACCAAGAGAATCACTAACTCCCACTAAGAGAATTAGTGCTAGCTCTACACTAGGACACTAAACTCCCACCAAGAGAGTTATTCCTACAAAGAGAATATCCTAATCCCACAAAGAGAGAAAGACTAATTCACACAAAGAGAATTAGTGTTACAAGAATCACCAAGTAAAATAAATACTCTTACCTATGCCTTAAGATGCTTACTCATAGATGAATGCAAGGCATGGAAGAGGATCTCCAAGTGTTGAGATATGCTTGAGAGCACTTGGATGATTTCCCTTGAGCTGGACTTCAATGCATGAAGAGGAATGGAAGCTCCAAGAGGGAAATGAGGGAGTTTATGAGTGGCTTATTGATCTCTTATGATTTTTAATAGCATCAAGAAGTTCTAATGAGTTCAGCACACCCATATATATAGGAACCCTATCTGAACCCTCAACCCCAAAGAAAACAGCCAACAGCACAATGTTGCAACGGCTAGAAACTGGGCGAAAACGACATCAACAGTCGACTGATGATCAAAAGACAGTCGACTGATCAACGGCTAGAAAATATCCAACGGCTATAATCTGAGCCAGGGCAGTCGACTGATAAAGTCGATACAGTCGACTGTAAACAGGACAGGCGCATGTTAATCCTTCAGCAGGCGACTGCTGCAGGGGATGAAATAAAAGAGAGAGCTGCACTCTTTCTCCAGATAAGCACGCAGGCGACTGATGTCAATAATACAGTCGACTGTCAAATAGTCAGGCGACTGTAATGCCTTCATCAGTTGTCTGCTATAAGAGATGGAGAAAAACAGAAAGAGGCATAGATTGCATTTACACTACTCAGACGACTGTTGACCAATTCCCAGGCAACTGTAAATATACAAGCGACTGTAAACTGCGTAGCAGTCGACTGATGTGAAAAGCTCAAGTTGAGTCAATTGAAATGTTGACTTGGGCAGTGTATATTAGTCGACTGTAGAAGGATCTATGTCACGCCCCGCTTCCCAAAAGATTTGGGAAGCGAGACATGCCAAGCCCGCATGGACTCGAGCCGTTGAGGCTCGGGGTCCAATAAGCGTCTAGGCAAGTTATGATGCGGATGAGAAGGTCCGACCGAATGGTTTAGCATGAAACAATAGTCAAACAGTAATATAAGATACTATTGAAAGCGGAAGGTAACCAACAAAGAGTTTAACATAGAAACTAAAACTGCACATACCAGGGGCAACTAAAGAGTGAAGAGTCTGCTGAGATCCTCAGGTGATGCCAGCTCAGTCAAGTCTGTGACATGTGCAAAACACATGTCAGCAACGAACTAATGAGACCATAATTAAAGCAGTTATACAATTCTAGCAGTTCTATATGGAATTTAAATGACAACCTACACAGGAGTTCTAGAAAACAGGAAATAAGTAAGGGTTGTTCTAATCGATCTGCTAGGGGTGTCCATCTAGTCAGATCGTCTAAGAGTTGTTCATGTAGTTCTATCAATCTGCCAGGGGTGTCCATCTGGTGAGATTGTCCAAGTCTAGAAAAGGTCAAACGACCGGAATGCATCCATGCGAAGCAGGCAGGAGTGCACCAACTGCGATACAAAGATAAAGCCTAAGGACTCAAGCTGCGTAGGCGGAGGGGAGCTACCCCCAGGCCCAGCTAGACTCTTTTGTCCTACCCCACCCGCGAGTCGTTTGTGTTATGGACACGAGCCAACAAACGCTCCATCTAGACACAAGACAAGACAAGGATCACGAATGATACCGCGTATCATACCGGAGCGCACCATTCACATGTGAGCCAAAGCTGGGGAGCACCAGTTCTCAATGGTCACCCCCGTCATCGATTAACTACCCGTAAGCGAGACATTCCTGGACGAGCCAGCGAACGCTCCACAAGAGTAGTGCCAACCTCCGTATAGGAGAGGCCCATGACTGTGATCTTCTACAAAGATACACACAATTATAATGTCTGGCTTATTAATTAGCATGTGAGGTTTAAGTTGCATCTTAAAAGTGGGTTCGAGCAGCAAGTAACATGTGATCATTTTCAAGTATTTTGCAGAAATAAATCTAGCAGTTCTAACATCAATTCTAGAAAAGTATAAAAGCAGTAACTAAAGTCTCATTCCTTCCCTGAAAGATTCCGGCAAGTATGTGGTCTAGCAGGGTCTGGGTCAACCAACGGATCTACAGAACCTGTACGATAATCCTATCATCACAATCATGCATTCTAACATCCACAAGCAACAACATAAGATAAGCCAGATTAACTGGGCCCGCTTTGGGTCACCAGACCTATGGTATGCTGCCTAGTTCGATCGATCATTCCATCTATCCTATGTGCACAGCAGAGTAAGTCCATTGATCGATCGAGGTGATTTTCTACTGAGTTCGTTCTATGGGAGTTACAAAGCAATAAAACTCATTTTTTGTCTTGTTAACATGCAGTGTGGGGTTCCTACGGTGCAGATCTTACCTCAACACGACGCGAGAGCTACTCTGATGTCGGGTAGCGACGTCAGGGGTTGGATTTCTGTAGAGCGTACGGTATGAAGACAGTTACTCTGCGATAAAAATTACGTGCACGAATGAGTTCGCTACGAAGGAACAAGAATTTATTAGGCAACCCTAAAGCGTCTACTGATCCAATTTATATAAGGGTCTCCACTCTGATACGGGGTTCACATCAATGTTAAGGTCGCAACCTGCTAACATCATTTTACTAGGTTTACCTTATAATATAACAAGGTACTGAGGTCATCATTATAAGATTCTGCTCAAAGCGATACATGTCCTCAATTATAAAAACTACACAAAACTGTTGAAATATTATTATAGGAAAGCTCGTTTAAAGGCTTATGTATACATTAGCAATACCTAATGTGATTAACATACATGTAGTAGCTAACATATACTTTAACAGGATTAACATTAAGGCACACATACGTAAACAGGCTAATATAATAACACTAACTAAGATGTTATCCAAAATTTAAACCTCAAAGCATTAGCTATATTTTTATACACAGCTCCTTAACCACTAGCATCTGATTAACATCTCACAAGGCTAACCCACCAATATATATACTTAAACTGTTATACTATGAAATTCTCACAGCCACATATTAACACCTAAGTAACCAATATTAGAAGAGCTGACAGTTGGGAGGCTTACGTTTCGCAGATGAAGACGGCGGCTACATCGAGTGGCAGCGTGGGCGGCACAACAACAACCCGGTCTGTGATCTGGCCGTCAAAGGGGGGTCCGGTGATGGCCTTGGGGTGATGCGGCAGTGGCCGCTGTGGCCTCTGCGAGCTGCTGCTACGTGCAACACTCGCACGCAGTGAGTTCCGGTGAGCAGGGCGAAACCCGGCGGTGCACGGCCTAAAAGGATTGGCGACAGTGTTGAGGGGGGAAAAAAGAGGAAGGAGGAGACGCCGATTGGGTCGTCGGCGGTGTGACTGACCGGAGATGGCCGCGGCACCTGCTGCCAAGGCGACGGCGGCGGCTGAGGACCTGAGGAGCGAAGGAGAAAATGCTTGGGGGCTATTGATGCGTGGGGAAGAATATATCTAGGGCCGGCGGGTATCCATCTGCTGCTAATAAAAACAAATGCAACCCTAGGTCTAAGTATAATAGGGGATGGGAGCTCACGTGACCAATGCTGTGAAGTGGGGTGCTAGACTAGGTGGTCATTATAAGGACTTTGTTATAATTTATTATTAAAAACAAAATACCCACACACTCTCTCCCTCTCTCCTACCTTCTAGTGTTGAGTGCGGCCCAAGTGGGAAAATATAGGCTAAGTCCAATAGTAGGGAAAATTTTAAGAATATTATTATTTGGGGAAATATCTAGGTGAACTTAGGGCTGAAAATACAATAAGTTGGACCAAAAAGTGATAGTAGGTCAAACGAAGTCCGAAAATTGTAAGAAAATACTGGGGTGACCGGGACTACGAGAGAAAGAAGACAGAGAAGACGGATCACCATTTCGATGACGAGAAACAGAATTAAAAATGAAAATGTCTCTCGTCAAAAGTGAGAATCGCGACGTCTCTCCAAACAAGGTCAATTCGTGGGAGAACGACCCGTGAATTGATGTTGCGAATCAACACCAAAATTCTAATACTCTCAGAGAGGGTCACAATGGCATATCACACTATAGGGTTCGGTTACGGACAAGGTCTAAAATAAATACGTGCACGAACAAGGCTACGTGCATGAAAAGCGTACAAAGGATATGGGGTCCGAAGGCGACAGTAATTCTAAGTTGGGCACACGTCGGGGTTGGCTTGGGTTGACACGTGTTCCCAAGTCGGACACGAGTCACGGAGGCTATCTATAGGTTCAAGCAAGTTTCTAGGGTCATACTGCATGCACAGACGACATCTGCTATGCACACAGACCAAATCACTTTACGCACAGACCTAATTGCTGTGCACACACAAAATTCAAATTGGCCCGAAAACAGGCCGTTACAATCTACAGGCGACTGAAAATCACCCAGTCGACTGTTATTCCTTTAGCAGGCGACTGATGGAGAGCCATAGACTCCAAAAGAGTCTTTGGATGAGATGAACCTATTGGGCTGGATTCTATGATAATCCTGAGGCTCACTAAGATGGTTAAATGCATATGCATGTATGAGTAGACCATCTATCAAGGCATTACATTAACCTAGACTCAAATGAGAGAGAACGCAATAAAGGAAATATTACATGGATTACATTGCTTTCCTTAGAGTCTAAGTCTTCAATCTTGATGCCTGATGCTCCCCATCATCTCCAAGCTTTGGCACCCCTTAGTCCAAGTTTTGGCCCTTCTCCACTTGATGTCCATCCTTGCACCAAGTTTTTAGTCTCCAAGAAAGATATTCTAGGAATGAAACTGTGAGACTAAAACAAGAGAGCCATTAACAACAATATAATGTTGTGATCATCATCAAAATAAGATTGGTATGAAACACCAATACTCAACAATCGCCCCCTTTTTGATGATGACACACATTATGTAAAACACAAAGAATTAAAGCACAATGCTAATGAGCTCCCCCTACTTATATGCACCAATTATACAATGAGATACACAATAGTACATACTCATTATACCAAAAAGATCATGGTGACATATAATAGGCATGGATTACATAAACCAATTGCAATAGACAATATCATGCAAACATGAATGGTTTATCCAATCCCGTATATCTCTCTTCATATGCATATGAATATATCTCTCCCCCTATACATAATACATATATCTCTCCCCCTTGACATCGTCAAAAAGGTGGCAACAAAAATATCCCCCTTTGTCATCTTAACCAAAGATGTGACAATATACAAGCAAATAAGGAGGTGTATGATACCAAATTGAAAAAATTTAGTGGGTATCAATCACTATCCCATGCTCCCCTAGATCATAGAAATGGTCAAATTTTGACTTCTAGTATCTAATACCAATTGAGATGTAGAAGATAAACAATCTCTAACAATTGAGGTAATATCACTTGTAGACAATTAATCTTTGAAAATTAATCCCTTTACCAATTGATATACAAATATTGGAGCCATGGGCCCTAAGTGTATCAAAGCAATAGATATGGATAAATCAAGCTTCAATGATACACAATGATATTGCCAAAACAAATATAACATGAAACATGTTGGCAATGACTAAGAGGTTTAATTTGAGACCAAAAATAACCAATTGTAAATAATGATCTCAAACATCCCCCGAAATGAGAGTTAAAATATGTCTTAAAATATTTTAAACATACAATATATTAACTCCCCCATTGACATACACATGGATCAAAAAATGCATGCATGTCAATATAATCTCCAAGATTCCCATTTTCATGAAAAGAATAAATTTGAAAATATTTACAAAATCATGAAACACACATAAACAATGGATATGCTAAAAACATTTAAGCACAATACCCATGCAATATTCATATGTGTGAGGAACCTAAACATTAGGGAACCAAGCCCAAGAGGAGTTTGACTTCCTAAAGTAATCACATGAGGTGATCACATCCCTAACTAGAGAGTTGATGTAACTATCCCTCTCTTGCACACTAACCTTAGTGGGGATCCATAAACTCAAGGATTTCTTAGGCAAGGGTTTTGCCTTTGCAAGAGGCGTGGATGTGGCATGCTTAGGTGTAGAAACGAATTTCTTGGCATGCATATAATGATGATTTTGCTTCTTAGCAAAAAATGAAGAGTTCTCATTCTTCCTCATTACCTCGTGATTTACATGCTTCTTGTTGGTTTTGAATATATCCCAAACCTCCTCTATGATTTGCCGGATGTTGTTTTTCAAGCAAATCGTGGAGTGAATCCCTAGAATACACAAAGATTTTGAGCTTACGGGATTTCTCTTCACATTTCAACGTAAGTTGTTGAATACGAGTTTCTAAGCTAAGGTTTTGAGCTACTAATTTATCATTGGTTAAGCTCAATTCCTTAACTTGAGAGAGAAGTGTGTCTTTCTCACTAATGTCACAGACATGCATTTCATCATGAGTATTTACACTAGATGACTCTAAAGCATGCACCCTACTCATCGCATTATTAAGATTAGCTTTCATTTTATCATATGAGTCGATGCACTTACTTACCAAGTTGGAAGCCATATTGAAGCGGTATTTGAGCTCCTCGTAGGATAGCTTTTCCTCCTCAGCTTTGTCATCGCTTTCCTCCTTGACTTCCTCATCGCTTTCCTCCTCGCTTGAGCTTGACGAAAATTCTTCTCCAATAGCCATGAAGCAACTTTCTTCTTTGGAGTTGTGCCACGCCTCTATCTCTTCATCGCTTGAGTTAAAGGAATTTGATGAAGAATCATCAAAAGCTGCGAAACACATGTGAGTCCTTGTCATCCTCTTCTTCATCACATGATGTGTCCACATCGGAATCATCAAATGTGCCAATAAGTCCCTTCTTTTGGTTCTTGACCTCAGACTTGGCTTTCCAATATTTCTTCCATATCCCCTTATAGGTATCTTTGGTGGGTTTGAAAGGGCATTCGGTAGAGAGATGACCTTTTCCTCTGCAATTGAAACGGTTGTGACCCTTCAAGTAGACCATCATCCTGATCTTCCAACTTGGATAGTTGGTTCCGTTGAAGAGCGGGGGTCGAACGGTTGAATGACCTTCTTCATCAGACACAGATGTAGCCTTTGTAAGGATCGCCTAACCCTTGCAATACTAACAACAAACACTCTAGAGGGAGTTGAATAGAGTAATGGCAATAAATTGTGCAATTAAAATTAAACTTGCAAATGCGGAATAATAAGAGCAAGAGGAATTAATCAACACAATCAATCCAAACGCAAACACAAGAATTACCCTGGTTCCCCAACCATGGGTACATCCAGCCATACCAATATCCACTTATAATTCTCACACAGAGAAGTGAATACAATCTCACATAGAGATACCTCACACAGAGGATTTAGGATTCCCTCAAAGAGATATCCTTGCTTTCACACAGGAAGACTAATGCTCTCACACAGAGAGACTCAAACTCTCACACAGAGAGAACTCAACCAACCCTCACACCAAAGGTTATACTCTCACATAGAGAGTAACTTGCTCTCACATAGAAAGCTAGGGTTTCAAAGAAATAACAAAGTAAAACAAATACTCTTACCTATGCCTTGAGACGAACTTACTCATAAATGAATGCAAGGCATGGAAGAGGATCTCCAAGTGATGATATTTCTAGAATTGCATTTGGATGATTTCCCTTGAGCTTGACTTCAATGCATGAAGAGGAGTATGAGCTCTAAGAGGGAAATGAGAGAGTCTGAGAGTGGCTTATTGATCTCTTAAGATTTTCAATAGCATCCAGAAGTATAAGAGATGGCAGCTCACTCATATATATAGGAACCCTATATCAAACCCAAAAAACTCAAGGAAACAGCCAAAAAAAGAATTCTGCAACGGCTAGAAACTGGGTGAAAATGATAGGAACAGTCAACTGATGATCAAAAGACAGTCGACTGATCAACGGATAGAAAATATCCAACGGCTATAATCTGAGCCAGGACAGTCGACTGATGTAGACAATACAGTCGATTGAAAAACAGGACAGGTGACGTGTGTTTATATTTCATATATTCACGCACGTTTTCTTTTGTGTTTTTCCGTTGTTTTCCGCCGTCTTGTATTCGTTTTCTCGTGTTTTCTTGTTTTCTTTCACTTTTCCGTATTTTTGTATATTTGCAGGAGTTTACCGGCGTAGGGGACATAAAATGATGATATCATGAGTCCCCGGAGCAACAGGAGGAGTCACGCATGATCCAGGGGGTCAAACGACGAAGATCGTATCTTTCAGCCCCTCACCCGACCGGTTGGTCATTTTCAACCGATCGGGTGATGCACGCGTGCACCACCCGAACACAAGTTGGAGCGGCCAAGAAGTCACCCAGTCGGTTCAGAGACCGGTTCAAACGCCCTAACTCTCTGAAATTTGATGCTGAATGCCAACCGATCTGGTGACCTTCACTCGATCGGTTCACCTATAGCCGATTCTCCGAAGCCATCACACGGAGAGCTCAACCGACCGGTTCACCCGACGGCGCGAAGATCCAACTGATCAGCTTCAGCCCTCAACCGACCGTGCCATGTGACCGGGAGAAGTCCCGTGCTGAACTGCCGAAGAAACGAAGCAGCTCACCTGATCGGTTGACTTTTCAACAGATCGGGTGATATCGTATTTTATATATATGACCCCTAGGTTTTCCAGAAACGAGAGTTGTTATTTTTTGCTGTTTTTTCTCTCTCTTAACAGCTGTAATTTTTCAGATATTTGTAAGTTTTTTGATCTTTACCAAACTTTAATATAGTGTTATTAGCATTGCTCTTACTGCTTTTTAATCGCTTGATCATGTTTTAACGATCGATTTTGATTTAGATTGCTTTTTACTAAATATGTGTGAGTAGTTCCCAAATCTGGGATTTTGGTGGAAACCACTTCGTGGGTTCTCCCCGATGCGTCCATAGGACTAGGAAAGCGATACGGATTAGGAATCTACCGGTTACGCGGGGTGTTTTATTGTCATTGACAGGAAAAAGACCGCCTTTGGCCATTGGCCAAGGGGGAATAAACTTAGCGGTTGACTCCCTAGCCATAGCTCATGCTCTTTGTGTAGACGTCGAATCCTAGCGCGCGGAAGCGGCAGGATGAGGCGTTGGGAGTTATCGTTGCGAGCTTAGTGCTCTCGGAGTCGGTCAGTGTTAATGGACATGGGAATGCCCACTGACTGAACCCGGGAAGTCCGGCGTATCATCCTGGGCACCGACCGGAATATCGGGCCCATGGGACGCTGATACCACTCTTAGAGGCAACGTCTCACCATTAGACCCTAATTCCGATCGTTATCCTACCCGTAGGCCGTATCGGTGAGAATCGCACGATAGGGTGGAAACCGAAGTCCCAGGTTTTTCCTTTATATTGTTTATCCCCCGCATTCTATTTTTCATGACAACCCATCATCCGATTCGGTCTAGCTCGCCCATGGGGTGAATCCGATCCTTCTTGACACAAGCACAACCACGCCTCCTTGAGTTCGACCCCCAAGCCACACTACGACACCGTGCGCTTGCGGTTACAAATATTTAAATCTCACGCCCCCAATTATATATTGCACACATGATAGACGCGTAAAACGTGGGGGACGTTAAGCTTTATGGCGCCGTTGCCGGGGAGCAACGTGCTTGTTATTTTAGGATTTCATGAACCCTTGAGTCTAGCTCACATCTCTACCTCGCGATAATTTTCACATTCTTCTTCTTCCTTTTTATTTTCTTAATTTTATTTTTATTTTTTATTTTATCTGTTTCTTTCCCACTTTTCGCTTCACGGGTGTTTGTTGTTTTTCATGCACAGGAGTTCAAGAAGTCTCGAAGACTTGATTCCCGTTGATCCGGAGATAAACGCCACCCTAAGGCGTTTGGCCACCGAGAAAGAAGAAGAGAGGATCCTAAAACCATGGGGGAGAACACCCCGCCTCACAAGTCCCTGCTGGAGTACTCGAAGCCATCCATCGAGTCCACCTCCGCCATCCGTCCTCCTACTATTCCGGCGCAAAGCTTCGAGCTTAAGCCGTCTTTGGTGACATGGATCCAGCATGATCAATTTTTGGGTGCACCCATGGAGAGCCCCATTGAACATTTGGACTCCTTCTTGGAGAAATGTGACACCTTCCGGATAAACGGTGTCACAACTGAGGCGATCTGTCTAAATCTATTCCCCTTCTCTCTGCGAGATAAGGCCAAGCTGTGGCTTAGGGGGAAGGACCAAATACGTTTAACACTTAGGAGAAGCTGTTGAACGCTTTTCTGACGAAGTTCTTTCCTCCGGGAAAGACCATGAAGCTGAGGAGTGAAATCTCCTCCTTCTCCCAGGCCAGCCACGAGTCTCTGCATGAAGCCTGGACCAGATACAATGAAATGCAGCGGAGATGTCCCCACCATGAGCTCCCCAAGTGGCAGATCATAAATCTGTTCTATAATGGGTTGAGGGACGATTTGAAATCTTCCATGGACGCCGCAGCTGGAGGGTCCTTTATGTCAAGAAGTGAAGAAGATGCCGGACAAATTCTAGAAAATATGGCATCCAACAATGAGCGGTGGTGTGACGAGAGAGCCACACCTAGGACTGGAGGTATCTTTACAGGGTCGAGGACGTCGACAAATTATCCAGCAAGTTTGACTTGTTGTCGACCCAGATCTCCGCATTGATGGTAGGAGCCGGTGCCGCCGGTACACAACATATTACCGCGGTGGAAACCGAAGCCATGGGGGAATTCGACGGTGGTGACATCTCACCACCGTTGGACCAAGCGAGCACACTGTTCTACAATCCTACGGGTAATGCGCCTTTTCCACCACGAACAAACTCCAACCCGGCCTACTCTCTTAACAACCGAAATCATCCCAACCTTAGCTACAGGGCACCATATCAGCCGCCGCCGCCTCAGCAGTAGCAACAACAGATATATCAGCCGGCTAGGCCTCAACAGCAGCAGTTTCAGCAGCAGTAACCTCCACAACAATATTAACAATATGCCCCAAGGAATCAGCAGCCCATCCAGCAGCAATATGGCCAGCAGAGGGCCATCTCTCCGGTTGAGTCCCTCTTGACTCAATACATCGCCAACCAGGAGAAAATAAATCTGAAGCTGGAGATGGGACAGAGAGTTCTCACTGATCAGGTGACCCAGCTGGGGTTGCAAGTGGCGAACCTTTAGAGGCCGCAGAATCTATTACCGCCACAGCCTGAAGTGAACCCGAAGGTGGTGAATCAGACCTTGGCACTCACGCATGAGCATGCAAACATGTCCGCTATCGTCTTGAGGAGTGAAACACAAATCCCCACAAGAGTGCCCCCCATGGAACCGGAAGCACCGTCGGTCGTTGAACGACCAATTGAAAAACTGAATGACGACGGTGCTTCGTCACCAAAGCCAACGACTCCGGAGGGAGTCTACGAAGAGGAGAAGAAAAAGGATGAGGAAGGGAACCTCAGAGCGCTCAAGCCCGTTGTGCCTTTTCCACAACGGCTTGCCTAAGCCAAGATTGATGGGAAGTATGGCAAATTCTTTGCCATGGTAAAAGATCTGAGCTTGCAAATCCCCTTCCTCGAAGCTATCGAGACGATTCCCTCCTACGCCAAATTTCTAAAGGATTTGGTGACAAGAGGATCCAGAAATGAGAAGGTCGTATTAACGGCGGAGTGCAGCGCCCTCATTCAGTGCGCAAATCCGCCCAAGCTCAAAGACCCAGGAAGTTTCTCCATCCCTTGTTCGATTGGGGAAGTGCGAATCCAGAGGGCGCTCGTCGATCTAGGAGCGAGCGTCAGTCTAATGCCCCTATCGCTGTACAGGAGAATAGGGATGGGAAACTTGGAGCCTACGGGTATGACACTTAAATTAGCCGACAGATCGGTTAAATACCCGGTGGGAGTGGTAGACGACCTACCCGTTGATGTGAGTGGAGTGCAAGTGCCGGTGGATTTTGTGGTGATGGACATGCCGGAAGATAAGCACACCCCTATTATCCTTGGACGGCCTTTCATGGCCACTGCCGGCGTTTTGATTGACGTGAAGAATGGGAACCTTTCCCTCAACGTCGGCAAAGAAAAATTCGAATTTGACTTGGGGTTGTCAATGAAGCATCCAGATCCCCCGGATGATCCTAGTATCAGTATGCTGGAGAACGAAGAAGAGAGAGTTGTGGAAGCAAGCTCCTGGGAGATTCTCTCGATAAATCCTCCCGATAGCTTGGGAGATCTTGGAGAGCAAGTTGGCTCACCAAAGAAAGAAGTTGCTGATGAGGCGGTCGCCCAATATGTGATCCCTCCAGGATTCCCAAAAGCTCCTCCTACGAGGAGAAAAGGCAAAGAGCCCATGGGGCTCACCGAGGATGAGGTCCGGATCCTTAAACGAGTGGCGGTGGACGCCAATATGAGGGAGAAGCCCCCAGACCCCGTCGACAAAGGGAGAGTCATTGAGCAAACCTTCTTGTCGCCACCGACTACACCAAAAGCTACCAGGCCTGGAGCTGAAGCGATGCCAGACTTTGGGCATCACCCGTATCGCCCACCTTGAACATCATCAATGGGCGTCGAGCTAACGACGTTAAACAAAAGCGCTTCATGGGAGGTAACCCATGCTCTAAACCTTTGTTTCAAATTTTTAGGACTATTTTTAACTTTATTTTATCTATTTTAATAAATAAATCCAGCCGCAAGAACTTCCGTTGAGGGACTTAGGCAATTTGTGGACTTTTGCATAAAACAAGGCCTCAACCGATCGGTTGATAACTCAACCGATCGGTTGGGATGTATCAGCTGCTGGCCTTACCAGTCACTCAACGAACCGATCGGGTGAAGATATGCGAGACCGGTAGGCAGACCGGGTGAACTGGGCTGAATTCTCGGGAATTTTTGGGAAATGATCAGCCGATCGGTTGATACGCAGCGCGATCGGGTGACAGACCGGGTGAGCTGTACCAAACTTTCGGGAAAATTTGTGGAGCGGCCAACCGACCGGGTGAGTTATCAACCGACCGGTTCTCCTGTAGCGTCTCTTCAGCTGAAAATCTCGACCTAATAGTCAACCGATCAGGTGACAACTCACCCGATCGGTTCGACTTAAACCCTATAAATAACCCCCCCCCCCCATTCGTTTTCTCGCCCGATCTCGCCGAATCCGTCGTCGTTTCGTATCCTCCGCGCTCCCAACGACCGAAAAACTTCTCCCATGACCTCCACTCCCCCTCTAGCCTCTCTCTCCACCTTCCCCTTCTATCTCTCCATCGATTTCTCTCTCTCTCTCCCATTTCGCTTTCTCAAGCCCTAATCCCCCCCATTTTCGGATTTTTCGCTGAAGAGAAGTGTCGCAGCTCCATAATCCGTCCGATTGCATGGTATTGCGGTCAATTTCAAGCAAGGAACTCCAACCTCTGCTGGGTAACTTCGCTCCACTCTTCAAATTTTACTTTTTACCCTAGAATATCATCTTGCTTGATTGTTGTGTGTGCGTGCTTTTATCATATTTTGCACTCATTTGCATCACACTCACGCATCCACTATGGCCCGGGAACGAGATAAGGGTAAGGATATCCTGCGGGAGGAGGAACTGTCTCGAAAGAAACGCAGACAAACACGTCCTCCTCCCGGTACACCACGTGCACTATCTCTAGCCCCTCCCCCACCTATTATCCCTTCTCCGGACCCAATTATGGGCCCGTATGGGTATCAGTTTAGGAACCAAGAGCATAAGGACTTCTACCTTAGGCTAGATGCTCGTGGGCATCTGTCGACCAAGTTCGCCCACACCCAATCGCTTATCGATCTCGGTGTCTTCACCGAGGTCAAGACTCTTTTCGTGAACCTAGGTTGATTAGCCTTCCTGAACACCACTGCGGTGTCATACTCGTCCCTCACACTAGAATTTATTTCCTCACTCGTTTGTGAGTCAGGGTCGACAGTCATTTTTTGGGTGCGTAACAAAACCATCCGCACCAACCTGAACACAATTAATAATATATTTGTTTTCTCCATCCTTGGGGACAATGCTATCCGACACTACGGGTATCCACCCGAATTCGACGTCGATAACTTTTGGTTCCGCCTCACCATACTCCCTCGATATCCCCGAGGTAAGGCCAATGCCTCCTCAATCATCCATCCTATATTCCGTCTGGCCCATCGGATCATATCCTCCGCATTTTCCCCAGGGATGAGTCAGGCACCATGACCATCCCTGATCTTTTCATTCTATGGGCCATGACTTTCCCTTTCGTTCGAGACGATGATGGGATTAGCTTTAGGGCCCCTACTGTCCCCGTCCATGCCGATGACTGGCTTATTTACAAGTTCCTCGAGATTAGTCGGGTCGGTAAGGGCAAGCTTTGCTGTGGGGGAATAATCACTGTCATTGCTTCGTATCCCCAATTTAATATCCACATTCCCAGTGATCTTCCTGTTGCCGTAGGACCCTCATGTCTAGACCTTGATGTCCTGCGGCATATCCATATGATTAAGCCCCGCCCTGATCGTCGTTTCAATTTCAACTATGGCCACCCCCCCAGCCCCCTACACCATTCTCCCCAACCCCGCTCACATGACTATTGCTGTAGTGGGAGATTGGACCTTTCCGCCCGATCCCGAGTTTCTAGCGGGGTTGCGCCTTCCTTTCTTTCCCCCGGACGCACACAGATCACCTTCCCCTGCTGCCCGCTTAGGCGAGCAGGATATTCCTGTGTCCCGGGCAGATATCGGGGCTGGCCCGAGTCACACCACCCTTGCTCCTGGCCCTAAACTGCTGAGGATCTTTCTGCGGCCATCTCCGGCCTTGTGTCCAGTGCTGGTATGACCACTACCGCCGGCATTATTTCCACATCACTTCCCGGAACCACTTCCGCTTCACGTCAGTTCACCTCTTTTGGTCGCCGCCAGGCCTCAGCTCGTCTTGCTCTCGAGGCCGAGGTCGCTGCTCTCCGTGCTCTTGCCACGTCCTCTGCCCCCTCGGATCCATCACCGTCCCCCTTTCTCACTCACCTACGTTTCCTCGCACTTGAGAGGAACATGGCCACCATCCTCTGCCTTCTCACCCACGTCCACGGACCACCACCACCCACACCACACCCCTCACCACCACCTTCACCACCTCGACGATCGTCACCTCCCCCATCACATTCTTCTCCTCCACCATCCCACCCATCCCCACCTCCTTCACCCCCACCTAGGCGATCATCTCCCCCTCCCACATCTATTCCTATCCCCATATCCACTTCTCCTATCATGACCACTTCTGTCGCCCCCACACCACCTCCTCCCTCCTCCACCGTCACTGCATATGTGCGTCGTAAGAAATTGCAGGTGCGCTCCAGTTCTCTCCCACCGCCACCCACTACCGTCACCATCACGTCTTCTCTCCCCATTTCTATCCCTTCTACCACCGCCTTGATCGCCGTACTCCCACCACCACCCACCTCCACCGACACTCCACCCATCATTCACACCACCACTGCACCTATTCCTCCACCTCTTTCCCCACTTCTCCGCACACCCCCTGCCTCCCCCGACCACCCATCCACGCCCTCTTCCGAGAAGGGCGAGGACTCCCCATCTCTTGCTTCTTGATTTCATTTTGTTTTCTGACCTCCCCCTTGCGTATCTCTGCATTTTCACGATCATATCATCTTGCTAGCAATGTCATGTCTAGCTTGGGGGAAGTCAAATTTTTTCTGTGTGCAGTGTGTCGTTTTTCTTTGTGTGTTTGTTTATTTGTCGTGTCGTGTGATTTTCTTTCTTTTATTTATCTTTATTTTCTGTTTATATGTCGCGTGGTGTTATTTTTATCTTTATTCTTATTTTCAGTTTCGTTTGTGTTATTTTCTTGTATTTCGTGTCTTTTTGTGTCTGTGTGTACCCCCCCTTTTTCATTGCCCTCCCGTATTTAATTCTATTGCATTGATGGCAATGCAAACTTCAGCTTGGGGGAGTCGTAATTTGTGCGTCATTTGAGTCTTTCTTTTTCGTTTTTAAGTCCTTTTCGTCGTGTTTTTATTTTTCTTTTCTTCTTTTTATCTCTTTCTCCTAGAGATGAACCCTATGATGAATTACCACAAAATCACACACACCTAGCACGGCATCGATAATCACACTCAATAACCCTAGGATATCGAGTCCTCTTGCATTTCATGCATCATGGGTCCACTTAGCTTTTTTGAGTCGTGTGTCGTGCCTAGCTGTTTGGTGTGCTTCTACTTTGTGATTTTACTTTATATACCTGTCCAGAAATGACCCCTAGATTATCATGCTTCAATTTGAATATGCGGTATTTGTTTCTCTTGTCTGCTTCTGTATGCTATATATATATATCGTATACTTCATTTCGCATGTGTCGGGATTCCACAACTAAGGACTAGGATAACCCATTTAGCACATGCTCTAATTAGCGAGAATAGTTTCCTTTGCCCAAGTGTTTAGATTCTGATTTCTTTTTTGTTTTACTTGGTGCAAATCCCCTCGTCGTGTACCGTTCTCCCACTTGGGAGAGTACACATCTGTATAGCCAAAAAAACCCAAAAATCCAATAAAAAGGGAGAAAAGAAAAGAAAAACCCAAAAAAGAAAAGAAAAGAGAAAATTGTATAGCCAAAAAAATACAAAGACCCAAAACCCAAAAAAATTCCCGTGTGAATATTTTTCCTACTTACCGAGAATAAAGGGAAGGCGAGAGTTTACACCGAGTGTTCTACTCCACATCATCTCAACCCCCATCGTTTTCGAAAACACTTGGCTTAGGAACTTTTTAGCTATTATCTAGGCTATAGTGTGGTGATTTCCATAACCTTAGTTGTGGAGTCCCTGACGCATGATATGTTTCGATTCTCGCTCTATTCTCATGCATGCTTGAGCTATATATTCACCGCTTAATTCGAATCAAATCGATATTTGGGTCATTTCCTGGATTTTTGTATATCGAGCTTTATTGCACATCATAGATAGTGGCACCGATTGCTAGCACACGACCACACTCACTCGCGCTTCACGGCGTGGGCCCACGACAATTGTCTGGACTCGTATTCCTTGGTTTAGTGGTATGATTTGGTGTTTGTTTGCTTGGTGTGTGTTTTTGATTTTGCTGGCTCTGACTGGTGATTTAGGATTTTCTGTTTTCTCCTTTCCTCTCTCTCCCTCTCTATTTTCTCCCTCCGAGCTCCTACTCTCACTCGTCTTCCTCGAGGACGAGGAAGGGTTCAGCTTGGGGGATTTTGGCATGCGTTTATATTTCATATATTCACGCACGTTTTCTTTTGTGTTTTTCCGTTGTTTTCCGCCGTCTTGTATTCGTTTTCTCATGTTTTCTTGTTTTCTTTCACTTTTCCGTGTTTTTGTATATTTTCAGGAGTTTACCGGCGTAGGGGACATAAAACGACGATATCATGAGTCCCCGAAGAAACGGGAGGAGTCACGCATGATCCAGTGGGTCAAACGACGAAGATCGCATCTTTCAGCCCCTCACCTGACCGGTTGGTCATTTTCAACCGATTGGGTGATGCACGCGTGCACCACCCGGACACAAGTTGGAGCGGCCAAGAAGTCACCCGGTCGGTTCAGAGACCGGTTCAAACGCCACAACTCTCTGAAATTTGATGCTGAATGCCAACCGATCGGGTGACCTTCACCCGATCGGTTCACCTGTAGCCGATTCTCCGAAGCCATCACACGGAGAACTCAACCGACCGGTTCACCCGACGGTGCGAAGATCCAACCGATCAGCTTCAGCCCTCAACCGACCGTGCCATGTGACCGGGTGAAGTCATGCTGAACTGCCGAAGAAACAAAGCAGGTCACCCGATCGGTTGACTTTTCAACCGATCGGGTGATATCGTATTCTATATATATGACCCCTAGGTTTTCCAGAAACGGGAGTTGTTATTTTTTGCTGTTTTTTCTCTCTCTTGACGGCTGTAATTTTTCAGATATTTGTAAGTTTTTCGATCTTTACCAAACTTTAATATAATGTTATTAGCATTGCTCTTACTGCTTTTTAATCGCTTGATCATGTTTTTAACGGTCGATTTTGATTTAGATTGCTTTTTACTAAATATGTGTGAGTAGTTCCCAAATCTGGGATTTTGGTGGAAACCCCTTCGTGGGTTCTCCCCGATGGGTCCATAGGACTAGGAAATCGATAGGGATTAGGAATCTACCGGTTACGCTGGGTGTTTTATTGTTATCGGCGGGAAAAAGACCGCCTTTGACCGTTGGGCCAAGGGGGAATAAACTTGGCGATTGACTCCCTAGCCATAGCTCACGCCCTTAGCGTAGACGTCGAATCCTAGTGCGCGGGAGCGGCAGGATGAGGCGTTGGGAGTGATCATTGCGAGCTTAGTGCTCCCGGAGTCGGTCAGTGTTAATGGACATGGGAATGCCCACTGACCGAACCCGGGAAGTCCGACGTATCATCCTGGGCACCGACCGGAATATCGGGCCCATGGGACGCTGGTACCACTCTTAGAGGCAACGTCTCACCATTAGACCCTAATTCTGATCGTTATCCTACCCGTAGGCCATATCGGCGAGAATCGCACGATAGGGTGGAAACCGAAGTCCCGGGTTTTCCCTTTATATTGTTTATCCCTCGCATTCTATTTTTCATGACAACCCATCATCCGATTCGGGCTAGCTCGCCCATGGGGTGAATCCGATCCTTCTTTACACAAGCACAACCACGCCTCCCTGAGTTCGACCCCCAAGCCACACTACGACACCGTGCGCTTGCGGTTACAAATATTTAAATCTCATGCTCCCAATTATATATTGCACACATGATAGACGCGCAAAACACGGGGGACGTCAACAGGCGCCTGTTAATCCTTCAGCAGGCGACTGCTGCAGGGGATGGATTGAAATAGAGAGCTCCACACTTTCTCCAGATACGCATACATGCGACTGAAGCACGAAGCACCGTCGACTGTAATAAAGACAGGCGACTGTGTATCCGTCATCAGTCGACTGCTGCAGGAGATGGAGAAACACAGAGAGAAGCAATATACGCACCTACGCCTTTCAGACGACTGTTGACCATATCACAAGCGTCTGTAAATATACAGGCGACTGGAAATAGACTATCAGTCGACTGTGCGTAAAGCTCAACTTTGAGTCAATTGAAATGTTGACTTGAGCAATGCATATCAGTCGACTGGAGAAGGATCTACATGCGACTAGAAATCACCCAGTCGACTGTGTTTCCTTCAGCAGGTGACAGATGGAAATCCAGAGACTCCAAATGAGTCTTTGGACTAGATGAACCTATAGGGTTGGATTCTATGATAATCATAAGGCTCACTAAGATGGCTAAATGCAAATGCATGAATGAGTAGACCATCTATCAAGGCATTACATTAACCTAGACTCAAATGAGAGAGAAAGCAATAAAGTAAATATTACATAGATTACATTGCTTTCCTTAGAGTCTAAGTCTTCAATCTTGATGCCTTGATTTTCTCCATCATCTCCAAGCTTTGGCACTCCTTGAGTCCAAGCTTTGGCCCTTCTCCACTTGATGTCCATCCTTGCACCAAGTGATTAGTCTCCCAGAAAGATATTCTACGAATGAAACTGTGAGACTAAAACATGAGAGTCATTAGCAACAACATAATGTTGTGATAATCATCAAAATAAGATTGGTATGAAACACCAATACTCAACAATCTCCCCCTTTTTGATGATGACACACATTATGTAAATCATAAAGAATTAAAGTACAAAGCTAATGAGCTCCCCCTACTTATATGCACCAATAGTAAAATGAGATACACAATTGTAAATACTTATTTTACCAAAAGAAATCATGGTGACATATAATAGGCATGGATTACATAAACCAATTGCAAAGGATAAAATCATGCAAACATGAAAGGTTTATCTAATCCCATATATCTCTCCCCATATGCATATGTATATATCTCTCCCCCTATATGATATATGTTTACATAATGCATATAGCTCTCCCCCTTGACATCGTCAAAAAGGTGGACACAAAAATATCACCATTTGTCATCTTAATCAAGATGTGACAATATACAAAAAAGAAAGAGATGTATGATACCAAATTGAAAATTTTAGTGGGTATCAATTTACTATCCCATGCTCCCCCTAGATCATAGAAATGGTCAAATATTGACTTCTAAGATCTAATACCAATTGAGAGGTAAAGATAAACAATCTCTAACAATTGAGGTAATACCAATTGTAGACAAAGAATCTTTGAAGAATAATCCCCTTAATCAATTGATATACAAATATTGGAGCCATGGGCCTAAAATATATCAGAGCCAAAGATATAGAAAATCAAGCTTTAATGATATACATAGATATTGCCAAAACAAATATAACATGAAACAAGTTGGCAATGTCTTAGAGGTTTAGTTTGAGACCAATAATAACCAATTGTGAATCATGATCTCAAACATCCTCCAAAATAAGAGTCACAATATGTTTTAAAATATTTTAAACATATAACATATTAGCTCCCCCATTAACATACATATGGATCAAAAATGCATGCATGTCAATTTATTCCCCAAAGATTCCCATATTCATGAAAAGAATAAATTTGAAAATATTTTCAAAAGCATGAAACACACACAAACAATGGGTATGCTAAAAATAAATATTTAAGCAAAATACCCATGCAACATGCATATGTATGAGGAACCTAAACATTAGGGAATCAAACCTAAGAGGAGTTTGATTTCCTAATGTAATCACATGAGGTGATCACATCCCTAACTAGAGAGTTGATGTAGCTATCCCTCTCTTGCACACTAACCTTAGTGGGAATCCACAAACTCAAGGATTTCCTAGGCAAGTGGTTTGCCTTTGCAAGAGGGGTGGATGTGGCATGCTTAGGTGTGGAGAATATTTTCTTCGTATGCATGAAGTGAGGATTTTGCTTCTTAGCAAAAATGAAGGATTTTCATTTTACCTCACCACCTTGTGATTTACATGCTTCTTGTTGGTGTTATTGTTATTCAAGAAAGCATGGTGATTCTTCTTAGGTGCTTTAGCAATATTTCTTGAATTTGCACAAAAAGAAGAATTGGAGGTGGGTTTGGTAATCACCTTTGGAGTGTATCCCAAACCTCCTCTATGGTTTGCCGGATGTTGTTTTTCAAGCAAACCGTGGAGTGAATCTCTAGAATAAACAAAGCTTTTGAGCTTTGTGATTCCTCTTCGCATTTCAACGTAAGTTGTTAAATGCGTGTTTCTAAGCTAAGATTTTGAGCTAATAATTTTTCATTAGAAATACTCAAATCCTTAACTTGAGAGAGAAGTGTGTCTCTCTCACTAGTGTCACAAACATGCAAAGCATCATTATCATTTACACTAGTAAATTCTAAGGCATGCAACCTACTCATAATATTTTTAAATTTTGCTTTCAATTTAGCATATGAGTCGATGCACTTACTGGCCCCATTGGAGACCACATTGAAGCGGTATTCGAGCTCCTCGTAGGAAAGCTTCTCCTCCTCGCCTTCTTCATCACTTTCCATGTCGCTAGAGCTAGACGAAGACTCTTCCCCCTTTGCCATGAAGCACATTTCCTCGTTGGGGTTGAGCCACGCCTCCACCTCTTCATCGCTTGAACTCGAGGAGATTTATGAAGAATCATCAAAAGCCGCAAAGCACATATGAGCTCGCTCCTTATCATCCTCTTCTTCATCACTTGATGTGTCCTCATCGGAGTCATCAAAAGTGCCGACAAGTCCCTTCTTTTGATTTTTGGACTTGGACTTGTCTTTCCAATGCTTCTTCCCTTTGCCCTTATATGTATCTTTGATGGGTTTGGAAGGGCATTCGATAGAAAGATGACCTTTTCCTCTACAATTGAAGCAAATAGAGTTGTTAGACTTGGAGGCAAACTTTGAGGAAGATTTAACTTACTTGCTTTTGAGGAACGCTCTCAGTTGTGTGTCAAGCTCCATGACTTCATCTCCACTAGCGTCATCTTCTTCATTTTCTTCACTAGGAGCTTCTTGATGGAATTTCTTCCTCCATTTGATTGGCTCCTCCTTGGCATGGAATGCAACCCCCATTTGCTTCTCCGGCTTCTCGAGCTTGGTTGGTTGAATCTCCTTCTTATGTTGAAGCTTTACTTCATACGCCATGAGATTCCCAATGCACTCCTCAACAGTGTATTTGGACATGTCGTAAGACTCCAAAATACCATTGGCCTTTGACTCCCATTGAGATGTGAGCGAGTTAAGGATCTTCTCCACTCGATCCTCTTGGGAAATTACCTTCCCAAGTCCTTCCAAAGCGTTCACGATTTCTGTGAACCTTGTGAACATCTCCGAGATGTTTTCACCTTCCTGCATCTTAAACAACTCATATTTAGATCGAAATACGCATTGTTTAGATTTCTTTACCTTCGAAGTCCCTTCATGAGAAATCTCCTATGTATGCCAAATTTCGTTGGCCGTTTTGCACATGGAGATGCGGTTGAACTCATTTGAGGTGAGGGCGCAATGGAATGCATTCATAGCCCTCGCATTGACTTTGATCGAGTCCTTCTCCGCCTTAGTTCTTGAAGCCGCGGGTGAAGTAGGCTCCTCAAATGGCAACTCCGTGATGTCCCATAGGTCTTGACCCTTCATGTAGATCATCATCTTGATCTTCCAACTTAGATAGTTGGTTCCGTTGAAGAGCGGTGGTCGAACGGTTGATAGACCTTCTTCATGAGACATGGATGAAGCGTTGTATGCCATCGTTGTTGTATGCTTCAACCTCGCTCTGATACCAATTGTAAGAATCGCCTAACCCTTGTAATACTAACAACAAACACTCTAGAGGGGGGTGAATAGAGTAATGGCAATAAGTTGTGCAATTAAAATTAAACTTGCAAATGTGGAATAATAAGAGCAAGAGGAATTAATCAACACAATCAATCCAAACGCAAACACAAGAATTACCCTGGTTCCCCAAACTTGGATACGTCCAGCCACACCAATATCCACTTATAATTCTCACACAGAGAAGTGAATACAATCTCACATAGAGATACCTCACACAGAGGATTTAGGATTCCCACAAAGAGATATCCTTACTTTCACACAGAAAGACTAATGCTCTCACAGAGAGAGACTCAAACTCTCACACAGAGAGAACTCAACCAACCCTCATACAGAAGGTTATACTCTCACATAGAGAGTAACTAGCTCTCACACAGAAAGCTAGGGTTTCAAAGAAATAACAAAGTAAAACAAATACTCTTACCTATGCCTTGAGATGAACTTACTCATAAATGAATGCAAGGCATGGAAGAGGATCTCCAAGTGATGAGATTTGCTAGAATTGTACTTGGATGATTTCCCTTGAGCTTGACTTCAATGCATGAAGAGGAGTATGAGCTCTAAGAGGGAAATGCGAGAGTTTGAGAGTGGCTTATTGATCTCTTAAGATTTTCAATATCATCCAGAAGTATAAGAGATGGCAGCTCACTCATATATACAGGAATCCTATATCAAACCCCAAAACCCAAGGAAACAGCCAAAGAAAGAATTCTGCAACGACTTGAAACTGGGCGAAAATGATAGGAACAGTCGACTGATGATCAAAAGACAGTCGACTGATCAACGGCTAGAAAATATCCAACGACTATAATCTGAGCCAGGACAGTCGACTGATGAAGACAATACAGTCGACTGATAAACAGGACAGGCGCCTGTTAATCCTTTAGCAGGCGACTGCTGCAGGGGGTGGATTGAAACAGAGAGCTCCACTCTTTCTCCAGATACGCATACATGCGACTGAAGCACGAAGCACAGTCGACTGTAATAAAGGCAGGCGACTATGTATCCATCATCAGTCGACTGCTGTAGGAGATGGAGAAACACAGAGAGATGCAATATACGCACTTACGCCTTTCAGACGACTGTTGACCATATCACAGGCGTCTGTAAATATACAGGCGACTGGAAATAGACTATCAGTCGACTGTGCGTAAAGCTCAACTTTGAGACAATTGAAATGTTGACTTGACCAGTGCATATCAGTCGACTAAAGAAGGATCTCTAGCGACTGGAAATCACCCAGTCAACTGTGTTTCCTTCAGCAGGCGACTGATGGAAAGCCAGAGACTCCAAATGACTCTTTGGACTAGATGAACATATAGGGTTGGATTCTATGATAATACTAAGGCTCACTAAGATGGCTAAATGCATATGCATGAATGAGTAGACCATCTATCAAGGCATTACATTAACATAGACTCAAATGAGAAAAAAATCAATAAAGTAAATATTACATGGATTACATTGCTTTCCTTAGAGTCTAAGTCTTCAATCTTGATGCCTTGATTTTCCCCATCATCTCCAGGCTTTGGCACTCCTTGAGTCCAAGCTTTGGCACTCCTCCACTTGATGTCCATCCTTGCACCAAGTGATTAGTCTCCAAGAAAGATATTCTACGAATGAAACTGTGAGACTAAAACATGAGAGTCATTAGCAACAACATAATGTTGTGATCATCATCAAAATAAGATTGGTATGAAACACCAATACTCAACAGCCTTGAATGACAACGTTGCAGTTTGCTATAATCTCGCTCTAATACCAATTGTAAGGATCGCCTTACCCTTGCAATACTAACAACACACACTAGAGGGTGGTTGAATAGTGTAATGGCAATAAAATTGTCCAATTAAAATTAAACTTGCAAATGCGAAATAATAAATGCAAGAGGAAATAATTGACACAATCAATCCAAACGCAAACACAATATTTTACCGTAGTTCCCCTAACTTGGGTACGTTGATCACTCCTTATTTTATACTTTTTTCCCGCATGTTTGCATGCCATTTAGATCGCTCAAATCATGTTTTTCACGATATATCGACGATATTGCGATGCTTTTCACGATTTGTTGTTTTTGTCATATTTCAGGTGATTTGGAGCGATTTGGAGTGATCTCGAGATACGCCTACTCCAGAGTGCCACCGACGACCTCCCCGAGGGGTATTTTGCTGTTGGATAGGAGCGGAAGAAGAAAGAACGTCGCAGGAGCGACGAGGAGGCCAAAACAAGCTGTTTGGCCATTTTTGGTGTCTCACTCGGCCGAGTGAAGGAGTCACTCGGCCGACCAGCGAGACACCGCTCGGCCGACCAGATCGGACACGTTTTATGTGTGCACTCGGCCGAGCGTCGGAAGCCACATCGGCCGAGTGACAAGACTCCGGCCGGCCGAGTGGCACTCAGACGAAGCCCATCAAAAAATGCCAACTTACTGTTTTTCGTCTGCCTGAGCTTCAGAAGACCCACTCGACCGAGTGGAAAATGCCGACCGCCCGAGTACATAGAAGCCATCGGCCGAGTGACGACAACTCACTCGGCCGAGCCTCCCCCGAAGTGAAGACCCCCGAAGACCAAGACTTACTGGAAATTCTCAGGGTTTGTCACTCGGCCGAGCGACTTTTGTCACTCGGCCGAGTGCGACGCGCTGCCTGTAGCGAAAATTGCGATTTTTAGGCTGCGCAGGGGCATTTTGGTCACAGTTTTTTGGACGATTTTGGGGGGTATTTAACCCCTGTTTTTACCCTAGGTTAGAGAGCTTTTCTCTTTACTTTTTGCAGCTTTTAGATTAAACTTTTTAGCTTTAGATTTTTGTGATTGGAGAGGAGAGGAAAGTTTGTTTTTGTTGGATTCTTGGAAGAACTCTATTGGTTTGCCTCTCTCTCCTTTAAAAATACTATTTTTATTGCTTATTTGAATATTGTGATGAATTCTCTTGTTAATTCCATTGATTATTTTTGTATTTGTGCTATGAATTGTGAGTAGTCTATACGTCTTGGGGCGTGGGGATGAATCCTACGAGCCCAATTTCAGATTTGTGATGACTTGGTAGAAATATTGCTAGAATTGCTATTAGGGTTAGTTTGGGATCGATTTATTACGGATGGTTAGGAGTGCATACCGATTGGGATTTGCAAGAGATTGGATCCCAATTCGATAGGAAACCCTAGAAATCCGAATTGGGTTGAAATTGAGTTTCCGTAGTATCGGTTTGCAAGAGATTGGACCGATACTAGGGTTCTCGGTTGCAATTCCGTGCCGATACCCGTTTGCAAGAGATTGGACGGGTAGGAACTATCCCAACCTAGGTCGTGGCCCGAGTTTGCACGAGAGTGGGCTCGGGGCGCGATTGAACGATGATGTTGATCCTCATGCTAGCTTGCCTAGGCTAGGGTTTGCAAGAGATTGGACCCAAACCTAGGATAGCTATAGACCAGCAACAGCGCGAGAGCGTGAGCTAGGTTTTACATTCAGTTGCAACTAGTTCATCCGAAGTTCTACCCTAGCAATTTTGATACCAATGAATCACATTGACGAGATACGGTGAGTAGCGGGGATTCCCCATTCCCTAGGCGTCCTTTATTTGATTTGATATTTCCGCACTTTGCCTGACGATTGTGACAGGATCGCCAAAGGCAAATTTCTCTCTTTTCCGTTCTTAATAGCCAGGTTGTTCGGAGCAAGCACTTTCATTCGTCCTCCCTGTGTTCGATAACCCGCTCGCCGCTACACCGTGCGCTTGCGGTAAAACTACACGGTCGCACTTTTGGGTTACATTCCGGAGCGATCAAGTTTTTGGCGCCGTTGCCGGGGAGGCGATTGCGTTTGATCTTACCACCCTAGCTATTTCTTTCTTTTTGTTTTTATTTCATTATTTTTATCTAACCCTTCCATTTAGCTAATCACTTCTTTGAAACTTTGTTTTCTCGTGCATGAACACGAGATCAACGGCGGACCCTGAAGCTATATTATTTGATCCCGAGATTGAGCGTACTGCGCGGAGAATCAGAGCGGAGAGAAGACAAGATCTGGAAGGGAGGTTTATGACCAACCCAAAAACTACGGAACAATTAGCGGCAAGAATGGCGAGGATTATTTCTATTCGAGATAGGCTTCGGCCTAAGACCTCTTCTACGCCCTCATCCATTGCCATGTCGGAGTTGGCGGCTGACAAGAATTTTGAGCTGAAGACTGGACTAGTGGTTCTGATGCAGCAGGATCCATTTCATGGGAATGCCCACGAAAATCCCCACTACCACATCCAGTTATTTTTGTCGAAGTGCGCCACATTTCAGATGACGGGGGTCTCCATCGATGCCATCAGACTGCGCCTCTTCCCCTTCACATTAAAGGACAAAGCACTTTATTGGTTGAGGACGCAAGCTGAGGGAGTCTTTACCACATGGGACGAGTTGGCGAGTGCGTTCATTGACAAGTTCTATCCGCCTTCCAAGACGGTAAAGATTCGGAGTGCTCTTATGTCCTTCAAGCAAGGACATCAAGAGACACTTTATGAGGCTTGGGAGCGCTTCAAAGATCTGCAGCATCAATGCCCTCACCATAGCATTGAAGATTGGGAGCTAGTTCATAGCTTCTACAATGGTCTCCAACCGGGGACCAAGCAAATTATTGATGCCGTGGCGAATGGTGCCATCCTATCGAAGACTCCCGACGAAGCTACGGCCCTAATTGAGGAGATGGCCTCAAACAATCAACAATGGGGCGATGAGCGAGGACACTCTACGTCCTCCTTGAAGCCAACTAGCATCTATGAGGCAAAGGCCGTAGCGGAGCTGACAAGCAAGTTTGATTCTCTCCACAAGGTAGTGGAGAGACTGGAGAAGTATATCACGGAGCCCCAAGGAACCCCTTCCACATCCGCACCAACGAATCAAATGTGTGATTGGCAAGACCAATCTCAAGCTATGTATTTGGGAGGAGAGCAAGGAGAGGGATCCTTGGAGCAAGTTCAATATGTCGCGGGGAACCAAGGATATTGGGCCAACCCGGCCACAAGAAACCATCCCGGTTTCTCTTATGCCAATAATGAAGGAGCTTTGAACCCGCCGCAACAACCACCTCAACAAGCTCGACCACCACCACCACCACCACAACACTATCCACCGAGGGGGCCTCCACAACAAAATTTCCCACCGAAGCAACAAGTTCCACCCTATAGGCCGTCCGGATACAATCAAGGGTGGAGAAATCAAAACCCTCCACAAGCTCAACAACGATCCGACTTCGAAGTTAGAGTGGAGGAGTTTATGGTCGAGCAAAAGAAGGTCAATGCTTCCTTGAAGGCGGGCCAAGACTCCCTTACAACCGTTGTAGCTCAAATCTCGGAGCAATTGGCGTTGCACAATCGAAATACTCAGCAATTGCCGACTCAACCCGAGCAAAACCCACGGGGCAACACCGGCCACATCAATGCAGTGGTTGCCGTTACAACTAGAGGCGGGAAGGATACCACCCCCGCCATGATTCCTACCGAGGAGCCCGTGGAGGAAAGTGTAGAGCCAATTGAGCCGGTAGTTGAAGTTGAGAGGGAGAAAGAGCCGCAAGAAAAGGAGAAATCTAGAGCGGAGCAATTGATTGAAGAGAGGCGCTTTATGCCACCGGTCCCATTCCCCCAGAGGCTTGCTAGAGCAAAAATGGAGAAAAGGCTAGCAAAGTTTCTCGAGTATCTGAGAGGGGTTAGCCTCAACATTCCTTTCCTCGACGCTATCGTGGAAATCCCGACATACGCTAAATTTTTGAAGGATTTGATTTCGGGAAGAAAGAGGAAGGAGAAAATTATGCTTGCCGAGGAGGGATCTTGGTTCACCAAGAGAGAGAAGGAGCCGGCTAAATTCAAAGACCCGGGGAGTTTTCGAATTCCTTGCACCTTGGGTGGCGTCCCTCTGCAAAAGGCGTTGGTGGATTTAGGGGCTAGTGTTAGCCTCATGCCTCTCTCTATGTTCCTAAGGCTAAATACTGGCACGAAATTGAAGCCTACCGACATGCGGATACAACTAGCCGATGGACGGATCACAAGGCCGGTAGGGATCGCAGAGGACATCCCGCTACAAGTCCCGGGGGGCATATGCTTGCCATGCGACTTCGTGATTATGGATGTTAAGGAGGAGGGAGATACGTCGTTAATACTTGGACGACCGTTCCTCGCCACCGCCGGTGTCATTGTCGACGTACGAGAAGGTACCCTAACATTGAACATCGGAAACATCGAGGTGGAGCTTCATATTCCTAAGGCAATGAAACACATGCCTTACCACGAGGAGCTGGACTATATGGACCTCCTTGACGAGGTTATTGAGGAGGCGATTCCCCATTCGATCGGCGCTCTATTCAAGGAGGATTTTGAGGAAGGCCCGGATTTGGACCAAGAGGAGAAGATAAATGATTCCCCCGACCTCTCCGCTGAAATTGATGAAGGCGACGCTGATGTCGCAAGGATTCGAGAGCTCTGCAAGCTCTCGAAGATGAAGTCTCTGAAGAAAGCTCCGCCGATACGGAAATTGGTGTCACCGGTGAAGCCGAGGACCGGAGCAAACGCTAGCTTGGGGGAGCCATCCCCCAACACTATTCGAGACGAGAGACCACCGAGGGAGAACACGCCGCCGCAACTTCCGAATCCAAGCGTTCTCCCCGGAAAGTTTGACGGGTGCATCTCATATGCACCAAACATCCCGCGTTAATTGAAAATCATAGGGGGTCGAGCTCACAACCTTAAACGAGCGCTTGTCGGGAGGCAACCCGACGGTTATAGATTTATTTTTACTTTTCCTTTATTTTTGTTTTAGAAATTTTTAGTGTTTTGAGTCGTTCGCCCAAAAAATCTTGTGATAACGGGTCCTATTTTTCTCTGACAGGAGAGGAGAACGAGGTACCCATCATTAGGAGGATGAACAAGGTAACGAGGAGTGCTCCAGGAAGGCGCTCGATGCTTAGGAGGAAGATGAAATCGACTAGAGGAAGAAAACCAGAGTTTAGAGCCCAAACGATGACAAACAGCAGAAAACAAGGTTCGCTCGGCCGAGTATACTAGTCACTCGGCCGAGCACACAAGTTCGTCCGACCGAGCGGCTCACGAACGAGGGACGTCTGTTGTACCCAACTCTCTGTTTCTTTTCTTGATTTCAGTATAACTGCTACTCGGCCGAGTATACATATTCACTCGGCCGAGTAAAACTGATACACTCCTAGGGCGAGTCTTGCCGAGTAGCTTGAGCCACTCGACCGAATGGACTTACTCCACTTGGCCGAGGTTGGCAAGGCCACTCGGTCGAAGCGTAAGAGGGGATGAATTTTTCCGTTGAGTTCCCTCGGCCGAGTGACCTAGTCACTCGGCCGAGTCGTAACTTTTGCTATAAAAAGGGTCGCTGGGGGGCTCGTTTTTCGAAACGAACTAAATCGCAATTCCCCGACCCTTCGACTCCCCCAGCGCCCGATTCCCACCCCACTCGCCCGATCTCTCGTCCGCCGTCGTCGCTCGGCCACCCTTCACCGGCCGAGCCCGTCGCGCCTCCGCCCGAGTCGCCGCCGGCGGCCACAACTCCGGCCGAGCTCCGGTAACCCGATTTTCGCCTTTTTCCTCCTCTTTTGTATATTTTTTGACGATCCCTGTGTTAAACGAACCCCAAACCCAAATTAATTTCAATATCTATCTATTATACCCCTAACCCCCCATACGTTTTGAATATTACACGCTAATCTCTTCGTTTTATGCGCAGGTAAATTTGGGGAGCTTAGGGGAGCCCAGGGGAGCTTCCCGGGACTGTTTTGGGCTACGTGGAGGCGTCGCCTTCGCACGCTTCCATTACTTCGCTCTCGCGGCATGTCGCGTTATACTCTTTCCTTTATTTTACGCACGCCGCACTTTTCATGTTTTTTGGTGAGCGCTCGGGGCCCATATGCCGCCCCGGACACGGCCTCGGTCGAGGAGAGCTTCCGCCAAGCGGAAGCGGTCGGATGATGCCGGCCCCTCCCACGAGGTGGAGGACTCTCCTCCGCCTACTCCACCACACCCAGTTCACCCCGCACAGCCTGCAGAGCTTATCGCCCCGACACCACCGGCTCCACTTATCGGGCCGCTGGGGATTACGTTCCGGAACGACGCACACCGCGTCGCTTTCGAGCGCATTTCCCAGCGCTCGATCGTACCCTCCAGGTTCGCACACCCTGCAGACCTAGGATGCCTGGGGGTACTCGAGGGGATGCTCACGTTGTATGACAATGTGGGCTGGCGAGATTTCTTCCAGGTGTCAGCGGACACGTTTATCCGTCCGACACTTGAGGTGCTTAGTTCGATCGCCCAGACCGACGAGGGATGCTCGTTTCGGTTCATGGACCGAGAGTGCCAGGTCACTCTCAGTATGATGAGAGCCTTCTTCTCGTGGCCCGATGTCCCCGGGGCCGACCGTGGTTACGCCCACACCCACATCCCCCCACCTTCCTTCGATGCCGGCACTTTCTGGGCCCGGATTACGGGTCTTCACGCTGCCTTTGACCCTAGTAGGGCCAAGGCCTCGGCCATCGTCCACCCTTGCCTCCGTATAGCTCAGCGCCTTATGGCGACTACCTTTTTGGCGAGATATGAGCCGGGTACGATGTCCACGCCTGAGCTTTATATGATCTACATGATGACACGACCCAGAGCTCTATCTAGGGAGGGCGATGAGTTGGTCCCCGCCGTCGTGATTGATGTCGCGAGCTGGTTTTTGGACCGCATCATCGTATCTGTGGGCGCTCGCTCACCGATATGCTGCGGTGGTCTGATCACCCTGCTCGCCCTTATGACCGGCGAGGACTTTCCAGATGACCTGCGACGAGCACCGGGCCCCACTTCACTATCCATAGATGTCATGGCCCGGATGAAGATGCTTCGTCCGCACGGTGAGCGACACTGGGTCTGGCTGCACGGCCCCTACGGTGCCGATTACATGATTCTTCCGAGCCCAGCTCGGACACAGATTGCACCGGCCCAGGTGGACTGGCTCCCGGCGATGGATCTTCTGATCCCAGCCGCATACGTGCTCGAGGCCGAGGCTGATCACTCCTTATTTTACACCCTTTTTCCGCATGTTTGCATGCCATTTAGATCGCCCAAATCGTGTTTTTCACGATATATCGACGATATTACGATGCTTTTCACGATTTGTTGTTTTTGTCGCATTTCAGGTGATTTGGCGCGATTTGGAGTGATCTCGAGATGCGCTTACTCTAGACGGTCACCAACGACCTCCCCGAGGGGTATTTTGCTGTTGAAGAGGAGCGGAAGAAGAATGGACGTCGCAGGAGCGACGAGGAGGCCAAAATAAGCAATCTGGGCATTCTTTGTGTCTCACTCGGCCGAGTGGAGGAGCCACTCGGCCGACCAGCGAGACACTGCTCGGCCGACCAGAACAGACACGATTTATGTGTGCACTCGGCCGAGCACCGAAGACCACATCGGCCGAGTGACGAGACCCCGTCCGCCCGAGTGGCGCCCAGACGAAGCCCTTGCAAAACATCCAAGTTACTATTTTTCGGCTGCCTGAACTTCAGAAGACCCACTCGGCCGAGTGGTTAATCCCGTCCGCCCGAGTACTATGAAGCCATCGGCCGAGTGACGACAACTCACTCGGCCAAGCAACCCCCGAAGTAGAGACCCCTGAAAGCCCCGACTTACTGGAAAATTACAGGGTTTTCACTCGGCCGAGCGACTTTTGTCACTCGGCCGAGTGCGATGCGCTGCCTGTAGCGAAAACTGCGAAAAACAGGCTGTGCAGGGGTATTTTGGTCACAGTTTTTGGACGATTTTGAGGGCTATTTAAACCCTGTTTTTACCCTAGTTTTAGGAGCTTCTCCTTAGATTTTTTGCAGCTTTTTAGATCTACTTTTTAGCTTTATTTTGGAGATTGGAGAGAAGACAATTTTTGATTTTTGTTGGATTAATTGAAGAACTCCATTGGTTTGTCTATCTCTACTCTAAAAATTCTATTTTTATTGCATATCTCAATATTGTGATGAATTATATTGCTCATTTCATAGTTTATTCTTGTGATCTTGCTATGATTTGTGAGTAGTCTCCACGTCTTGGGGCGTGGGGATGAACCCTACAAGCCCATTTTCATGTTTGTGATGAATTGGTAGAAATTGTGCTAGAATTGTTATTAGGGATTAGATTGTGATCAATTTACTACGGATGGCTAGGTATTTATATCAATTGGGATTTGCAAGAGATTGGATCCCAATTTGATAGGAAACCCTAGAAATCCAAATTGGGTTGGAGTCAGATTTTCGAAGTATCGGTTTGCAAGAGATTAGACCGATACTAGGATTTCCGGTTGCAATTCCATGCCGATACTCGTTTGCAAGAGATTGGACGGGTAGGAACTATCCCAATCTAGGTCGTGGACCGAGTTTGCAAGAGATTGGGCTCGGTGCGCGATTGAACGATGATGTTGATCCTAATGCTAGCTTCCCTAGGCTAGGGTTTGCAAGAGATTGGACCCAAACCTAGGATAGCTATAGACCGGCAACAGCACGAGAGCGTGAGCTTGGTTCTACATTCAGTTGCAACTAGTTCATCCAAATTCTCATTCAAGCAATTTTGATACCGATAAACCGCATTTATGAAATACGGTGAGTAGCGGGGATTCCCCATTCCCTAGACGTTCTTTATTTGATTTGATATTTCCGCGTTTTTGTCTGACGATTGTGACATGATTGCCAAAGGCAAATTTCTCTCTTAAATAGCCAGGTTGATTTGAACAAGCACGGTCATTCGTCCTCCCTGTGTTCGATAACCCGCTTGCCGCTATACCGTGCGCTTGCGGTAAAACTACAACCGTTCTTTGGGTCACATCCCGGAGCGATCAAGTTTTTGGCGCCGTTGCCGGGGAGGCGATTGCGTTTGATCTTACCACCCTAGCTATTTCTCTTTTTTTATTTTTTTTATTACTACAATTATTTCCATTTTTTTTTATTTTTACCTAACCCTTCCACGGTACTAATCATCTCTTTGAAACTCTGTTTTCCCTGTGCATGTACACGAGATCTATAGCGGACCCTGAAGCTATATTGTTTGATCCAGAGATCGAACGTACCGCGCGGAGACTTAGAGCGGAAAGGAGACAGAATCTGGAAGGGCGGTTTATGACCAACCCGGAAACTCCTGAACAATTGGCGGCAAGGATGGCGAGGCTAATTTTTATTCGAGATAGGCTTCGGCCTAAGACCTCTTCTACTACCTCATCCATTGCCATGCCGGGGTTGGCGGCTGACAAGAGCTTCGAGCTAAAGACTGGACTAGTGGTTCTGATGCAGCAGGATCCATTTCATGGGAATGCCCATGAAAATCCCCACTACCACATCCAATCGTTCTTGTCGAAGTGCGCCACATTCCAGATGCTGGGGGTCTCCATCGATGCCATCAGACTGCGTCTCTTCCCTTTCACGCTAAAGCACAAGGCACTATACTGGTTGAGGACGCAAGCTGAGGGTGTCTTCACCACTTGGGACGAGTTGGCGAGTGCATTTATTGACAAGTTCTATCCGCCATCCAAGACGGTGAAGATCCGGAGCGCTCTCATGTCCTTCAAGCAAGGACCACAGGAGACGCTCTATGAAGCTTGGGAGAGTTTTAAGGATTTGCAGCATCAATGCCCGCATCATAGCATTGAAGACTGGGAGTTAGTTCATAGCTTCTACAACGGTCTCCAACCGGGGACCAAACAAATTATTGATGCCGCGGCGAATGGTGCTATCTTGTCAAAGACTCCCGAGGAAGCTACGGCCCTAATTGAGGAGATGGCCTCAAATAATCAACAATGGGGCGATGAGCGAGGACACTCCACGTCCTCCTTAAAGCCAACTAGCATCTACGAGGCGAAGGCCGTAGCGGAGCTTACGAGCAAGTTTGATTCTCTCCACAAGGTAGTGGAAAGATTGGAGAAGTTTATCACAGAGCCCCAAGGAGCCCCTTCCACCTCCGCACCTACCAACCAAATGTGTGATTGGCAAGACCAATCTCAAGCCATGTACTCGGGAGGAGAGCAAGGAGAAGGATCCTTGGAGCAAGTACAATATGTTGCGGGGAACCAAGGATATTGGGCCAATCCGGCCGCAAGAAATCATCCCGGACTCTCTTACGCCAACAATGAAGGAGCTTTGAACCCGCCACAACAACCACCTCAACAAGCCCGACCACCGCCACCCCAACAACAAAAATATCCACCGAGGGGGCCTACTCAACAAAATTTTCAACCGAAGCAACAAGTTCCACCATATAGGCCGCCCGGATACAACCAAGGGTGGAGGAATCAAAATCAAAACCCTCCTCAAGCTCAACAACGATCCGACTTCGAAGCTAGAGTGGAGGCATTCATGGTCGAGCAAAATAAGGTAAATGCTACCTTGAAGGCGGGGCAAGACTCTCTTAATACCGTTGTGGCTCAAATATCGGAGCAACTAGCGTTGCTAAATCGGAACACTCAACGATTGCCGGCGCAACCCGAGCAAAACCCACGGAGCAACACCGGCCACATCAATGCCGTAGTTGCCGTTACCACTAGAGGCGGAAAGGGTACCACCCCCGCCATGATTCCTACCGAGGAGCCCGTGGAGGAAAGCTTGGATCCAATTGAGCCGGTAGTTGAAGATGATAAGGAGAAAGAGCCACAAGAAAAGGAGAAATCTAGAGCGGAACAATTGATTGAGGAAAGGCGCGTCATGCCACCGGTCCCATTTCCTCAAAGGCTTGCTAGAGCGAAAATGGAGAAAAGGCTAGCGAAGTTTCTCGAGTATCTTAGAGGAGTTAGCCTTAACATTCCCTTCCTCGACGCCATCGTGGAAATCCCCACATATGCTAAATTCTTAAAGGATTTGATTTCAGGGAGAAAGAGGAAGGAGAAGATTATGCTAGCCGAGGAGGGCTCTTGGTTCACCAAGAGAGAGAAGGAGCCGGCAAAATTTAAAGATCCGGGGAGTTTTCGGATTCCTTGCACCTTGGGCGGCGTTCCTCTTCAAAAGGCGTTGGTTGATCTAGGGGCTAGTGTGAGCCTCATGCCTCTCTCCATGTTCTTAAGGCTAAACACCGGGACAAAGTTGAAACCTACCGACATGCACATTCAATTGGCCGATGGGCGAATAACAAGGCCGGTAGGGATCGCCGAAGACATACCGCTACAAGTCCCGGGTGGAATATGCTTACCATGTGACTTTGTGATCATGGACGTTAAGGAGGAGGGAGATACGTCATTGATACTTGGACGCCCGTTCCTCGCCACCGCCGGAGTAATTGTTGACGTGTGCAAAGGTACCCTAACTTTAAACGTCGACAACATCGAGGTGGAGCTCCACATTCCTAAGGCTATGAAGCACATGCCTTACCACGAGGAACTTGACTACATGGACCTCCTTGATGAGGTGATAGAGGAGGCAATCCCCCACTCAATTGGCGCTCTTTTTGACGAAGATTTAGAGGAAGGCCCAGATTTAGGCCAAGATGAGAAGATAGATGATTCCCCCGACCTCTCTTCTGAAGATGATGAAGGCGACGCTGATGTCGCAAGGATTCGAGAGATCTGCAAGCTCTCGAAATCAAGGTCTCCGAAGAAAGCTCCTCCGGTACGGAGATCGGCGTCACCGGTAAAGCCGTTGACCGGAGCAAATGCTAGCTTGGGGGAGCCTCCCCCCAACACTATTCGAGACGGGAGACCACCGCGGGAGAACACGACGCCGCAACTTCCCAATCCAAGCGTTCTCCCCGGAAAGTTTGATGGGTGCATCTCATATGCGCCAAACATCCCGCATTGATTGAAAATTATAGGGGGTCGAGCTCACGACCTTAAATGAGCGCTTGTCGGGAGGCAACCCGACGGTTTTTGCTTTATTTTTACTTTTTCTTTATTTTCGTTTTAGAAATTTTTAGTGTTTTGAGTCGTTCGCCCAAAATTTTGTGATAACGGGTCCTGTTTTTCTTGACAGGAGAGGTGATAGGTAAATCCATCATGAGGAGGATGAATGAGACGATGAGGAGCGCCCCAAGAAGGCGCTCGACGCTTAGGAGGAAGATGGAATCGACTGGAGGAAGAAAGACGGAGTTTAGAGCCCAAACGAAGACAAACAGCAGAACACAAGGCTCACTCGGCCGAGCATACTAGTCACTCGGCCGAGTACATAAGTTCGTCCGGCCGAGCCGCTCACGAACGAGGGAAGTCTGCTGTACCCAACTCTCTGTTTATTTTCCTGATTTCAATATAACTGCTACTCGGCCGAGTTTATATTCCCACTCGGCCGAGTAAATCGGATACCCTCCTAGGGCGAGTCTTGCCGAGTAGCTTGAGTCACTCGGCCGAATGGACTTACTACACTCGGCCGAGGCTGGCAAGGCCACTCGGCCGATGCGTAAGCGGGGAGGAATTTTCTATCGACCATACTCGGCCGAGTGACCTAGTCACTCGGCCGAGTCGTAACTTCTGCTATATAAGAGGTCGAGGGGGGGCACGTTTTTCGAAACGCTGAAACCGATCGCGCCCCCGACCTTTCAGCTTCCCTCACCCGGTCGCACCCCCCACTCGCCCGACCAGCCTCCTCGCGCCACCGCTCGGCCCGCCACCGCCGGCCGAGCACACGCCGGCGCCTCGCCCGAGTCGCCGCCGGCGGCCGCCGCTCCGATCGCCTCCGGTACCCCCTATTTCGCCTTTTTCGCCTCTTTTTGTGTATTTTTAGAGGATCCATGTGTTAAACGACCCCCAAACCCAAATTATTTTCTATATCTATCTATTATACCCCTAATGCTCCATACGTTTTGAATATTACCCGCTGATATCGCCATTTCATGCGCAGGTTGTTTTTGGAGCTTAGGGGAGCCCAGGGGAGCTTCTCGTGACTGATTTGAGCTTCGTGGAGGCGCGGACTTCGCACGCTTCCATTGTTGAGCACTCGCGGCGTGTCTGGGTATACTCCTTCCACTCTTTTACGCACACCGCACTTTTTGCACTTTTCGGCGCGCTCGGGGCCGATATGCCGCCCCGGACACGGCCGCGGTCGAAGAGAGCTTCCGCCAAGCGGAAGCGGTCGGATGATGCCGGTCCCTCCCACGAGTTGGAGGACTCTCCTCCACCATCTCCCACACACGCCGTCCACCCAGCACAGCCTGCAAGCCCCGCACACCCCGCACAGCCTGCAGTGCACCCACAGCCCGCACAGCCTCTCCCTGTCGCTGCACAGCCACCACCTCCGGCTCCACTGGTCGGGCCGCTCGGGATTACGTTCCGAGACGACGCACACCACGCCATCTTCGAGCGTATCTCTCAGCGCTTGATCGTACCCTTCAGGTTTGCACACCTTGCTGACCTAGGACGCCTGGGGGTACTAGAGGGGATGCTCACGTTGTACGACAACGTGGGCTGGCGAGATTTCTTTCAGGTGTCGGCGGATACGTTTACCCGCCTGACACTTGAGGTTCTGAGTTCAATCGCCCGGACCGACGAGGGATGCTCGTTTCGGTTCATGGATCGAGAGTGCCAGGTCACTCTCGATATGATGAGAGCGTTTTTCTTGTGGCCCGCTGTCCCCGGCGCCGATCACGGTTACGCACCCACCCATATCCCCCCACCTTCCTTCGACGCCGGTGCCTTCTGGGCCCGGATTACGGGTCTCCACGCTGCCTTTGACCCTAGTAGGGCCAAGGCCTCGGCCATAGTCCATCCCTGCCTCCGCATTGCTCAGCGCCTTATGGCGACGACCTTTTTGGCCAGATATGAGCCGGGCACGATGTCTACGCTAGAGCTCTACATGCTCTACGTGATGACACGTCCCAGAGCTCTATCTAGGGATGGCGATGAGCTTGTCCCCGCCGTCGTGATCGATATCGCGGCATGGTTTTTAGACCGCATCATTGTATCGGTGGGTGCTCGCTCACCGATATGCTGCGGTGGCCTGATCACCTTGCTTGCTCTTATGACCGGCGAGGACTTCCCCGACGACTTGCGACGCGTCCCGGGCCCCACTTCTCTGTCGATAGATGTTATGGCCCGGATGAAGATGCTTCGTCCGCATGGTGAGCGTCACTGGGTCTGGCTGCACGGCCCTTACGGGGCCGATTACATGATTCTCCCGAGCCCTGCTCGGACTCTGATTGCACCGGCCCACGTTGACTGGCTCCCTGCGATGGATGTTCTCATCCCCGCTGCTTACGTGCTCGAGGCCGAGCAGGCCGAGCAGGCCCACGCTGTCCCTGTAGACCCTGTTGTCCACCCTGCCGAGCCTGCTGCCCCTGTTGACCCTGTGGCCCCCCTCAGCCCATACCTGACGTTTCCGCTGCTCCTGACACCTCTGTCGGTGTCGAGAGCACCTCAGCTGAGCCCACTTCCACCACCTCCACCACTTCCGAGGCTGTCACCACCACTCCCACCACCACCACTGGCCCTCTGTCCGTTGATCCTCTTTGCTCCGCCCTCCCCGAGCGCCCATCGACCTTTGTTGAGAGTGGAGAGCCCTCGTTTGCCGCGGTCGTGGAGACCATGGCTAGCATGATCTCCGCTGGGGTTGCGCCTTTTGGTACACACACTTCTACCCCAGCGGTAGTCACCCCTGTCTCCACCCCTGCTGTATTTTCTGAGAGCGTCGTGGCGTCTGTCCACACTTCTGTGTCATCGACCTCTCTGGCCGCCTCGCTGCCACTTTTGCACTCTTCTTTCGCTGCTGCCGCCTCCACTTCTCACCGCCCGCCTCGGCCTCACACAGAGGCCAGGCCCACATTTGCTGGCGCAGCACCTTTTGTACCCTTCCCCGCTGAGCCCGTCACATACGCGACCCGAGTACGCCAGCCCAGACCTGCCCAGCCCCGCCAGGTGCGTCCCTCTGCACCACCTCCCCCTGACACTGTACTTCAGAGCATTCGTGCTCTAGAGGGGGCGGTGAGTGGCCTCCGAGGCGACCTTAGGACCCTGTCCGCCACCGTCTCTGCGATGGCTGGTCGCTATGACCTGATCCCCCAGATCCATTACTGTCTCACCCAGGTTCTGGAGCGTCTCCCGCGCGTACCCCCACCCACACAGCAGGTTCCCACCCACACTTCCACTCACACTAGGCCTGCTTCCACTTCCACGCCCACCCCAGCTCAGCATCCACCACCACCACCACCACCACCTCCGCCTCAGGACGGAGACGGTGCAGCACCACCTTCTTAAGCACCCTTGATGCCTTGGTTTATTCCTGCCGTTGTGCTGCCCGTTTCTGCTGGGTCCTGATGCCTTTTTGTCCACCCCCCCCCCCCCCCTTCCCTCACTTATTTTGGTATTCTCTTTTTGATCATATCTTTATAGATCCTTTTTGGGAGAGAGGGAGAGTTTTTGGTGCCACTTATATCTCTGTATCACTCCTATCTGTGCATGCATCATGTCCGCATCATATTTTCATTTCTTTATTTTTCTTTTTATTTTCATTTTTCCATGCATGCATCCTCACTTGCCCCTCCCATCGCTTGTCTCTCGGTGTGCCACACTTTGCACATTGAGGACACTGTGCCATTTAGCTTGGGGGAGTGAGTTCTCACGTTCTTTTTCGATTTGCCACCTTTATTCTAAGTTTTTCACACCACTTTTTTCGCTTTTGCACTTATTTTCACCACTTTTCTTTTATTTTACCATGCATCTCGTTTTTTTATTTTTCTGTGTGCCGCATTGTAAATAGTTCTATTTTCCTTTTATCTTTATTTCTTTTTATTTTTCATCTCATGCTAGAGATGACTTTTCTGTGATGATGATGACGTTGGATTTATCTTACTCTATATGCATGCTATACTTGTCATGTCTTAGATTTTATTTCTGATATCATATGCTATGACTTGTCCTGCATCTAGAGATAGTAACCCACACTTTTACCACATGAAAATGGATGAAATTTTATTATTAGCTGAGTCTGAATATTCATATGTATGCCATCACAGAAAACACACCAAGATTCACGCATTGAATGCTTATATCTGGAGTACTGATTTCTTTTCCTATATCACTTCTATATGCATGAATTGTACACTTCACTTCAGGATGATTGAATGATGTTAGCTATGATAAATCTGGATTAGTTAGTTTTTTGTGATCGAAACTGAGTAGATTAGATTACCCTGCTGAAGTTGTCGTGCATGTCTTATAGAGTGAACTGAGAATTATATCTATTTCTTTCTCCACAAATCTTGAACATCATTTCTCTACCTTTAAAATCATTGGTGAATCTCCCCTTAGCGATTCTATTTTATGGCATTTCCCCCGCTATTAATTCCTAGCTCCAAATCTCTTATTCTATTAAAAAAATATAATAAAAGAGAGAAGAATATTCTTGTATATCATTATCTCTCTCTTTGAGTTGGGATCGTTGTGTATATATGCTATATTGAAAAAAAAACAAAAAAAAAAGAAAAAAAAGGGAGAAAAGAGGAAAAATCCTCAATAAAAGATCCCATCTCACTTTATTTCTTTCTTCTTTCTTTTTATCACTTTTTGGAGCTATATAAAAATGGGGATGTGAATATTTTTTATGCCACCATGCTTACAGATAAGCTTGGGGGAGGGGATCCATTGATGTGTGAGAGAGTGACTACTTGACGTTGCACGACAACCTAGGCTAAGTAATATTCTATACTCAATGAGATTATTTTTAGCTTTACGAAATCCAAAAATCTAAGCCTAGCATTCATATCATGAAATCCATACTTTTCTATTCTCTCTATTCTATTGTGTGATACTCTTATACTCCGGATAGAAAGCATTCAATTGAAAAGTGTGTGATCTGTGATTCGTATACCGCTTTAAATGTTTCAGACAATGCTAATTCTAAAATTATTCCGTTTTTCATGATTATATCGTTGTTCATGGGTTTTCTATTTCTATTTGCACCATTAAACTAAGATATCAAAATGAAATTCTTTGACATGTATTTTTCATTCAGTGCATGCTATATGAGTAAGTGAAACCCATGTCCTGAGAAAATGATCTAGTATCCTACCTCTTCGCTTCTTTCTTTCTTCTTTATTTTATTTCGATTTCACTCTTCTTCGTTTTTCATTTTTTTCGTTTTTCGACGTTTTCGTTTTCCGAATCCACCGGGTTCGCCTTTTACTTATCTTCCTCGAGGACGAGTAAGAGGCAAGCTTGGGGAATTTTGATCACTCCTTATTTTACACCCTTTTTCCGCTTGTTTGCATGCCATTTAGATCGCCCAAATCGTGTTTTTCACGATATATCGACGATATTGCGATGCTTTTCACGATTTGTTGTTTTTGTCGCATTTCAGGTGATTTGGCGTGATTTGGAGTGATCTCGAGATGCGCTTACTCTAGACGGTCACCAACGACCTCCCCGAGGGGTATTTTGCTGTTGAAGAGGAGCGGAAGAAGAATGGACGTCGCAGGAGCAACAAGGAGGCCAAAATAAGCAATCTGGGCATTCTTTGTGTCTCACTCGGCCGAGTGGAGGAACCGCTCGGCCGACCAGCGAGACACTGCTCGGCCGACCAGAACAGACACGATTTATGTGTGCACTCGGCCGAGCACCGAAGACCACATCGGCCGAGTGACGAGACCCCGTCCGCCCGAGTGGCGCCCAGACGAAGCCCTTCCAAAACATCCAAGTTACTGTTTTTCGGCTGCCTGAACTTCAGAAGACCCACTCGGCCGAGTGGTTAATCCCGTCCGCCCGAGTACTATGAAGCCATCGGCCGAGTGACGACAACTCACTCGGCCGAGCAACCCCCGAAGTAGAGACCCCTGAAAGCCCCGACTTACTGGAAAATTACAGGGTTTTCACTCGGCCGAGCGACTTTCGTCACTCGGCCGAGTGCGATGCGTTGCCTGTAGCGAAAACTACGGAAAACAGGCTGTGCAGGGGTATTTTGGTCACAGTTTTTGGACGATTTTGAGGGCTATTTAACCCCTGTTTTTACCCTAGTTTTAGGAGCTTCTCCTTAGATTTTTTGCAGCTTTTTAGATCTACTTTTTAGTTTTATTTTGGAGATTGGAGAGAAGACAATTTTTGATTTTTGTTGGATTAATTGAAGAACTCCATTGGTTTGTCTATCTCTACTCTAAAAATTCTATTTTTATTGCATATCTCAATATTGTGATGAATTATATTGCTCATTTCATTGTTTATTCTTGTGATCTTGCTATGATTTGTGAGTAGTCTCCACGTCTTGGGGCGTGGGGATGAACCCTACAAGCCCATTTTCATGTTTGTGATGAATTGGTAGAAATTGTGCTAGAATTGTTATTAGGGATTAGATTGTGATCAATTTACTACGGATGGCTAGGTATTCATATCAATTGGAATTTGCAAGAGATTGGATCCCAATTTGATAGGAAACCCTAGAAATCCGAATTGGGTTGGAGTCAGATTTTCGAAGTATCGGTTTGCAAGAGATTGGACCGATACTAGGATTTCCGGTTGCAATTCCATGCCGATACTCGTTTGCAAGAGATTGGACGGGTAGGAACTATCCCAATCTAGGTCGTGGACCGAGTTTGCAAGAGATTGGGCTCGGTGCGCGATTGAACGATGATGTTGATCCTAATGCTAGCTTCCCTAGGCTAGGGTTTGCAAGAGATTGGACCCAAACCTAGGATAGCTATAGACCGGCAACAGCGCGAGAGCGTGAGCTTGGTTCTACATTCAGTTGCAACTAGTTCATCCAAATTCTCATTCAAGCAATTTTGATACCGATAAACCGCATTTATGAAATACGGTGAGTAGCGGGGATTCCCCATTCCCTAGACGTTCTTTATTTGATTTGATATTTCCGTGTTTTTGTCTGACGATTGTGACAGGATCGCCAAAGGCAAATTTCTCTCTTAAATAGCCAGGTTGATTTGAACAAGCACGGTCATTCGTCCTCCCTGTGTTTGATAACCCGCTTGCCGCTATACCGTGCGCTTGCGGTAAAACTACAACCGTTCTTTGGGTCACATCCCGGAGCGATCAGAGGCCGAGCAGGCCCACGCTGCCCACGCTGCCCCCGTAGACCCTGTCGCACCTGCTGAGCCCGCTGCACCTGTTGACCCCATGGCCCCTCAGCCTATCCCTGATATTTCTGCTGCTCCCGACACCTCTGTCCACACTTCTGTCGGTGTCAGGAGTACCCTCGCTGAGCCCACTTCCACTGCTTCCACGCCCACCACCACCACCACTGGCCCTCTGTTTGTCGAGCCCGTTTCCTCTGCCCTACCCGAGCGCCCGCCGACTATAGTTGAGTGCGGAGAGCCCTCTTTTGCTGCCGCCATGGAGACCGTGGTCTCCACCTCTATCTCCACCGCTGCTGTATTCTCTGAGAGTGTCGTGGCGTCTGTCCACACGTCTGTGTCACCGACCTCTCTGGCCGTCTCGTTTCCACTTTTGTACTCCTCTTTCGTTGCTGCTGCCTCCACTTCTTACCATCCTGCCCAGCCTCGCACTGAGGCCAGGCCCACACTTGCGAGCGTAGCACCTTTCGTTCACTTACCTGCTGAGCCCATCACCTATGCCACCAGAGTACGCCAGCCCCGACCTGCACAGCGCAGACCGGTGCGTCCCTCTGCACCACCTCCCCCCGACACTGTACTTCAGAGCATTCGTGCTCTCGAGGGGGCGGTGAGTGGCCTCAGAGGCGACCTTAGGACCCTGTCCGCCACCGTCACTACGATGGCTGGCCGCTTCGACCTACTCCTGCACATTCACTACTGCCTTACCCAGGTTCTAGAGCGGCTCCCTCGCGTACCCGTACCCACCCAGCAGTTCCCCACCCCCACTCCTACACACACCCAGCCTGCTTCCACTTCCACACCCACACCCGCTCAGCAGCCTGTCCCACCACCACCACCACCACCTCCGCCTCAGGACGGAGACAGCGCAGCCCCACCTTCTTAGGCACTCTTGATGCCATCGATTCTTTTTGCTGTTGTGCTGCCCGTCTCTGCTGGGTCCTGATGCATTTTGCCCACCACCACCCCTCCCCTCACTGTTTTGGGGTACACATTCTCTTTATATATCTTTATATATCTTTTTCGGGAGAGAGTGAGAGTTTTTGGTGTCACACCTTTATATCTGTATCACTCCTATATCTGCATGCATCATGTCCGCATCATATTTTTCATTTCATTATTTTTATTTTCTTTTTTCCTCATGCATGCATCCTCACTTACCCCTCCCATTACGCGTCTCTCAGTGTGCCACACTTTGCACATTGAGGACACTGTGCCATTTAGCTTGGGGGAGTGAGTTCTCACGTTCTTTTCGATTTACCACCTTTATTTTTAGTTCTTCACGCCATTTTCTGCTTTTGCACTTATTTTCATCATTTTTTCTTTTATTTTACCATGCATCACGTTTTTCTTATTTCTCTGTGTGCTGCATTGTAAATAGTTTTATTATCCCCTTTATCTTTATTTCTTTTTCATCTCATGCTAGAGATGACTTTTCTGTGATGATGATGACGTGGAGTTAGCTTTCTCTATATGCATGCTATATTTGTCATGTCTTAGATTTTATTTCTGATATCATATGCTGTGATTTGCCTTGCATTTAGAGATAGTAACCCACACTTTTTCCGCATGAAAATGGATGAAATTTTATTATTAGCTGAGTCTGAAAATTCATATGTATGCTATCGCAGAAAACACACCAAGATTCACGCATTGAATGCTTATATCTGGAGTATCGTTTTCTTTTCCTATATCACTTCTATATGCATGATTTGTATATTTCACTTCAGGATGATTGAAGGATGTTAGCTATGATAAATCTGGATTAGTTTAGCTTTTTTGTGATTGAAACTGAGTAGATTAGATTACCCTGCTGAAGTTGTCGTGCACGTCCTATAAAGTGAACTGAGAGATATATTTATTTCTTTCTCCACATATCTTGAACATCATTTCTCTATTTTAAAATCATTGGTGAATCTCCCCTTAGCGATTCTATTATATGGCATTTCCCCCGCTATTAATTCCTAGCTCCAAATTTCCCAAAACCAAAGAAAGAAAAAGAAAAATTCTTGTATATCCTTATTTCTCTTTGATTTGGGATCATTGTGTATATATGCTATTTGAAAAAAAGAGAGAAAAGAAAAAAAAAGAGAGAAAAAGAAAAAAGAAAAGAAAAGAGAAAAGAATCTCAATAAACGATCCCATCTCATGTTCCCTCTTTCTTCTCTCTTTTTGTTTTTTTTTATTTTTATTACTTTTGGAGATTCATAAAAATGGGGATGTAAGTATTGTTTTTTGTGCCACCACGATTATAGATAAGCTTGGGGGAGAGAATCCAATGATGTGTGAGAGAGTGACTACTTGACGTTGCACGACAACCTAGGCTAAGTAATATTCTATACTCGGTGAGATCGTTTTAGCTTTGCGAAGTCCAGAAATCTATACCTAGCACTCATTTCATGAAATCCACACTTTTATATTCTTTCTATTCTATTGCGTGATATTCTTATACTCCTCTTAGAAAGCGTTCAATTGAAATGTGTGTGATCTGCGATATTGTATACCGCTTTAAATGATTCAGACGATGTTAATTCTAAAATTATTCCGTTTTCAAGTTATATCACCATTCTTGGGTTTTCTATTTCTATTTGCACCATTATACTATGATATCGAAATAAAATTCTTTGACATGTGTTTTACATTCGGTGCATGCTATATGAGTAAGCAAAACCCACGTCCTGAGAAAATGATCTAACAGCTTCCCTCTTCTCTTCCTTCTTTCTTCTTCGTTTTTATTTAATTTTTCGTTTTTCTTCGTTTTTATTTCGTTTCTCGTTTTTTCTTCGTTCTTCATTTTTCGTTTTTCGTCGTTTTCGTTTTCCAAATCCACCGGGTTCGTCTTTTACTTATCTTCCTCGAGGACGAGTAAGAGGTAAGCTTGGGGGATTTTGATCACTCCTTATTTTACACTTTTTTCCCGCATGTTTGCATGCCATTTAAATCGCTCAAATCATGTTTTTCACGATATATCGACGATATTGCGATGCTTTTCACGATTTGTTGTTTTTGTCGTATTTCAGGTGATTTGGAGCGATTTGGAGTGATCTCGAGATACGCCTACTCCAGAGTGCCACCGATGACCTCCCTGAGGGGTATTTTGCTGTTGGAGAGGAACAGAAGAAGAAAGAACGTCGCAGGAGCGACGAGGAGGCCAAAACAAGCTGTTTGGGCATTTTTGGTGTCTCACTCGGCCGAGTGATGGAGTCACTCGGCCGACCAGCGAGACACCGCTCGACCGACCAGATCGGACACGTTTTATGTGTGCACTCGGTCGAGCGTCGGAAGCCACATTGGCCGAGTGACGAGACTCCGTCCGCCTGAGTGGCACTCAGACGAAGCCCATCAAAAAATGCCAACTTACTGTTTTTCGTCTGCCTGAGCTTCAGAAGACCCACTCGGCCGAGTGGAAAATGCCGACCGCCCGAGTACATAGAAGCCATCGGCCGAGTGACGACAACTCACTCGGCCGAGCCGCCCCCGAAGTGAAGACCCCCGAAGACCAAGACTTACTGGAAATTCTCAGGGTTTGTCACTCGACCGAGCGACTTTTGTCACTCGGCCGAGTGCGACACGCTGCCTGTAGCGAAAATTACGATTTTCAGGCTGTGCAGGAGAATTTTGGTCACAGTTTTTTGGACGATTTTGGGGGGTATTTAACCCCTGTTTTTACCCTAGGTTAGAGAGCTTTTCTCTTTACTTTTTGCAGCTTTTAGATTAAACTTTTTAGCTTTAGATTTTTGTGATTGGAGAGGAGAGGAAAGTTTGTTTTTGTTGGATTCTTGGAAGAACTCTATTGGTTGCCTCTATCTCCTTTAAAAATATTATTTTTATTGCTTATTTGAATATTGTGATGAATTCTCTTGTTGATTCCATTGATTATTTTTGTATTTGTGCTATGAATTGTGAGTAGTCTATACGTCTTGGGGCGTGGGGATGAACCCTACGAGCCCAATTTCAGATTTGTGATGACTTGGTAGAAATATTGCTAGAATTGCTATTAGGGTTAGTTTGGGATCGATTTATTACGGATGGCTAGGAGTTCATATCGATTGGGATTTGCAAGAGATTGGATCCCAATTCGATAGGAAACCCTAGAAATCCGAATTGGGTTGAAATTGAGTTTCCATAGTATCGGTTTGCAAGAGATTGGACCGATACTAGGGTTCTCGGTTGCAATTCCGTGCCGATACCCGTTTGCAAGAGATTGGACGGGTAGGAACTATCCCAACCTAGGTCGTGGCCCGAGTTTGCACGAGAGTGGGCTCGGGGTGCGATTGAACGATGATGTTGATCCTCATGCTAGCTTGCCTAGGCTAGGGTTTGCAAGAGATTGGACCCAAACCTAGGATTGCTATAAACCGGCAACAGCGCGAGAGCGTGAGCTAGATTTTACATTCAGTTGCAACTAGTTCATCCAAAGTTCTACCCTAGCAATTTTGATACCAATGAATCACATTGACGAGATACGGTGAGTAGCGGGGATTCCCCATTCCCTAAGCGTCCTTTATTTGATTTGATATTTCCGCACTTTGCCTGACGATTGTGACAGGATCGCCAAAGGCAAATTTCTCTCTTTTCCGTTCTTAATAGCCAGGTTGTTCGGAGCAAGCACTTTCATTCGTCCTCCCTGTGTTCGATAACCTGCTCGCCGCTACACCGTGCGCTTGCGGTAAAACTACACGGTCGCACTTTTGGGTTACATTCCGGAGCGATCATACGTCTATTCACACCAATATTCAATATAATCCCTCAAAGAGAAGTAAATACAAATCTCACAAAGGAGATACCCCACCAAGAGGATTTTACCCTACACAAGGACCCAACCAACCCTACACGAGGGTTAAGACACCCACCAAGAGAATCACTAACTCCCACTCAGAGAATTAGGGTTAGCCCTACACTATGACACTAAACTCCCACCAAGAGAGTTATTCTCACAAAGAGAATATCCTAATCCCACAAAGAGATAAATTCCCACAAAGAGAGAAAGAGTAATTCACACAAAGACAATTAGTGTTACAAGAATCACCAAGTAAAATAAATACTATTACATATGCCTTGAGATGCTTACTCATAGATGAATGCAAGGCATGGAAGAGTATCTCCAAGTGTTGAGATATGCTTGAGAGCACTTGGATGATTTCCCTTGAGCTGGACTTCAATGCATGAAGAGGAATGGAAGCTCCAAGAGGGAAATGAGGGAGTTTATGAGTGGCTTATTGATCTCTTATGATTTTCAATAGTATCAAGAAGTTCTAATGAGTTCAGCACATCCATATATATATGAACCCTATATCAACCCTCAAACCCAAAGAAAACAGCCAACAGCACAATGTTGCAACGGCTAGAAACTGGGCGAAAACGACATCAACAGTCGACTGATGATCAAAAGACATTCGACTGATCAATGGCTAGAAAATATCCAACGGATATAATCTGAGCCAGGACAGTCGACTGTAAATAGGACAGGAGCCTGTTAATCCTTCAGCAGGCGACTGCTGCAGGGGATGGAATAAAGCGAGAGGTGCACTCTTTCTCCAGATAAGCACACATGCGACTGATGTCAATAATACAGTCGACTGTCAAATAGTCAGGCAACTGTAATTCCTTCATCAGTCGTCTGCTGCAAGAGATGGAGAAAAACAGAAAGAGGCAGAGATTGCACTTACACTATTCAGACGACTGTTGACCAATTCCCAGGCGACTGTAAATATACATGTGACTGTAAACTGAGCAGCAGTCGACTAATGCGAAAAGCTCAAGTTGAGTCAATTGAAATGTTGACTTGAGCAGTGCATATCAGTCGACTGTAAAATGATCTACATGCGACTGAAAATCACCCAGTCGACTGTTATTCCTTCAGCAAGCGACTGATGGAGAGCCAGAGACTCCAAAAGAGTCTTTGGACGAGATGAACCTATTGGGTTGGATTCTATGATAATCCTAAGGCTCACTAAGAAGGTTAGATGCATATGCATGTATGAATAGACCATCTATCAAGGCATTACATTAACCTAGACTCAAATGAGAGAGAACGCAATAAAGGAAATATTACATGGATTACATTGCTTTCCTTAGAGTCTAGGTCTTCAATCTTGATGCCTCGATGCTCCCCATCATCTCCAAGCTTTGGCACCCCTTGAGTCTAAGCTTTGGCCCTTCTCCACTTGATGTCCATCCTTGCTCCAAGTGTTTAGTCTCCAAGAAAGATATTCTAGGAATAAAACTGTGAGACTAAAACAAGAGAGACATTAGCAACAATATAATGTGGTGATCATCATAAAAATAAGATTGGTATGAAACACCAATACTCAACATATTCCACAAGATAGAAAACAAGGAATATACGTCAGCGAGGGTCGCTCGGCAAGATTTAAAATGTTAGTAAAAAAGACACTCGGCAAGATTTTCAAAATCTTTAACATGACCCAATATGATTTCAACAATTAAAGCATGTCAATGTAGTGTGCAAAGTAATAGTCATGGCTGTAATGCCCTGGGCTAGCTACTGCACATGTACTAGAGGGGGGATGAATAGTACTTTAAAATATTCAAGAGCGTTATTCCTAATTATTTTGCAAACACACAAACAACAATACAGAATAGACTACAAACAACAAGAATAGACAATGCAAACAAAGTATGTACCGGGTTCGGTTCCATCCAAGTCTCTCCGACTTATTACCGGTGATCCTACGTCCCAACCACCCGGATCCCCTCCGGATACTTGAGTTAGAAACCACTAACCCAAGATTTCCACTATGAAATTCTTGTAGAAAAACCTCTACAAGACCAAATCATACACAAATGTAAATGTGACTCCCACAACCCGGGATCACACACTGTCTCTCACAACCGAGAGAAACACTTGCAATATCGAAGTAAATGAAATAATGAAATACTTACCACAAAAATCCTATGCCTTGAGTATACTTACCAATTTAGGGCAAGAATGGATTTTGAGGAAGAAGATGTCACCAAACCCTAGCTCCAAGAAGTTGACCAGCAATAGAAGCCTAGGGTGGAGTTGGTGACCTTGATTCAAGCTCTTGGCTTGGAAGGCTCACAATGGAGAGAATCTCTCTTGAGGAATTAGGGCTCAAGAAGTGAGGGAGAGATTCTTGTGAGAAGAGAGAGCTTTGAAATAGAGTTGAATGGCTCCTCTTTGATTTCTCTAAGTCTCAATATAATCAGCCTTGATAGCCTTGAAGAAGCCCTTCAAGTATATATAGGATAGAGAGGAGAGAGGAGAGAAATTCGTGCAATAAATGCTCCAACGGCTCTATTCTGAAGCAGACTAGTCGGTCAAAGAAGGATCACTGACCGACTAGTTTCTCAACTAGTCGGTCGGTGATTCAACATGAACCGACTAAGAGGTTGACAGCCAATAAAGAGAATTCCAGACGATATGAACTAGTCGGTCTAAGAAGACTTGCCAACCGACTAGTTTGCCAACTAGTCGGTCAGTGAGTGTTCTTTGACCGACTAAGAGTTGAAATAGTATAGGCTGAATTCAAAGACAGCTAGTCGGTTTAAGAACAAAATCCAACCGACTAGTTTCACAACTAGTCCGTCGGTGATTGTTCTTTGACCGACTAACTGTAAACAGTAGCTCAGGCTGAAATGAGGCAATGATAACTAGTCGGTCTGAGAAGGATTCCTAACCGACTAGATCGTCATCTAGTCGATCGGTGAACCTTCTTTGACCGACTAATTGATCAACAGTGCCTAGGCTGAATTGAGCAAGGACATCTAGTCGGTTCAAGAGGAATTGCCGACCGACTAGATCGTCATCTAGTCGGTTGGTTCTTCTACTTGAACCAACTAAGATGCACTAGAAGCCGAGGGAAGAAGCGATAGGCTTCGGGAAAGTTTCTAATGGCTTCTAAGATAATCCTAGCTCTAAGATATGAGCGATAAGAAGATTATAATGTAAGTCCTACTCAAGGCTTAACATTCTATTCTATGAAGCTAGAAGACATTGAATTAAACATGACGAACCGTCTTCAAAGCTTCAATCTTCACTCTTGACTTCAATAATACTCCTTGAGCTTCAACGAAGCTTCAGGCACACGATCACACGTTTTGAGAAGTCTTAAGACGTCGCTTTTGATGTACGAAGTATTTTGACGACGATCTCCATAACTGCGCTCACAAAGAGTTAGTACACGATATTTATGTTTGCTCATCATCCAAAACCAAATCCGGGGAATCAATACTCAACATTCTCCCCCTTTTTGGTGATGACAAACCAACATAAATAATAATCAATAATAATGATTCAAATGAAATTTACTTACTCCCCCTGCATTGATGACACGTTAGTTCCGTATTCGATAATAATCATACGCATCAAGCAGACGAGGGAAATATAAAATATGAATCATATTATTGCAATTTAGGATCTAAATCCATTTTATATCTTAACTCCCCCTGAATCTAACATATCAAATTAGATTCACGGTAAATTGCTTTGAATTATCAATTAGCACATCGTCATTATTAATTCTCTCCCCCTTTGGCATTAGCAAAAAGAGCGGGAGGAGATCAATGACAAGATTACAATGGCTAATAAATAAAAGCATGAGAGTCTAAGAATACGACCACGGTCCAAATGACACCAAGGTAAGTAAAATGTACCAAGAAAATCAAAGCGTGCCAACGAGACCATAGTCGAAAAACGAAAAACGAAATCATCAAAACTCAAATCAATTTCACATATTGAGTTATGGAACATACTCTCCAATATCAACATTCTTAGTTAATAAAGTGCATGGAAAACAATTCTATGTTTTCATATAAAGAATTCTATTTAATCCAATAAAATCGTCGAGCGACGAAATCAACATCAGAGACAAAAATCCAATGTGAATACCAAATGTAGCATGCAAAAGTGTTATGCCAAAAATAGATAGTAATTTCATAAAAACTTATGGCATACACAATTCTAGTACACAATGACATCTAAATGCATTCAACACACATGGATATCAAATGTATATCAAATGTAAGAATATACTTACAACATTAGGCTCCCCCTACTTTGGTGCATCACTTAAGCACCATCAACTCCATTTGAATGAAAATCCTTTGCAAATCAAAGAGTTGGTAGGGTTGGTATCCCATGGTGGATTGAACCTAGAAAACACAATTCTTGGAGCTAAATTTAGATTTGTTGCTCCTTCTCTATTTCTTGAGTACCTGAAGATAAAATATCATTCCATGGTACCCAAGGACATTGGGTCCTAAGAGATTAGACCTTTGGAAGCCAAGTCCAATTGGACTTAGACTTCCCAATGAAATCATCATTATGCACGACATTCATAAAATAGGAATTCATGTAAGCTTGTTTTTCGTGCATGCTTGTGTCCTTCGGGCTCCAAATAGTGAAGATTTTGGAAGCCCTATTCCTATTGGGAGCATGCATACGTTGTTGATGTCTACGTGATGCATGTCGTGGATAAGCATATGACGGTATGATGAAATGGTGCATGATGATAGTCATTCATATAGAAATGAGGATGAACATATGCATGTGGAGGAACACGTGCATGGGTGTGTCTCACATGGTGTGCACGTGCTCGTGGATGCGGAGCATAAAAATCATCATACGTGCGAACATGTGGGATAGGATGTGTGTTCCTACGTGGCATGGTATACATGAAAGCATGACCCTTCTTTGGAGGTCCACCCAAAGTGGGTTTCTTTCCAAATGGGGTGTGTACCTAGCGGAAGCACCATTGGTAGAAGAACTACCCATGAAGTGTTTACTCCCACTAGTAGAGGCATCGGAAGTTGGCCTAACAAAGGTGGCGGACGATTTGGATGAATCTCCCATCTTATACCCCAAGCCAATGTGATGATTGGCCGGAAGTAAGTCATTTAGGATATTATCCAAATGGCCCTTACCTTTATTGAATTCATGAATTCGGCCTAATGTGCACTCATACTTCTCGGTGAGAGAATGCATAGAAGCATCCAAGGTGGACAACGTTCTGTTCGTTAACAAGACTTATCGAGCTTGTTCGTGAACATGTTCAGGAACATGTTTGTGAACACAATCAATTTTGTTCATAAACAGATTTTCAATCAAGCAAACGAACGTCAATTTTTTAATTAGGAATAATAATATTTAAACATAATTGACAATGATTAAATCAATTAAATAAAAGGATTAAATATTTGCAGTACAAAAACAAGTAAATCCAGTATAATAGCTCCATAGATCACATTACAAGCATCCATTCCAAGCATAGTAAAAAAATATAGTATTTGTCTAAATTTACCATTTTCGGTACATGTTCATTCACGAACACTTAACGAGCTTGTTCATGAACATTACTTAACGAGCTTGTTCACGAACACTTAACGAGCTTGTTCATGAACATAAATGAACGAATGCAGTTATGTTCAAGCTCTGTTCGTTTACTAACCGAGCTCTAAAAATCTGTTCAAGCTTGTTCATTAAGCTTCCTAAACGAACGTAAACGAACATGTACCGAGCTTGTTCACGAGTAGTTCGTCGAACGTTCTGTTCGTCAACAGCCCTAGAAGCATCTAAGGTGGACACTTGCGATGTGAGTGCACAAACACATGACTTGAGATTTTTATTCTCAATACTCAAAGTTGAGTTTTGAGACGTCAAATCCGTTATCACATGTTCATTCGAATCCTCAATATGAACATGCTCAAGTTGATATTTGAGATTTTCAATCTCATTTCTCAACCCTTCAACAATGGTGTCGTTGATGATGATGATAGGCTTAGGCGAGGTTTGAAGACTAGTTAGCTCATTTTTAGTCTTAATAAATCTATTAGCCAATTTAGAAAACTTACACCAAAGTTGTTCGTTAGCTAATCTAAGTTCATCCATTGTTACCTCATCGCCTTCATCCTCGCTTTCCTCGCTTTCATCGGAGGAAGTCTCTTGATCATGTTCTTCTCTTCCCATGAAGCACTTGTGTGCTTTCTCCACTTTTTCATCGTCCGACTCTCCACTTGAGGAGTCCTCGTCGGAGTCGGTGAATGTGCCGACAAGTCCTTTCTTGTACTTTCTCGACTTGTCGTACTTGGATGCCTTCCACTTCTCCTTGTGTTTGTTGAGAGGACAATCCGGCTTGATGTGTCCTAGCTTGTTGCATTTATAACACACAGGAGCGGAGGCATTAGTCGAAATAAATTTTGATTTATTCTTCAACTTACCTTTTTGAAAGAATCGGTTGAACTTCTTTGCCAAATCGGCCAAAGCATCCATGTCCAACTCGTCTTCCGATTCTTCATCATCGGTAGATGTAGATGGAGCGGCCTTGTATGCAATCGCCTTTTTCTTTGGCTCTTCTTGCTTCAAGTTTGACTTCATCTTTTCCTGCATCTTGATCTTACTGTCCTTGTGTACCTCATAAGACATCAAGGTACCCATTAGTTGTATGGCAGTATACTTACTCATATCGTTACCTTCTTCGATGGCAAAGGTACGCTTTTTCCAACAAGAAGGAAGTCCATCGATGATCTTTGAGACTTTCTCCTTTTGGGTGTAGGTTTTTCCAAGAGCCTCCAATTCGTTGGTAATGTCAACGAAGCGAGCATAATACTCCTTCATCTTCTCACCCTGTTGCATATGAAATAATTCGTAATCTTTATTTACAACAACGAGTTTGGAGTCTCTTACCCTACTCGTTCCTTCATGCAAGATGAGGAGAGAGTTCCAGATTTGATATGCACTCTTACATGTGCATATCTTGTTGAAGTATTTGGGCTCCAAAGCGCATTGCAAGACATTCATTGCCTTGGCATTGGTTACCTCCGCGGCGACCTCCGCGGTAGTCCACTTCGCGAAATCTTCTTCGGCGGGCTCGACGTACTCCTTCATCGTGGCTCTCCAAAGTGAAGTACTCCGGAGGAACGTTTCCATCCGGCATTTCCAGTACCCGTAATTGGTACCATTGAAGGAGGGAGGCCTAGTTGAGGATTGTCCTTCCAACACCGAAGAAGCACCTTCACGATTCTTGAAGACGTTGTAGTCGTTGTTTGTCATAGCTATGAACCTTGGCTCTGATACCAATTGTAATGCCCTGGGCTAGCTACTGCACACGTACTAGAGGGGGGTGAATAGTAATTTAAAATAATCAAGAGAGTTATTCCTAATTATTGTGCAAACACACAAACAACAATGCGGAATAGACTACAAACAACAAGAATAGACAATTCAAACAAAGTATGTAACGAGTTCGGATCCACCCAAGTCTCCCCGACTTATTACCGGTGATCTTACGTCCCAAACACCCGGATCCCCTCCGGATACTTGAGTTAGAAACTACTAACCCAAGATTTCCACTATGAAATTCTTGTAGAAAACCTCTACAAGACCAAATCATACACAAATGTAAATATGACTCCCACAACCCGGGCTCACACACTTTCTCTCACAACCGAGAGAAACTCTTGCAATATCGAAGTAAATGAAATAATGAAATACCTACCACAAAATCCTATGCCTTAAGTATACTTACCAATTTAGGGCAAGAATGGATTTTGAGGAAGAAGATGTCACCAAACCCTAGCTCAAAGAAGTTGACCAGCAATAGAAGCCTAGGGTGGAGTTGGTGACCTTGATTCAAGCTCTTGGCTTGGAAGGCTCACAATGGACAGAATCTCTCTTGAGGAATTTGGGCTCAAGAAGTGAGGGAGAGATTCTTGTGAGAAGAGAGAGCTTTGAAATAGAGTTGAATGGCTCCTCTTTGATTTCTCTAAGTCTCAATATAATTAGCCTTGATAGCCTTGAAGAAGCCCTTCAAGTATATATAGGATAGAGAGGAGAGAGGAGAGAAATTCGTGCAATAAATGCTCAAACGGCTCTATTCTGAAGCAGACTAGTCGGTCAAAGAAGGATCACTGACCGACTAGTTTCTTAACTAGTCGGTCGGTGATTCAACATGAACCGACTAAGAGGTTGACAGCCAATAAAGAGAATTCCAGGCGATATGAACTAGTCGGTCTAAGAAGACTTGCCAACCGACTAGTTTGACAACTAGTCGGTTGGTGAGTGTTCTTTGAACGACTAAGAGTTGAAATAGTATAGGCTGAATTCAAAGACAGCTAGTCGGTTTAAGAACAAAATCCAACCGACTAGTTTCACAACTAGTCGGTCGGTGATTGTTCTTTGACCGACTAACTGTAAACAGTAGCTCAGGCTGAAATGAGGCAATGATAACTAGTCGGTCTGAGAAGGATTCCTAACCGACTAGATCGTCATCTAGTCGGTCGGTGAACCTTCTTTGACCGACTAATTGATCAACAGTGCCTAGACTGAATTGAGCAAGGACATCTAGTCGGTTCAAGAGGAATTGCCGACCGACTAGATCGTCATCTAGTTGGTTGGTTCTTCTACTTGAACCAACTAAGATGCACTAGAAGCCGAGGGAAGAAGCGATAGGCTTCGGGAAAGTTTCTAATGGCTTCTAAGATAATCCTAGCTCTAAGATATGAGCGATAAGAAGATTATAATGTAAGTCCTACTCAAGGCTTAACATTCTATTCTATGAAGCTAGAAGACAATAAATATAAACATGACTGTTGAGTATTGGACTCCCCGTATTTGGTTTTGGATGATGAGCAAACATAAATAAATCGTGAACTAACAATTTGTGAGCGCAGTTATGGAGATCGTCGCCAAATTCACGAGAACACTCAAAGCGACATCTTAAGACTTCTCAAAGCTCGTATTCAATGCCTAAAGCTTCGTTGAAGCTTTTGGACCTTTTTGGAAGTCATGAAGATTTGATCGAAGCTTTCGAAGACCGTTCCTTAAGGTTTTATTCATAGTCTTTTAGCTTCGATTTATAGAATGTTAAGCCTTGAGTAATTCTTACATGTCTATCTTCATATCGCTCATATCTTAGAGCTAGGATTATCTTAGAAGCCATTAGAAACTTTCCCGAAGCCTATCGCTTCTTCCCTCGGCTTCTAGTGCATCTTAGTTGGTTCAAGTAGAGTCACCAACCGACTAGATGACGATCTAGTCGGTCGGCAACTCTTCATGAACCGACTAGATGTCCTAACTCATTTCAGCTCAGCCATGTCGATCAATTAGTCGGTCAAAGAAGGTTCACCGACCGACTAGATGACGATCTAGTCCGTTAGGAATCCTTCTCAGACCGACTAGTTGAGCTTGCCTCTGTACAGCCTGAGTTACTGTTTACAGTTAGTCGGTCCAAGAACATTCATCGACCGAATAGTTGTGAAACTAGTCGGTCAACATTTGTTCTTAGACCGACTAGTGTAACTTGTATTCAGCTTCGTGCATTTCACTCTTAGTCGGTCAAAGAACACTCATCGACCGACTAGTTGGCAAACTAGTCGGTTGGCAAGTCTTCTTAGACCGACTAGTTCATGTTGCCTGGAAATCACTCTTTTGGCTGTCGAGCTGTTAGTCGGTCCATGTTGAATCACCGACCGACTAGTTGATGAACTAGTCGGTCAGTGATCCTTCTTAGACCGACTAGTCTGCTTCAGATTTAGATCCGTTGGAGTTTTGAAAGCGACGTTTCTTTCCCTCTTTTCCCTTTATCCTTTAAATACTTGAAGGGGTTATTTCATAGGATCTAAGACTGTTATTTCCAGAGTTCTATTGATTCAAAAAGAGAATCTTTCAACTCTCATCTTCAAGCTCTCCCATTCTCAAGAATCTCTCCCTCACTCTTAATCCTCAAGAGAGATTCATTGATTGTGAGCCTTCCAAGCCAAGGGCTTGATTCTAGGTCATCCATCTCATCCCTAGGCTTCCATTGCTGGTCATCTTCTTGAAGCTAGGGTTTGGTGACTCTTCCTCCATCAAAATCCTCTTTGCCCTAATTTGGTAAGAAATCTCAAGGCATAGGTATTTTGTTGGTAAGCATTTCATTTCAGTTATATTTGAATTGTATACTCTCGGTTGTGAGAGGTTTTGCGTGATCCCGGGTTGTGGGATTCACGGTCATCGATTGTAGGTCGTTTGCACTTGTGAGGTTTTCGCAAGTGGTCTTATTGGAAATCTTGAGTTAGGGTTTCTAACTCAAGTATCCGGAAGGGATCCGGGTGGTTGGGACGTAGGATCACCGGGAACAAGTCGGGGAGACTTGGGTGGATCCGAACCCATTAAACCATTTGTTTGCGTTTGCATTTATTCTTGTTGATTGTTGTCTATCCGCATTATTGTTTGTTAATTGCACGATAATTAGGAATAACTCTCCCTATTATTTAAAAGTACTATTCACCCCCCTCTAGTACATGTGGAGTGGCTTCCCAGTGCATTACAATTGGTATCAGAGCCAAGGTTCAAAGCTACACATAGCCAAAGTTCAAAGCTATGACGAACAACGACTACAACGTCTTCAAGAACCGCGATGGAGCTTCTTCAGTTATGGAAGGACTATCCTCAGTCAGGCCTCCACACTTCAACGGTACCAACTATGGGTACTGGAAATGCCGGATGCAAATTTTCCTCCGGAGCGCTTCACTATGGCGAGCCACCATGACGGAGTATGTCGAGCCTTCCAAAGAAGATTTCGCGAAGTGGACTCCCGCGGAGGTCGCCGCGGAAGTAGCCAATGCCAAGGCAATGAATGTCTTGAATTGTGTGTTGGAGCCCGAGGACTTCAACAAGATATGCACATGTAAGAGTGCATATCAAATATGGAACCAACTCCTCACATTGCATGAAGGATCGAGTACGGTAAAAGATTCTAAACTCGTCGTTGCTAATAAAGAATTTGAGTTGTTTCATATGGAGCAGGGCGAAACCATGAAGGAATATTACGCTCGCTTTGTGGATATATCAAACGACTTGGAAGCTCTTGGGAAGGTCTATACCCAAAAGTAGAAAGTCGCGAAGATTATCGACGGTCTTCCATCATGTTGGGAAAAGCGTACCTTCGCCATCGAGGAAGGTAATGACATGAATAAATATATCGTCGTACAACTAATGGGTACATTGTTGTCTTACGAGGTACGCAAGGATAGTAAGATCCGAATGAAGGAAAATATGAAAGCGTACTTGAAGCAAGATGAGCCAAAGAAAAAGGCGATTGCCTTCAAGGCCGCTCCATCTACCGATGATGAAGAATCGGAAGACGAATTGGACATGGAATCCATTGCCCGTATGGCAAGGAAGTTCGATCGATTCCTCCGAGAAGGTATATCTTTGAATAAATCTAAAGTTAGTTCGACTAATGCTCCTACTCCCGTGTGTTATAAATGCAACAAGCCAGGACACATCAAACCGGATTGTCCTCTCTACAAACACAAGGAGAAGGGGAAAGCATCGAAGTACGACAAGTCGAGAAAGTACAAGAAAGGACTTGTTGGCACATTCACCGACTCCGAAGAGGATTCCTCAAGTGGAGAGTCGGATGATGGAAGAGTGGAGAAAGCAAAACTTTGCTTCATGGCTAATGAGGCAAAAGATCGAAAGTCCTCCTTCGATGATAGCGAGGATAAAAGCGAGGATGGTAGCGAGGATGAAAGCGGAGAACCTACTATTGATGAAATGAGGTTAGTAAACCAAGAAATTTGGTCTAAATTTACTAAATTAGTAGATAGATATAATAAGACCAAAGATGAACTTGTTAGCCTCCAAACCTCTCCTAAGTCTACCATCACCAACAATGACACCATTGTTGAGACACTCGCCAATGAGAAAGCAAGTTTGCTTACTCATAATGGCTTGTTGAGAAATGAGGTGAAGTCCCTCAAATCTCAACTTGAGCATGTTCTTGTTGAGGATTCGGATGAACATGTGATAGCGGATTTGACGTCTCAAAACTCAACTTTGAGTATTGAGAATAAGAATCTCAAATCACGTGTTTATGCACTCACATCGCAAGTATCCACTTTGGATGCTTCTTTGCATTCTCTCAAAGAGAAGTATGAGTGCACGTTAGGCCGTATCAATGATTTCAATAAAGGTAAGGGCCATTTGGATAATATCCTAAATGACTTACTTCCGGCCAAACACCACATTGGTTTGGGGTATAAGATGGGAGACTCATCCAAATCGCCTACCACCTTTGTTAGGCCAACATCCGATGCCTCGACGAGTGGGAGCAAACATCCCATTGGTAGTTCTCCTACCAATAGTGCTTCCACTTCGTACACACCCCCGATTGGAAAGAAACCCACTTTGGGTAGACCTCCAAAGAGGGGTCATGCATTTTTGTACTCTCATGCTATGCCACGTAGGAACACACATCCTACTCCACCGGTGCATGCTAATAATGATTTTTATGCTCCGCACCCACATGCACGTAGTCATGCTCATGCACATCCTAATGCTTATGTTCACACATCTAATCCACATGTGAATGCCTTCTCTCATAATCATCCTCATGCTTATCCACGTATGTATGCTACACCACATCATGGATCTCATGCTCATCATAATGCTATTGCTAGATCTTATGCTCCTAGGCCACATGCACCACATAGAAATCAACCTTTTGTGCATGCAACCACTAGGAAGAGGATTCCCAAAATGTACACTATTTGGGGTCCCAAGAACACTAGCGATGATGCTATGAATGTTTATGTGAAATCATATATTAATAATGTTATTTTAAATGATGATTATGTTGGGAAGTCAAGTTCCTCTTGGACTTGGTTTCCGAAGGGTTAGTTCCTTTAACCCTTCAATGCTTGGTACCATGAGTTTATGATCATGTTATGGGTACCAAGGCATATGTTTATAAAATTGATTTTGATTATATTAATTTATGGGTTACAATAATTTTTATTTCGTATTTCAAATTTGTTGTCTAACCCATTGGATCCAAAAGGATTTTTGGATACCAAAATGAAGTTTTCTAGGTTCAATCCACCGTGGGATACCAACCCTACCAACTCCTCGATTTGCGAAGACTTTCATTCAAACGGAGTTGATGGTGCTTAGGTAATGCACCAATGTAGGGGGAGCTTAATGTTGTAAGTATGATATTACATTTGGTATCCATGAGGGTTGAATGCATGCTTGGTTAGAATCTATTTCTTTACATTGGTATCATTTTGTTTCTCCTAACATGATAGAATTGTGAATGCCATAAATGCTTTGAAATTCATATCTATTTTTGGCATGACATATTTTTAAAAGTTATTATGATGATTTTCGTATTACTTTTATCACCTTGTCACTTCTCATCGCACACTTCACTTAGTTTTGATGTGCTTTTACTTTATGTTCATTTTCGATCGATATTGTGACATTTGATATTCTATGATGTGCACCACTCTTCTGATGGTTCATTCCTTTATGCACATTTTATGTATGTCTCTGATATTGATTTCGTCGCTCGACGATTTATTTTGATTCAATAGCTTTAGTTGTATGAAAACATAGAATTGTTTTCCATGCACTAAAATAGCTATAAATGTTGATATTGGAGAATAAATTCCTTTCATCAATACGTGAATTTACAATTGATATTTTGATGACTTCATTTTTCGTTTTTTTCGACTAAGGTCTCTTTGGCACACCTTTAATATGTTTTGGTATTTTACTTTGGTGTCATTGGACCGAGGTCGTATTCTTCGACTCCCATGATTCATGTATTATTTGGCCATGATCTGTTATCATTGACTTCCTCCCGCACTTTTTGGATTATGCCAAAGGGGGAGAGATATAATAATGGCATGTGCTAAATGATAGTTTATCATGAATCTAATTTGATCTAATTTGATATGTTAGATTCAGGGGGAGTTAAGAAAATATAGATGTACTTCAAATTCGATAAATGGATTTGTATTTTTATTATTCTCGCCTGATTTATGCATATGTTTATTATTTCATATGGAACTAATGTGTCATCAATGGAGGGGGAGTAAGTAAATTTCATTTAGTACATTATTATTGATTATTATTTATGTTGGTTTGTCATCACCAAAAAGGGGAGAATGTAGAGTATTGGACTCCCCGTATTTGGTTTTGGATGATGAGCAAACATAAATAAATCGTGAACTAACAATTTGTGAGCGCAGTTATGAAGATCGTCGCCAAATTCACGAGAACACTCAAAGCGACATCTTAAGACTTCTCAAAGCTCGTATTCAATGCCTAAAGCTTCGTTGAAGCTTTTGGACCTTTTTGGAAGTCATGAAGATTTGATCGAAGCTTTCGAAGACCGTTCCTTAAGGTTTTATTCATAGTCTTTTAGCTTCGATTTATAGAATGTTAAGCCTTGAGTAATTCTTACATGTCTATCTTCATATCGCTCATATCTTAGAGCTAGGATTATCTTAGAAGCCATTAGAAACTTTCCCGAAGCCTATCGCTTCTTCTCTCGGCTTCTAGTGCATCTTAGTTGGTTCAAGTAGAGTCACCAACCGACTAGATGACGATCTAGTCGGTCGGCAACTCTTCATGAACCGACTAGATGTCCTAACTCATTTCAGCTCAGCCATGTCGATCAATTAGTCGGTCAAAGAAGGTTCACCGACCGACTAGATGACGATCTAGTCGGTTAGGAATCCTTCTCAGACCGACTAGTTGAGCTTGCCTCTGTACAGCCTGAGTTACTGTTTACAGTTAGTCGGTCCAAGAACATTCATCGACCGACTAGTTGTGAAACTAGTCGGTCAGCATTTGTTCTTAGACCGACTAGTGTAACTTGTATTCAGCTTCGTGCATTTCACTCTTAGTCGGTCAAAGAACACTCACCGATCGACTAGTTGGCAAACTAGTCGGTTGGCAAGTCTTCTTAGACCGACTAGTTCATGTTGCCTGGAAATCACTCTTTTGGATGTCGAGCTGTTAGTCGGTCCATGTTGAATCACCGACCGACTAGTTGATGAACTAGTCGGTCAGTGAGCCTTCTTAGACCGACTAGTCTGCTTCAGATTTAGATCCGTTAGAGTTTTGAAAGCGACGTTTCTTTCTCTCTTTTCCCTTGATCCTTTAAATACCTGAAGGGGTTATTTCATAGGATCTAAGGCTGCTATTTCCAGAGTTCTATTGATTCAAAAAGAGAAGCTTTCAACTCTCATCTTCAAGCTCTCCCATTCTCAAGAATCTCTCCCTCACTCTTAATCCTCAAGAGAGATTCATTGATTGTGAGCCTTCCAAGCCAAGGGCTTGATTCTAGGTCATCCATCTCATCCCTAGGCTTCCATTGCTGGTCATCTTCTTGAAGATAGGGTTTGGTGACTCTTCCTCCATCAAAATCCTCTTTGCCCTAATTTGGTAAGAAATCTCAATGCATAGGTATTTTGTTGGTAAGCATTTCATTTCAGTTATATTTGAATTGTATACTCTCGGTTGTGAGAGGTTTTGCGTGATCCCGGGTTGTGGGATTCACGGTCATCGATTGTAGGTCGTTTGCACTTGTGAGGTTTTCGCAAGTGGTCTTATTGGAAATCTTGAGTTAGGGTTTCTAACTCAAGTATCCGGAAGGGATCCGGGTGGTTGGGACGTAGGATCACCGGGAACAAGTCGGGGAGACTTGGGTGGATCCGAACCCATTAAACCATTTGTTTGCGTTTGCATTTATTCTTGTTGATTGTTGTCTATTCCGCATTGTTGTTTGTTAATTGCACGATAATTAGGAATAACTCTCCCTATTATTTAAAAGTACTATTCACCCCCCCTCTAGTACATGTGCAGTGGCTTCCCAGGGCATTACAATGACGAACCGTCTTCAAAGCTTCAATCTTCACTCTTGACTCCAATAATACTCCTTGAGCTTCAACGAAGCTTTAGGCACACGATCACGTGTTTTGAGAAGTCTCGAGACGCCGCTTTTGATGTTCATAGAATTTTGGCGACGATCTCCAAAACTGTGCTCACAGAGAGTTAGTACACGATATTTATGTTTGCTCATCATCCAAAACCAAATCCGGGGAATCAATACTCAACAATGGCAAGTGTAGTACGTAAAGTAGTGGCATGGCAAGTGTAGTGTGTAAAGTAGTAGCATGGCAAGTGTAGTACGTAAAGTAGTGGTGTGGCAAGTGTAGTGTGTAAAGTAGTAGCATGACAAGTGTAGTGTGTAAAGTAGTAGCATGGCAAGTACGTAAAGCAGTGGCATGACAAGTGTAGTACGTAAAGTAGTAGCATGTCAAGTGTAGTATGTAAAGTAGTGGCATGACAAGTGTAGTGTGTAAAGTAGTAGCATAACAAGTGTAGTGTGTAAAGTAATAGCATGTCACTTTTATTAAGGCGGGAACATGGCATTTCTACTAAAAGGGAAATAACAGCAATCTCAAATGTTCAATAGTTGGCAGATTAATTAAAGGAAATCTATAGCAGTTTTAAATGTTAGCATGTCCGATATATCCATTTCAATCTTATTCAAAGGTGTGTGCAAGTTCGTGAGTATGGCCCCCGTCGTTAGACGAATAGTAAGTGAATCCACCTTCAAGTGCCCCTGAAGGCGACCCGTTTACTACCGGCTAGTGACCGGAAACCCAACCCCACCCACGTGTACTTAGTTTGGACCACGAGCCAGATATGGCCAACCGAGCCATCAGGAGTTATAGTGCTGGCACAAGCCAGAGTAGCCAAACATGCATTTTTATGATTTGTCAAACAGGCCGCAAGTTCTATGATTTGCCAAACAGGCTAACAAGTCTGTGTGTAGCCAACCGGCCAACAAGTCTATGTTGTGTCTTTTGCTATCAATTAACATGTCCACACACACGCACACGCACAGGCATATATCTTGCAATGCACAAAAGTAACATATGCAGTTTCAAATGTAACGATAATTAAACGTAGAGAAAAAAGCACAACTTGCATATCAGAACATCTCAGTTTAACCAATTAAATGCAACAGTTATAAGATAGGTAAAGATGTACACTTGCAAAACAGAATATCTCAATTTAAACAATCAACTGCAGCGGTTATAAGACATGTAAAAATGTGCACTTGCTTGTTATAGATGATTTCGGGTGTCCAAGCAGATGTAGCAAGGGGCGTGGTTATTTGTGTCATTAGATAACGATATTTATTATAATTAACAAAACGTGCTGAAAGTAAGAATTAACGAACATGTCACGGAAGCTAATTTTCTTGTTATTGTTCTAAACTAAGGTATATCAAATTATATGCTGTTGGGTCACATTTTTAGTCAAGAATGCTGTGATGGTAGTTTCACGTGTTATTTCACGTGTAGATTTTTAGTTATACAACTTTACGTGAAAAATGCTAAATGAACACCTAGCTTCAAAAATTCACTATAAATCGTACACTAGCCCGATTTAAGTGATTTTGGTGTTGTTGGGTTCGTTTTGATGGATACTACATTACGGTGATGACGGTTCTCTGTTTTGGCTAAACATATTAATGAATTAAACCTATTGTGAGTTAAACACAAAATTAAGTTAATCCCTAAATTAGGTTCGTACGATTTTATTAGGGTCTCAGGCTAGGGTGGTGTTTATATGGTGTTACATTAACATGGTACGCCTTATTAATTTAATATTTTAATACTCTCACATTATTTACAGTTAACAACATGCTGAAATAACCATGAACATTCAAATAACACTAATTAGCAATTAAGTAACATTAACTAAGTTAATCTCATGGTTTATCATGGTATTAAATATCACACCTACTATACCCACTATTACTAAGTTTGACTAAGGGTAAGTATAATAATAACATGTTATTATCATATCTCTTTATTGCACCCTCTTATCTCTTCCCTCTGTCTCCTGCTCTTCTCATCTCTTTCTTTTTTTTTATTTTTTTTCGTTTTCAAATGTTTGCAGCAAACATTGCGCAAGGGGAGGGGGGCCTTACTTGCGCGCGGGGGAGGGCTTACAGGCGGACGAGCTGCGTCCCGGCGGGCGGACGGCCGCTTCGGCGGCGGCGGACGACAGCTGAAGGCGACGGGCGGCGCGGCTGCTCCACGGAGGCTCACGCGGCGGTGCGCAAGAGCTGGGCACGTAGGAGCTGGGCACGAGAGGAGGCTAGTGGTCGGCCAAGGGCAGGAGGAAGAGGAAGGGGAAGAGGAAGAGGTTGATGTTTGGTTTGAGTTTTCAGATTTAAAACTATGTTTGATCTCTTCCTTTTTGACTCTGAAATTTGGGTATTGGATCTGAAATCTTGTGTTTTCAGATTTGGATTTTGGGAAGAAAAGATTGGGAACTGATTTGATGATGGTTGTTTTGATTTGAAGTCTCCTCTGCTTCAAATTTTCAGTTTGTGTGATTTTGATTTTGGGAAGAATTCGATTAGGGAATTGATTTTGGGACTGATTGAAATTTGGAAAGATTTGCAGAGGAAGAACGATGCTCAGTTTAACCTCCTGCTGTCGTTGGGATTACTGTTATAAGTACATTAGGGGAACAGCTTGAAGGAGGTAGCTGGAGGTGGGGAGAACACTTCAAGTGGATGTTGGATCTGAACTGCCCCCAAACGGTGGAAATCAATGTAGGTTAATTAATTAAAATCTGATTAGTGGTAATTAATTATGATTAAGTTAATCAATATTTGATTAGGGTTAATTTAATTAGGGTAAATAATTAGTGTAATTAATTAGTGTTAAAAATTTATTAATCGTGCCATGGAAGAAATATAAAGAGATAGACGCGCTCGCATCGCCGCACAAAAAAACTCGCGCACAAAAATATCCGAACGATCAAAACAAAAATACGGACACACGCAACAATCGTACGCCTCGAAATACCGGCCTTTACAGGAGACCAAAGATCTCAGCAAAGATCTCTCCTATTCATAACCCTATTCATAACCGTGTATATTTTTTTTACATTTAAAAGGATTTTTTAAGAATTTTTTAAGAATTTTTTATTTTTTTATTTTTTATTTTTTTAATTAATACGCCCAGCCCGCTCAGTCAAGGCCCGCTCAGGCAACGGCATCAAATAACCACAGAGCGGTGCTCGCCAGGGTTCCTCTGCTTTTTATTAAACGCCCCAAATCATCGACTCTTTATCTTCAATCAGAAAATTTCCAAGGAAAAAAAACAAAAAGAAACCCAGCCATGAACGAGAGCTTCCAGGACCGCGTGAAGAGGCTCTTCGGAACGAATCTCTTCGAGACCGTCCCCAAGAGCTCTTTCCCGACATCGTCGTGGTCCGTCGCCGTCGGCGAGGTCGAGCGCCAGGAGTGGATCCGCGACCGAGGGGATCGGCACGACCGGGAGGACGATCCTTGCTCGTCGGCGTTCTACGACAAACACGGCTGCTTGTATAAGAATCGGAAGAGCAAGAGGGACAAGCAGCGGGAGTTCGAGGGCGATCTCGGCGATCTGGGCGACGATGAGGCGGAGGACGATGAGGAAGAGAGGGAGAAGGGAGGTCAGTTTGGTGATGCGGATCGAGAGGAGGAGGAGATTCGGTCTTCGGTTGGGCGAGATCCAACCCTAGATAACGAGGTTTGTGTCTTTTTTCCGAAATTTGCATGCCTTTCGTGTCTTTATATTTTGATTTTTGCTTTGAAATACGTCGAGATTGGACTGATTAGTATCCCCCAATCATGAAGTGATGCAATGTCTTTTAACTTAAATGTAGTTGCTTACTAGTGGGTTGTCATAGCCATGTCTTCCCTAGATTGATTGTTCTTCCAGCTTTTAAAATTGTCTTGATTTAGGGTTTTGTTTCCACTGGGAAATAATTTATATGTATGTTCCCCCTATGTATCATGTTGTTTTGTTTGGAAACAAGGAAAAATTGCATGGATAAATAGTACTGCATAATTGTATGGCAGTTGCATAACTAAAAATTGTAGGTTTAGTGAGTTATTATGCAGTTAAAAGAGATATATGTGCTGGTGGAAGCTGATTGGAGTTGCTTTTATCTTTTGTTACTATTGTGTAATGCAGTAATGGTGTCTCCAAAATGATTTAGTGATTGTTACCACTCAAGGCTTAAATTGAAGATTTAGGAATAGGATTATCAAATTGTATATGGCATGGAAGGTGGAAGTGAATGTTGTGGCTTTTATAGGGATCTAGTGCATATGGGGGATGATCATTGTAAGATGATGAGCCGTTAGTGAATAAAATTGAAGAGAGGGAGCTAGGAATATATCAAGGATTGACAGACATTTTCAAACTAATAAGATTTGAGAATTATGAAACTTGTGACCATGTGTTGCTTCTTGTAATGCTCGATTGATTTTGTTTTTCATAAGCATGGATTCCTGTTTTTCATTTTTGAGATAGGTCTTGCGTGTGCATTTTGCAGCTGCGACCATAGTAGAATTTGTGAAGCGTAAGCTTTGCAGCATTGTCCTTGGTTTAATATCTCATTCTTGCATATCCATGAATATCATGCTTCCTTATCTTACAGCATTGTCCTTGGTTTAATATCCATCCTCGCTCATGCTCCTATCCACCCCTAGTGCAGTCCTTAATATTCTTACTAAATGATATGCCATCTTTGTTTGTATTATAGAAGTCTACTACCAGTGCAACACATTAGTTTTTCCTGAGTTCTTATGCTTGAAATTTGCTTTCCTATTTACCTAGTTTTGAGATATTGGTTTTGATCTGGGTATCCACGGACGATTTGAAGTATTGGTATCGGATGTATTGGAAGTATTATGTGATGCATATTGGAAGTATCAGACTTATTGGTATCTTTACGAATCGGTGAACATGATTGTTAGCTAAATTTCATCTCTATTATCAGGGATAGTATCTTCTCTTTTTCTAGTACACTCCATCGACATATTATTTTCGAATTATCTAATCAGTTCAGCTTTGATTTTTTGTTTTAGAGTTTAATATATTAGCCACATGCTATAGTCAAAACAACATGATACCGTACATCTTGCAACACTTGAAGAGTTTCACTTGGTATTGATAAAGATGGATTTGTTTTTGTCCCTGCTACAACTTTGATCCGAAATTGCCAATATGTATTAACTCTTTGAACTTTTGTTGATAGTTGAATAATTTTTTTAATAGTTATATCAAATATAGTAGAATTTCAAATTTTGATAATTCAAATCTTGAATCTCTTCTTATATTAGTGTTTTTATTTACTATCGAACATATAAGTTAGTTTCGGATGGATCATATTGACATGATTGAAATCGATGTAGATGATATGAATCAACAATCAACATTGGCCGAGATGTCAAACATTGCTATTTACTAATTTTTAATTGTATTTTCCAGCATTGTGCATGATCTTTGTTTCTGTAGCCTAGTCTATAACTGCTAATTGTACAATGGGGCCAAATTATATTTGTCAATATTAAAATTGATTTTATAGATATATACTTCTACACTGTTCTACAACTCTCAACATGGTTCATGTATTTGGTGATATTTATACTTGCATAGGTGTATCAACTAACCATAAGATAGGGTTAGGTAGGGAGGAGGAGGATTTAGACTATAAGTGGTCTTTTATATTGTGGTGGCTGAATTTTTTGTAAGCTTCTATGGATTTCCTCCCTCCCTCCCTCCACCCAACCTCAAAAAAAAAAAAAAAAAAAAAAAACCAACCAAAGCTTATTGATATAATGCAATCCATCTGGTAAAGACTTTTATATATGTTTATGATGTAGAGAGTGATATGCAGAACTGAAAGATGTAAGCCGAAGAGTTTTTTTAATTTGATGAATTTGTAGAAAAGAATTAGATTGCTCGAGAGCAATAGCTCTTCATGTTTATATGACATGTCTTTATGTTAAAGTAAACTGAATAGGCTTGGTTGAATATTTGGTCTTTAGTCACAAGGGGTTCAGAAGAACAAAGTTAATTGGGAACAAATTTTGCTCAAGCTAGTTAAGAGGAACAACTGTATAACTGAATATTTGCATCGCCCAAACAATTGGAAATTTGTGAATTTCAAGTTGAAGTGGTAGTTTCTTCTGTTATATAATATTATAATTACACATGTGAAAGGGAGGAAAACCATATTAGCAGCATAGCCCCTTGGATTGTCCCAACTGAACTTACCCTGTGTGAGATATTTTATTTAAAAATGTTTACGTTATAATTAATTTTGGTTATTAATGTTCATCATTTATGTCTCTCTGTGGACAGGTAGGTGGGTGGGTGGTGGTGTGTGCTTTTACTTGTCTTTTTTACTTTGTTGGGTGGGTGTTTGGGGTTCAATTTCTAGCTAATTGTTGATGATTATATTAATGTGTCTCTCTTTTCTTGGGTATATTTTACTAGATGCATCTAATAATTATGGTCCCCTCAATGTGCGTCTGTTTACTTGGGTCTATTTTTATAGATGCATCATATGATCACCTCATCGCAACTCATAGAAATACCTTCACTTGACATTTTCATAGAAAGTCGTTCTAGCAATATTAATTTTTTATGTGGTGTTTTCTGTCGTAAATGCAAAATTACTTTATTTTACTGTGGGTATGCAACGTTGGATGGACATAGACATGCTCATGGCTATGAAATGCTGGATGGACACATAGATGCTCATCCAGAGACTATCTGACACAACATTGATGCACAACAATGCTTCAAAATACAAGCATCACAGAAGTATCGTGCCCGATACGTGTCCCATGTGTCTGTCATAGGTAGAGCCTAGCGACTTGCCCAATGGTGGAAATCTTTTGCTAATTGTTTTTTAGTGTTTTTATTTCTTTTCCGCTCTATTTGCCTCATTATAAGATCTGCTTTTCCATCTAAATTAACCAGCCAATGTCTTGTACTTTATACATTCTGATGGTTTCCCAGGAATTCCAATCTTTAGATGGCAACGTCACCATTTGAATTTTTACTGTTAATTTCCAAAATTACATATCGGCTGCTTCATGTGATTGACATTTCTAATCTTCCAGGAAGAGGAGGATGAAAATGACAAAGCAGCTCTATGCAGAGAAAATACTGGCGACCGTGTTTACATGAAGGATGTCAAGAATCAAGGCCCTTACATGTACTACCATGCTGTAGTTCCCGATTTTCTCGATGAACCATCTGATGACGCCCCCTATTTCAATAGGGATCCACGCGCTGATCACTGCGCCGCAGGTACGAGGATTAAAGAAGACATGAATGCTGCTGTAAGCTGCCCTCCTCTGCCACACCGCAAGAGCACCGGGCCCTCCAGCAAGTTGCCGGTGAAGATATCCGAGAATGACATCAGTGTAAAGCCTATTTTGAAAAGGAAGGAGGCTCAGGTCGACCCAAAGCCAAAGAAACGAGTCAGATTTGATCCCGAGTATATAAATGACCATGATGAGGTTTCTGAAGAACCCCAAGATGTCCATATGCTCCGTAAATCTCTGGAGACTCCAGCGTCTGAAGAATCTGCTGGTATTCCTGACTACCTGAGGAATCCTTCAAAATACACGTGTTACTCTTTTGACTCGTCGGAGGGCGGTGATGAAGATTTCCGGAACTTGGTGAAGAGATATGAGCCGGATGATTTACAGCCTGAATATCATGTAGAGCTTCCAAAGTCTGTAACCTTTACGCCTCGCAAGAAGTCTGTTGACGCAGTGACCGTGGATGATATCCCCATGAACCCCCAGGAACAAGGTGCAGCTTCGGGGTGCTGTGGGGGCATGGCAGCAGGGGAGGCAAATGAAAGTGGTGCTTTTGAAATGGATGAAGATGATGGAGAAGGCCCATCGGCTGACGCAAATATCGGTACCCGTAGAGGCCGGCAATATCGACCAAAGTCCTCATCAGACGATTCTAGCTAACTGATCAAGTGGGATTTGGAAACTGTCCTGTGGAGATGATCACACGACATGGCTTATGTTATTATGAATTATGAAATGAGCAACTGTTATGCGTAGTAGCAGGGAATGAGAACAGGATTGAAATACGAATCCTCTTAATTGTATCTCTCTTCAGCAGTAAGCGGCTTTGTGCTGGATTGGTTTGGCTGTCGAGTGTTATTTTCGGTGAAGGGGTTCGAGTTGAAACGACAATTTATATGAACATGTGTGAGAATTTGTAATCGTAAACAGCAACGTACAGAACATCATAATACTCGGATGTAAACAATCAGATGATACTCACACCAAACAGCACAATGAAAGATGAGCATCGTTATGACTTCCTGGTATATATTTTTGTATCTTCCCATTTTTCTCAATAACTCGGAACTATAAAAGCAGAAGGCCAATCTTTAACACTATAAACCCTGATATCTGCATGCTCATATATCCATCTGTAGGTTGTTACTCTGACAAACAATAGAAAGAAGAAGAAGCTGTACATCAAGCCAACAGGTCTGAAAATTGCTCGATTGTGAAAGGCAGCTGCAGAAATCCAATCTCCTGCAGGAGTCGATCACTAATCTCTACGACCGGCTACAACTTATCAGCGACTCTTCCAAGCGCATCCGCTACTCTGCTGAGAACGCCAAGCAAGCCATCGGTCTGCTCCTTTCTCAGCTCCCTGTCCAGTTGATTGTTTACGTTTTGAGCTTCCAACTGGGCTGTCAGCATTCTGCTGTTTCTCTCGAGCACATCGATCAGCCGACTCTGCAGGCTCGCATCCGCATACCCATCTTGCGACATCCTTCTTCGCTTGCGCGCTTCTTGGGATGATGAGGCCTCCTTGTTCTCTGGGTTTTCTGCTGGTTGTTTACCTCTCTGTATGCCTGATGGTTGTCGTTCTGTATATAAGAGAATTAGGAAAAATTGTGTCAACGAGACGGTACTTGGCAAATACCGATGCTATGCTGCAATCCCCTTCAGATCTCAAAAGAGAAATGGCGTGTAAGAACTTTTGAAAGACCTCGAATCTTAAATTTTCACATCATTTCCGTTGTTTTCGAACTATTATCCCTAGCTAATGCATGTATTAAATTTTATATATCCTGCTGTTCCCCCTGATATCTTATCGATGGCTTATTATTACTGTAAATGATATTTGGGCTGGGCCTACCGTCGCTGGGACCTAGCCAAAGTTGACGGTGGGGGCCTACCGTGTCCAAATCTAAAAGCTACACGTGTTCTCAGGGACAGCCCGCAAGCATCTTGTGAGGTCAGCCCGACCAATCTACCGATACAGTTCTGCAAGATAGACATGCACTCGCTGACTCAGGTCGGCAAGCAAGATCTGCACAAGGACGACCTTAGGGTATACACCCGAGGTCGGCTCCTTCAGAAGCAACGATATACAAGGATGAACTTAGCAGTACACGCCCGAGGTTTACTCTTTGAGTCGCATCCCCATCGAAAATCTACCCATTTGGCGGGGTCGGCCAATCACAACCATCCCGCAGGATTAGGAGGCACGATTCTCTACAGACGTTCATCCCTATCTCTCCATGCAATTGCGAGCGGATGTCATTCAAATCCATCGACCAGCTCGCAAAGCAGCCTGCCCGATCTTTGGGAGGCGGTTATGCCAGAAGGTCCAAGATCCTTGTAACTCCGCGTCTGTTACAATGGCAGATCTGGGACTCCTAACTTTGCCTAATGTGACAAAATTACCACCATCTCTACATAAACATCAAACAACCTCATCAGCAGGTACACAATCTCGTATGCCAAAACCTACCACATACCTCTTTTCTTTCTACTTGATCTAACTTACGCATCGGAGTGGAATTGGAGCTCCACCTTTCGATACTTTGATGCTCTTCTCTCTCTTTTAGGCACCGGAGAAGGAGGTTGGCCCTGACGAAATCCTGATCAGGCTCCCTGTTGTGAATTTACACATATAATTTGGCGTTAGAGGAATGGCCTTGTGCAGAACTCTTGTTGCATAGGCTCTCAACTCAGCTTCCACTTCAGCATCTTTTTCAGCATCATACTTTCCAATGGCGAATGGTAGAAAGAACGTGGGTGGTGAGCCCATCGTTGCGGCTGAAATAACCCATACCATAGAGGACGTCCAACCTGCTGGTGGCCCGGCTCCACAAGTTCATGTCGTCCCCATAGTGGCTGATTTCCAAGCTCTCGTGGCGGAGCTCCGCGAGATGCGAGAAAATGAGGACCGACAATTCAAACATACCGAAGCTCTGCAAGAGATACCATGGAGCTGGCCTGTGAAAGGATATACTATGCCTCATTGGAGAGTTTTAGCCATGAGACGCCTTCCTTCAAGAGGGAGCGCATTGAAGACGAAGACACTAGGGAGACACAGAGCTCCAGTAGCGACGAAAGGTCAGCGAGAGATGATCGAGAGCATCACAAGAACAAGCTGAAGGCTTCCACTAGACGACGCCCCAAAGGTGCTATGACCACCACGGACGAGGATCTACACACCTATCTGCAAGGAAAGAAAGACGAAAACTTGTTGAGTATAACATTCGATGATCTCTTGGTTGATGCGAACAAACCTTGCCAAGCTCAATAAAGAATTCTACACTTTAAAGAAGTTATGCATTCTTCTACCTGCCAAAGACCCCAGCCCAGGCTAGGGCCCGCTAAGACCCAATGGTTCAGGCATAGAGACCTGAGGGTCCAACATCGACACCTGGCACTCGACTCAGGTCGTGCTACATCTAAACAAGGCCCATGCTCAAGCTGGGGTGATTCTAGGAGAATATTACATATTTGTCCCCCCATTTATGTGCATTTTGTGTATATATTGTATTCATTTTGGCTTTGCAACGTGCATTTTGATAAGATCATCTAATTTTGGAGATTATTGTCTAATTATGCACAAACTATCATATTTATGGCTTGTTGTTGTCTTCTTTTAATTTTCAGGTGAAGAAGGCAATTGTCTAAGTCTAACAACTATTTTTCCATATTTTTCTAAGCTCAAGGCCATTTTCTATATTTTTTTGGAAGGCAACAATTGATAGTACCTAGTACGGGGCTGAAAGCTGAGCTTCAGGCGCCTGATCCTCTTCCAGACGGCTGAGCCAGTTGGCACCCAAACCATTTACGTCGATTGTCCCAGGCCGCTGATGGAGATCAGCTAGGCATTTGACTGCCCATCACATGATACTTAGGACACCCCAGACGCATGTGCCACTGCACCAGGCGGCTGGCAAACTCGACCAATGTTTGATACATCAAGCGTCTGGAGCCACTACACCAGGCGGCTGGCAGACTTGATTTCTGGTTATTTCTGGCGATTTTCCAGCCGAACTTAGTACATTTTAAACCGTTGGATCTTGTAAATAAGGGCCATGATTTAAATGGGGTTTGGGTAGTATAAATTGGAATCCTTAGGGCTTACTGTAAGAATCTTTGGAGGATCTAAAACTTGGAAAAGCCATTGGAGGCTAAGGTTTGGATGAGCTCAAGAGAGGGTTTGAAGGCTTCTTCTTCTTCAAACATCTGCAAGATCACACACACACACACACACACACACACACACACACACACACAGGAGGGATCAAATAACCCCACAAAAAACCTAGCAAAAAGTCTATGCCCCCTCTATTTTTACGGAAGATCTGAACCGTTCATCTTGATATCCACCCTCGAAAACACAGACTAACCAATTTTCAGCCCAATCCCATGTATTTTACCCGTTCATCAACCCCTCACAAAAGTTTTGTTCATGCGAAACCGTTAAATTTGGGTCGGATTGATGAACGAGCAAAACACATGTGATCGGGATGAAAATTGGTGGGTCCGGGTTTTAGAGGGTAAAGATCAAGATGAATGGTTCGGATCTTTCGAAAAGATAGGAGGTCATAGATTTTTTCTAGGGGTTTTTTGGGGTTATTTTTAGGGGGTTATTTGATCCCTCGTCATATTTTTTTGAAAGGTAAGTGTGTATCTGTATTAATATCAAAACATATGACTATACAAGTAACATTGAGGGAGGGTAAGGAGGGCATAAAGAGAGGGAGGGGATATGGCACAAACACTGTCACCCACCACTAACCAATTCCAATCCATCCATCCATCCATCCATCAATGAGGCAAAGAATATACAAGTATAGCAAACCCAAAGAGGAGACTGAAAAGGCGCATGAGACCAGAAAAATGGGGGCTCAGTCTGGCGCCACATCAAAAAAACCCCAATTGGCGTAGGGGACGCTATTGGGGGATAGTCTCTATCGACCTTGCAGAGTGCCAATCTAACATCCGCAACCATATCCTCAAAAAATCTTGGTCTTGGGGGAGCAAACCCCCTCAAAGATCCGCCTATTGTGCTCCTTCCAGATGTGCCAAACCATGTCAACCAAAGCAGTCCTGGCAAGAGAACCCAGGGAGTTGTGCTTGTTGAAAGCGTCAAGGAAATAGTTGTTGAGTATTGGTGTTATATACCAATCTTATTTTGATGATGATCACAACATTATGTTGTTGCTAATGACTCTCATGTTTTAGTCTCTCAGTTTTATTTCAAGAATATCTTTCTTAGAGACTAATCACTTGGTGCAAGGATGGACATCAAGTGGAGAAGAGCCAATGCTTGGACTCAAGGAGTGCCAAAGCTTGGAGATGATGGAGAGCAATCAAGGCATCAAGATTGAAGACTTAGACTCTAAGAAAATCATTGTAATCCATGTAATTTACTTTATTGCTTTCTCTCTTTTTTGAGTCTAGGATTAATATAATGCCTTGTTAGATGGTTTACTCATTCATGCATATGCATTTAACCATCTTAGTGAGCCTTAGGATTATCATAGAATTCAACCCAATAGGTTCACACTGTCCAAAGACTCATTTGGAGTCTCTGGCTTTCCATCAGTCGCCTGCTGAAGGAAACACAGTCGACTGGGTGATTTCCAGTCGCCTGTAGATCCTTCTACAGTCGCCTGATATGCACAGCTCAAGTTAACATTTCAATTGACTCAAACTTGAGCTTTACGCACAATCGGCTACTGGTCAGTTTACAGTCGCCTTTATATTTATAGTCGCCTATAGATTGGTCATCAGTCGCCTGTATAGCGTAAGTGCATTCTCTGCATCTCTCTGTTGTTTCTCCAACTTATACAGCAGACGAATGATTATGGTTTTACAGTCGCCTGACTAATAGACAGTCGATTGTATTATTGACATCAGTCGCCTGTGTGCTTAACTGGAGAAAGAGTGCAGCTCTCTGTTTTATTCCATCCCCTGCAGCAGTCGCCTGCTGAAGGATTAACAGGCGCCTGTCCTGTTTATAGTCGACTGTATCGACTGTATCAGTCGACTGTCCTGGCTCAGATTATAGCCGTTGGATATTTTCTAGCCATTGATCAGTCGACTGTCTTTTGATCAACAGTCGACTGTTCCTATCATTTTTGCCTAGTTTCTAGCCGTTGCAGAATTGATTCTTTGGCTGTTTTATTGGGTTTTGGGGTATGATATAGGGTTCATATATATATATATATATATATATATATATATATATATATATATATATATATATATATATATATATATATATATGAGTGTGCTGCCATCTCTTATACTTCTTGATGCTATTGAATATCTCAAGAGATCCATAAGCAACTCACAAACTCCCTCTATTCCCTCTCAAGAGCTCTCATTCATCTTCATGCATTGAAGTCCAGCTCAAGGGAATTCATCCAAGTGCTCTCAAGCATATCTCAACACTTGAAGATCCTCTTCCATGCCTTGCATCCATTCATGAGTAAGCATATCAAGGCATAGGTAAGAGTATTAGTGATTCTCTGTGTGGGAGTCTTGATCCTCGTGTAGGATTGGTTGGGTCCTTGTGTAGGGCATAAATCCTCTTTGTGGGGTATCTCCTTGTGAGATTTGTATTCACTTCTCTGTGTGGGATTATAGTGAATATTGGTGTGGCTGGATGGACCCAAGTTTGGGGAACCAGGGTAAAACTTTGTGTTTACGTTTGAATTGATTGTGCCTTTTAATTTCTCTTGCATTTATAATTCCGCATTTGCAAGTTAAATTTTAATTGGACAATTTTATTGCCATTACACTATTCACCCCCTCTAGTGTGTATTGTTAGTATTGCAAGGGTAAGACGATCCTTACAATAGTACCCCACCTCAAGTATGTCGCTAGGGGGTGCTCATCACCCCAAGTTTAAGGAAACACATATGGAGGAGGTAACCTGAATAGCTGCACCCAAAGAATAGATGGTCAATGTCTCATCCTTGCCGTCATCACAAAGGGTGCAGAGTGTAGGAATGGCAATATTCCAGGGCGGGGCAGGTATTTAACTACCCAAGCTTGCACCAGCTAATCAAAGTATCTCTGGTGAGAAGCTTTCCACGGAAAGCACGGAGCAGAGTAATAGCCATCTTTGGGATGTGCCCACGAAACTAGATGATTCTATGGTAAGGAAAGAGTGGCCTGTAGGAGCTCGTTCCCTCCCACGCCTCATGATAGGTACAAGTGGGACTAGACCCCCAAGACCAGTGGTCCGCACCAGGTTGAACAGAGACCTGCTGTAGGAGGGGGAGGATATCAGAGATGGTAGGGTCTTCTACCTATCCATTAGCAGTCAGTAGTCACTGACACTCTTCAGGGAGTCGCCAGGGGGACGATGAAGGAATCCCGAAGAGGCCCGCAGGGCAGCCAGTTATCATGCCAGAATAAAGTGGTCTCACATCCCTGATGTTGCGCTTGATAAGTTTCTGAGAGATTCTGCTGCAGTTGAGGATGAATTTCCAAGTACCAGAGTGTGTGGCCTTAGGCTTAGCAAGATAAAAATTCCAACTGTCAATATGTCACATCCATCCTCACATATATATATATATATATATATATATATATATATATATATATGCAAATTTTCTATTGAGGCCAGACCTCACCAAGCACTTGGTGCGGTCCACCTCAAAGAGTTTATAAGAAAACTTTTTTTGAAAATTATTTTCCACTAGATGTGATCTATGCATTCTAAAACATCTATGCACAAAAATTGAGACGAATCCAATTCTATTTGACCCTCGATCAAGTCATTGCAATATATACAAATATTTAACAGTTTCAGAACAATGAAACTTTTGCAATGGTTTGATCAAAGGTCAAATCTTCAAGGGTTCACCCCAAATTCTGTATTTTGGGGTTTTAGAATGAGTACAACAAATCCAATGGAACAGATTTTTTTTAAAAATGAATATAATTTGGTGTTTTGAGGTGGACTGCACCAAGTGCTTGGTGAGGTCCGGCCTCAATAGGAAGGTCATATATATATATATATATATATATATATATATATATATATATATATATATATATATATATATATATAGTCATAACGCATGCCCGCATGCACGGCTCATTTAAGATTTCCCCCCACGAAATCTTTATTCCCCAAAAAATTAGTTACACAACTAAATTTAAAAAATAACAAATTTTCGTAAAAATATTTAGCAGCACGTCACCTTCGACGTGGGCGTCTTCGGCGTGAAACAACAAATACGACGCAGGTGCATTCGGTGCGGAACAACAAATTCTACGGGGAACAACAAATTCGCAGACCAACAAATTCAATGCGCGCGCCTTCGGCACGGAACAACAAATTTAGCAAGGGCACCTTCATCGTGGAACAATAAATTATCGTAAAAAAATTTAGCGGTCACCTTCGGTGCGGGCGCTGCCTTCGGCGCGGAATAAACCTCAAGGTATTTTTCGGTGAGGGTATTAACTTAAATTTTTTACGCTATTTTATTGTTCCGCTAAATTTTTTTACGCTAATTTTTTTACTTTGTTTAATTTAATTGATCATGCTTCTCCACGATCTTTCCCAAGACACTTTTACTTTCAAAGTTTAGGTTCCCAAGACACTTTTCTCCCCAAAATTTAATCTCCACAATCTTTCCCAAGCCACTTTTAATTTCAAAGTTTTGGTTCTCAAGACACTCCCCCCACCCTAAAATTTAAGTTTTCCCGCTAAAATATTCACAAAATCCAATCTCAACCATTGATTTATCAAGATTAAATCTCAGCCACTCTTTATCTTGTCCTAGTTAGCCCTAGAATTCAAAAAAGGTTGTCAAATATATATTATATATATACATATACACTAGTCATAAGCCGTGCCCGCGGGCACGATTCATTAAGATTTTCCTCCGCGAAATCTTAGTTCCCCCAAAAATTATTTAAACAGCCAAAATTTAAAAGAACAACAAATTAACTTAAAAATATTTAGCGGCACGGGCACCTTTGGCGTGGACGCATTCGACGCGGACCAACAAATTCGACGCGGGCGACTTCGGCGTGGAACTACGCGCGAGCGTCTTCGGTGCAGAACAACAAATTCGGCGCAGGCGTCTTCGACGCGGAACAACAAATTGGCGTAAGAAATTTAGCGGAACACCAAATTCGTCGCAGAATAACGCGCGAGCGCAATCGGTGTGGAACAACAAATTCGGCGCGGATATCTTTGGTGTGGAACAACAAATTAGCCTAAAAATTGTGCGGGTGTCGTTTGTTGGTGCGGAACAATGCGCGAGCGCATTTGGCGCCGAACAAAAAATTCGGCAAATTAGCATAAAAAAATTAGCAGGTGCGGGCGTCCTCGGCACGGAACAACAAACCACAGGGTATTTTTCGGTGACGATATTAACTTAAATTTTTTACGCTATTTTGTTTACTTTGTTTAATTTAATGGATCATGTTTCTCCACAATCCTTCACAAGACACTTTTAATTTCAAAGTTTTGGTTCCCAAGACACTTTTTCCCCAAAATTTAATCTCCACAATCTTTCCAAATTCACTTTTAATTTCAAAGTTTTGGTTCCCAAGACATTTTTTCCTCCAAAATTTAAGTTTTCCCACCAAAATTTTCACAAAATCAAATCTCAACCATTGATTTACCAAGATCAAATCTCAGCCACTTTTTATCTTGTCATAATCAGCCCTAGAATTCAAAAAACGTTGTCAAATATATAATAGATATCATAATAAGAGGTCTTTTTTGATATTAAGTGAAAGTAAGAGGTAGTTTTGTAAAATTAAGCCCAAAACCTTATATAGTTGTTTCGTGTTCCTGATCGAGCCCCGTCACACGAATTTGCTAACCTGAGATCCGAATATCACAGCATAAATTATTTGTGAGAGTGTCTATGTTTTTTTACAAGGGCATGTTTTTGTCCACTAGAAATGTAGGATATCTTTTTCTATGTTTGGGACAGAGAAAAGTGTCAAATTAGCATGTTATATATCTACTAGTCATAACCCATGCCAGCGGGCACGGTTCATTAAGATTTTCCTCCGCAAAATCTTAGTTTCCCAAAAAATTATTTAAACATCCAAAATTTAAAAGAACAACAAATTAGCGGAAAAATATTTAGCGGCATGGGCACCTTCGGCGTGGGCGCATTCGTTACGGAACAACAAATTCAGCACGGGTGCCTTCGGCGTAGAACAACAAATTTTCGGCGCGGAACAACAAATTAGCGTAAGAAATTTAGCTGAACAACAAATTCGGCGCGGAACAACGCGCGAGCGCAATCGACGTGGAACAACAAATTCGGCGCGGGCACCTTTGGCACGGAACAACAAATTAGCGTAAAAAATTGCGTGGGCACCATTTGTTGGCACGGAACAACGTGCGAGCGCATTTGGCACGGAACAACAAATTCGGAAAATTAGCATAAAAAATTAGCAGGTGCAGGCGCCTTCAGCGCTGAACAACAAACCGTGATACTTTTAATTTAATGGTGACGGTATTAACTTAAATTTTTTGCGCTAGTTTGTTTACTTTTTTTAATTTAATGGATCATGTTTCTACACAATCTTTTCCAAGACACTTTTAATTTCAAAGTTTTGGTTCAGTCACTTTTCCCCCAAAATTTAATCTCCATAATCTTTCTCAATACACTTTTAATTTCAAAGTTTTGGTTTCCAAGACACTTTCAATCTTTCTCAATACACTTTTAATTTCAAAGTTTTGGTTTCCAAGACACTTTCCTCCCAAAATTTAATCTCCACAATCTTTCTCAATACACTTTTAATTTCAAAGTTTTGGTTCCTAAGACACTTTTTCCCCCAAAATTTAAGTTTTCCCACTAAAATTTTCATAAAATCCAATCTCAACCATTGATTTACCAAGATCAAATCTCTGCCACTCTTTATCTTGTCCCAGTCAGCCCTAGAAATCAAAAAACGTTGTCAAATGTATTATATATATATATGACTTAATGTTGAAAAGGTGGCACCTGATCCAATGTACCAGGTGCCAAGACATAAAAAACGTGGAAAGTACAAGCCCCACATGGGCTTGTACTCATTGGGTCCCATCCTTTTGTGTCTTGCACCTGATCCGTTGGATCAGGTGCCACCTGCTCTACATTAATCCCATATATAAATATGTGTGTGTGTGTGTGTGTGTGTGTGTGTGTGTGTGTGTGTTGTGAACGGTTATTTAATCGTGTTGGTTGAGATTATGGGCTATCCTAGAGATAGGCCCATATCTTTGTAGCCTATGTTTGTATTCTCCCCTATTGCCTATAAATAAAGAATTGGGGGCTCCTCCCCCAATAGTTGATTCATAACACGTTATCAGCACGAGCCTCTAAAATTTTTTTCCTCAAATTTTTTCGTTCGTTGCGAAGGCGAAGGCGAGAGGAGACGGGAGATCCACGAGCGCGGTGCAAGGCTTCCTCAATCGAGCGTCGTCATCGCGTAGGGCTTCGTGCAACCATCGCTATATCCGGAGGACGGATATAGAGGTAAAAATCACCAAAACGATGTTTTTAATCATACGTATGATTGCCCCACCCCTAGATCTCGCAAGATCGATACGGGGATCAATTGTCGCCTTGAAAACGATAAATTTTTCATCCCAAAATTCAATTTTTAGGGTTAAATCCTAGTTTTGAGCCCGACGGCGGCTTGCCACCGACCTTGCCCCCCCACCCCTCTCCCCCCGACTGAAGCGAGGGGGGGCCGCTGCCGTCGCCGCCCAAAAGGGCGGCCCCCGCCCCTTGCCCCCCCGCCGGCAGCCGGGGGGGGGGGGGGGGGGGGGTGGGGGGTTGGGGGGGGCACCGTAACCGCCCGAAAGGGCAAATGCCCGCCCTTTACCCCCCCCGCCGGCAGCGCAGGGGGGCGCCCGCCGTAACCGCCCGAAAGGGCGGTTGCCGCCGCCCTCGTTCCCCCCCCGCCCGAAGCGGGGGGAGGAAGTCGGCGACCGCCCTCAGGGTGGTCCACCCACCCTCGTCGCCCCCGCCCGTAGCGGGGGGGGGGGGGGGTGGTGGCCTCCTGCGACCGCCCAAAAGGGTGGCTCCGCCCGCCTTTGCCCCCCTTTCGCCACCGGCGGAAGATAGGGGGAGGCGGTGGCGGCTAACCCTTAGCCGCCACCGCCTCCCCAAGCCCTAGTGGGCATTTTTTTTCGGCCCATCAAAAAAAAATTTTCTTGCAGTCCCAAAGCCAGCAGGCCTGCTGCGGGCTTTGGGCCCGCAATCCGTTTTCATCGAAAAAAATTCTTGCGGGCCCGAAGCCCGCAGGCCGGCTACGGGCTTTGGGCCCGCACGCCGTTTTCAAAAAAAAATTTTCTCTTACAGGCCTGAAGCCCGCAGGCCGGCTGCGGGCTTTGGGCCCGCAGGCCGATTTAAAAAAAATGACAAAAGAGGGGCAAAGGCTAGTAGCAAGTTTTAAAAGTTTTTTTTGAACTAAAAAGGGCGTTTTCTGAAGGCCTAAAAATTTGTGAAAAATCACGGTGTCTAATGGGGCAATTATTAGGCTTTAAGGGCCTATTGGGGACTTTTGGGGGATATTTGGGATGATTTAACGAGGAAAATCCTTTTCCTCCTACAACGAAAATGTCAACTTTGGGCTCTTATTCAATTTTATTGATTAAACCCTCTTAATACAACCACTGCATCGTAATGATCTTTCCTTTACATGCGTTACATCACTGGCAAATTCTGTTGGATATTATATGCGTGGTTGTGCATTATATTTAAAATTTAATAATTAGGAAGATCCTGCGACCGCTCTGCCGTTAGTCAACTAACCTAACGGTGTATGACGTTGCCCAGTGGTCCAATAATTATTAAGTGATTAAATATTTTATCCTCATGTTATAACTGCCTGCGATGTCTGTGAATGAAAATGTTGATGAGCACAATATTTCTGCATGAATTGCTAAATGTGGTTTTTGGATCGGCTGTTTAAGCCCACAGTTTATTTCCCGCACTTTTCTTTTATTTTTGAGAGAAATTGTAGTGAGGAATTTATGTAAATGTCAAAGAAAGAAGACCAACTTCCATGGAGACGGAGGCCATGCTTGAAGCTGGAGATATCATATGGGACCCACGTGGGTTTCAAAGTTGTATTTTCATTTTTAAAGCTGCAAATTTGTATAATTTGGACTGTGGAATGTGGACTCTTTCTTGTGGGACTGGCCGATCCACACATTTAGCTTTTCGTTAAATATTGCCTCCGCATGAAAATGTTTGATTTGGTTAAATATTAATTCATGCATGTTTGTGCTCTGCTAGATAAATGACTAAAATTGCAAGCGTTGATTTCGAAGTGCTGGATGCATCAGGTAGAAACTATTTAAGCTGGCAGCTAGATGGAAAGTTTCACCTACAGGCAAAGTCCCTCATTGCTGCTGTGACAGACAAAGAAAAAGTTAGCGATATAGAGAAGGCGCAAGCCATCATCTATATTCGCCACCATGTGGATAAGATCCTAAAGGCTGAATACCTTACGGTCGAAGATCCACTTGAGCTGTGGACTGCCCTTCAGTACAGGTATAAACATCAGAAAGATGTTATACTCCCAAGGGCACGATATAAGTGGGAGAACCTGAGACTGCAGGACTTTAAGTCCATTGCTGAGTACAACTCAGCACTTTTTAGCATCACCTCATGCCTGAAATTGTGTGGTGAGAAAGTCTCAGAAGATCGCATGCTGGGAAATACGTATACGTCTTTCCATGAAAAAGATGCGATACTCATGCAGCAATACCGTGAACGCAAGTTCACCAAGTATTCAGAGCTGCTGTCATGTCTTCTCATGGCCGAGCAAAATAGAGAGCTTCTTCTCGCCACTCACAATATGCACCCTCCCGGCACTGCCCCCTACCAGAAGCTCACCATACCTCTTCCTTCAAAAAGAAGAGGGATAATAAAAGAAAAGAAAGACCACAGAAAGGGGGACAACAGAAAAGAGCCAAGGGCCCACCACAGCAGCGAAAGAATGAAGGAAAGCACAAGTTCACCTGGCGCAGGAATGATAACAAGAAAAATGATGCACCCCCACCCAAAAGGGATTGGGAAGACCAGTGCCACAGCTGAGGGATGAAAGGCCACTGTTCCAGAGTGTGCAGGACCCCAGTGCATCTCCAGGAGCTTTATAAACAAAGCAAGAAAAAGAATGCTGAATCAAACATGGTGGCTGCGAACAATGCAGTCAAGTTCACAGCCAAAGACTTCGAGTCAGATGATATGCTTGATTAGCCAGATTTATCATAGCATTTTTAGCATTTTATTTCAAGAACAATCTATGATTATGAGAGCTTCTATGTAATTTGATTTCTGTCGAATAAAATTTAGTTTTTCTGAATGCAAATGTTTACTCATCTTTTTAGATGGGATGCTCTCATGACTGCTTGGTAGACAGTGCGTCGACACATGAGATCCTTCAGCACAAATGCTATTTCCATAGCATTACTCCATATAAGAGCCCTGTAAATACAATTTCAGGGCCATCAGACATAATTGAAGGTTCTAGGAATGCAACCTTGTTGCTCCCCAATGGAACAGAAATAAAAATTAAAGATGCACTTTACTCTCCGAATTCCAAGAGAAACTTACTAAGTTTCAAAGACATCCGTCTTAACGGATTCCACTTGGAAACAGCAAATGTAAAAGAAAATGAATTACTGTATGTAACGTCTCAAGAAAATGGAGTTAAAACCATACTTGAACGTTTTAAGAGCCTTTCATCGGGCCTCTATCATACAAAAATTCGGAGAGAGGAAGCAAACCTGATGGAGCACCTGAAGTGCCCGACATCTGCCAAATTCTTACTTTGGCACGATAGACTTGGCCACCCCAGATCTGTGATGATGCATCACATCTTATCACAATCCTACAGGCATAACATGAAGAACCAGAAGATTCTTCAGAAGGGAGAATTCCCTTGTGTACCCTGCTTCAAGGGTAAATTAATAACAATGCTATCACCACTTAAAGTGGATATCAAGTCTCCTAGCTTCCTCGAAAGAATACACGGAGACATATGTGGACCTATCCACCCCCCTTGTGGGACCTTTCGGTACTTTATGGTACTGATTAATGCATCTTCGAAATACTCGTATGTGTGTCTACTTTCAACCCGCAACTTATCTTTTCCAAAGCTCTTGGCACAAATAATAAAGTTGCAGGCGCACTTTCCAGACAACCAAATTAAGAAAATACGTCTGGATAATGCGGGGGAATTTACCTCTCAGTCATTTCAAGAATATTGCCAGGCAACGAGAATAGAAATTGAACATCCTGTGCCGCATGTTCACACCCAGAACGGGTTAGCTGAGTCGTTAATTAAAAGACTCCAATGGATTGCATGTCCATTGCTAATGAAATCCCAGTTATCGGTGGATGCATGGGGACATGCAATTTTGCATGCTGCATCACTAATAAAAATAAGACCCTCAGGAGGTCAGAGTCTATCTCCAATGCAACTTGTATATGGAACGCCGCCGAACATTTCTCACTTGAGAATCTTCAGCTGCACAGTTTATATCCCCATCGCACCACCCCAGAGGACCAAGATGGGCCCTCAACGTCGCCTAGGTATTTATGTAGGGTTTGACTCACCCTCCATTATAAGATACCTAGAACCCCAAACGGGGGACGCTTTTAAGGCACGTTTTGAAGACTGCGACTTTGATGATACGTATTTCCCCAAAATGGGCATAGATATTGAAAAGTCTAGCACAAAGCAAATGTTAACGTGGGATAAGAAAAGTCTGACCCACTACGATCCGATAACAAAACAATGTGATGATGAGATCCTGAAGATCTTACACATCCAGAACACAGTTCATATGTTACCGGATTCGTTTACTGACAATCAGAAGATTGTCAGATCACACATCCCTGCTGCAAATACTCCAGCTAGGATTGACATCCCAAAGGATGGATGCAACCCACCAGCAGCAAAAGTGGCTGCACCTCAACAGAAAAGAGGCAGCCCACCAGGCTCCAAGGATAAAAACCCAAGAAAAAGAAAAATATCCGGAGACCTAGGGACGATACCCCCACAGAGAAACGAGCTCGTGTCCATACCCTCTCCCCTCCCGGAATCTACTGCAGAGGAACTGCCGAGAGAAACTGAAATATCATTGAATTATGTATGTACAAGGGGAGGTATTGGACAGAAAGAGTACAGTCGTCGACGATGACTTCGTGTTTCACATTGCCATTCACGTCGTCAGAAGCGACGATGATTATGATCCACATTCTGTTGCTGAATGCAAACGTAGATATGACTGGCCAAAGTGGAATCAGGCAATAGAAGCCGAGCTGGACTCGCTTCAGAAATGCAAAGTCTTTGGGCAAATAGTCCAGACACCTACCGGTGTCAAACCTATGGGATACAAATGGGTATTCGTCAGAAAAAGAAACGAAAATAATGAGATCGCATGCTACAAAGCTAGACTTGTAGCACAAGGATTTTTCCAAAGACCGGGTATTGACTATGACGAAACATACTCACCGGTCATGGATGCGATCACTTTTAGATTCCTGATAAGCTTAACAACAAAGGAAGGCCTAGATATGCAGCTAATGGATGTTGTGACTGCATATCTATACGGCAATCTCGACAAGGAGATATACATGAAACTTCCTGATGGCTTTTCTATGCCTGCTGAACTAAAAGATAGACCTCGGGACGTTTATTCTGTTAAGCTACAAAGACCATTGTATGGTCTCAAACAATCAGGAAGAATGTGGTATAACAGACTTAGTGAGTTCCTTGTTCAACAAGGATTCACAAACAATGAAGTCTGCCCTTGTATCTTCATAAGAACAAAGGGAAAAGGATTCGTAATAATTGCTGTCTACGTAGACGATCTGAATCTCATAGGATCTCCTGAAGAGATCACTGAGATATCTGTAAGCCTAACAAAAGAATTTGAAATGAAAGACCTAGGCAAAACGAAATTTTGCCTTGGCTTACAGATTGAACATCTAAAAGATGGAATCCTACTACATCAAACCACATACACGAAGAAAATGTTGCAAAGATCCCATATGGACCAATGTCATCCACTAAGTACACCTATGGTGGTACGATCTCTGGATGCACATAAAGACCCCTTCTGGTCGCTGTAAGAGGGGGAGGATATACTTGGTCCAGAAGTTCCTTATCTGAGTGCCATCGGAGCACTACTATATCTGGCAAACTGCACGCGTCCCGACATAGAGTTCGCAGTAAATTTGCTAGCCAGATACAGTGCATCGCCCACACAGCGCCACTGGACCGAGGTTAAGCACCTTCTGCTCTACCTTCAAGGGTCTACAGATTTGGGACTCTTCTACAAAAATGGAATATCCTCTACACTTGCTGGTTATGCTGATACAGGTTACTTGTCTGATCCCCACAAAGCAAAGTCATAGACTGGGTACGTGTTTACCTACGAAGGGACATCCATTTCCTGGAGATACATCAAGCAAACCTTGACGGCAACCTCATCCAATCACTCAGAGATCATTGCCATCCATGAAGCAAGCAGAGAATGCGTATGGCTACGCTCAGTTGTCCACCACATCCTGTCTACGACTGGACTGAAGACTGGAGATCTCAAGCCTACTACCATGTTCGAGGACAATGCTGCTTGCATAGCTCAGTTACGAGATGGCTTCATCAAAGGCGACAGAACGAAGCACATCTCACCAAAGTTCTTCTGGACGCACGAGCTACAGAGAGATGGCAAGATCGACATCAGACAAGTGCAATCATGTGACAATTTGGCAGATTTGTTCACTAAAACCCTTCATACTGACACTTTTAGGAAACTTGTACATAGGATTGGAATGAGACGCCTAAGAGATTTGAAAGCTTGAGAGCTTGTACAGATCAGGGGGAGTTAGGTAGAGTTTGTACTCTTTTTCCTTAACTATGGTTTTTCCCATTGGGTTTTCCATAGCTAAAGGTTTTAATGAGGAAAATCTCACCAACTCAGGATCCTAAAGTATCCACCCCATGTGAGACTCTCCTACACTCATAATCCTAAAGTATTCACGAGCAGAGTCCACACCTATGGCTGTATAAGGGGGAGTGTTGTGAACGGTTATTTAACCGTGTTGGTTGAGATTCTGGGCTATCCTTGAGATAGGCCCATATCTTTGTAGCCTATGTTTGTATTCTCCCCTATTGCCTATAAATAAAGAATTGGGGGCTCCTTCCCAATAGTTGATTCATAACAATATATATATTACATTTGAGAATGTTTTTTGAATTATAGGGCCTGACTAGGACAAGATAAATAGTGGCTGAGATTTAACCATGGTAAATCAATGGCTGAGATTGGATTTTTTGAAAAATTTAATAGGAAAACTTAAATTTTGGTGGGAAAAGTGTCTTGAAAACCAAAACTTTGAAATTAGAATTGTCTTAAGAAAAATTGAGCAGATTAAATATGGGGGGAAGTGTCTTGGGAACCTAAACTTTGAAGTTAGAAGTGCCTTGGGAAAGATTGTGGAGAAGCATGATCTATTAAGTTAAACAAAATAAAAAATTTAGCGTAAAATAATTTAGCGGAACAACAAATTAGCGTAAAAACCATGAGGTTTGTTGTGAAGGCATCCCCGCGCCGATGGGGCCTGCTAAATTTTTTTACGATAATTTGTTGTTCCGTGCCAAAGGCGCTGGGGCCAAATTTGTTATTCGAGTCGAATTTGTTGTTTCGCGCCGAAGACGCCTGGTCGAAGGTGTCCGTGTCGCTAAATATTTTTACGCTAATTTATTGTTCTGTTAAATTTTGGCTGTGAAAATAATTTTTCGGGGAAAAAAGTTTTCGCGGGGGAAATCTTAAATGAACCGTGCCCATGGGCACGGTTCATGACTAGTCTATATTATATTTGACAACTGTTTTTGAATTCTAAGGCTGACTAGGACAAGCTGACTAGGACAAACAGGTTGATAGAGAGACAGCTTGGATTTAATCTTGAGGAATGAATGGTCGAGATGAGATTTTGTGGAAAGTTTTGGAGGGAAAAACATTTCTAGGGAAATGAAAGTTTTTTGGGAAACGAAATTTTTTGGGAATGAAAGTTTCTGTGGAATAGCAGAGTGCATGCAATTAATGCTTAAGTGGAAAAAAACTTTAACTTGCACTTAATGATGCAGATCGAATGATCTCTCCCTCAATGCGGGGCCCACCGTCTCTTCGACGCATGTGGCAACATGATTAGAATTATTTCCCGCGTCGAAGACGCCCGCTAAATTTTTTTACGTTGATTTGTTGTTCCCCGCCGAATTTATTATTCCGTGTCAAAGGCACATGAGCCGAAGTTGTTGTTCCGCGCCTAAGGCACCCGTGCCCCTAAATAATTTTACGCTAATTTGTTGTTCCGTGTAATTTTGGCTGTCAAAATAATTTTTTTTGGAGAACAAAAGGCGGCTAAAATTTGTTCTTGAAGAATTGAAGGTTTAGATGAGTTTTGAAAAAGTTTTGAGGGGAATCAATTTGGTTGGAAATTGGACGTGGGGCCCACTTTTGACGTGGGGTGCGTTGCTCCCAATTTGAGAAATCAATTCAGCCTGAAGCCAACTAATACAAGGAAATAATTACTAAACCAAATTGATTCAGGCTCACAATTCAGGATGAAGCCAACTAATCTCAGTTTTAAGAAATCAATTCAGGATGAAGCCATGGTTGCATTAACAATGATTAAACCTTTGAACAACTCCAAAGATGATGCCATAGTTTTAAGAAATAAATTCAGGATGAAGCCACAGTCGCATGCTAGGTCTTTCTTTTGTTGTTATAATAAATAATAGCCAAATTAGGCATAGTAAATTCCGCATAAATATTTACCATGGTCATTTAAATATACGGGCGCCGAAGGCGCCCACTAAATTTTTGTTCTTTTAAATTGATCGGCGCGTGCTAAAATTTTAATCTTTTAAATTGTGAAGTGGGATATTATATGTCCCAAAATTTTGGAGGGGGAAATAATTTTTGAGGACACAAAGATTTTAAAAAAACCGTGCCCAAGGGCACGAGTTATGACTAGTGTACACACACACACACACTCATTAGTCATAACCCGTGCACATAGGCACATTTTATTGAACATTTTTTCCTGTGAAATCTTTGTTTCTCAAAAAATTATTAAAATTCAAAAGAATAACAAATTAACACAAAACTATTTAGCAGTGTGGGCGCCTTTGGTGTGGGCGCCTTCGGTGTGGAACAACAAATTCGACGTAGTCGCATTCGACACGGAACAACAAATTCGATGCGTGCCTTTGGCGCGGAACAAAAAATTCGGCGTGGGCGCCTTCGGTGCGAAACAACAAATTAGCGTAAAAAACACGTGCCCGCGGACACGATTCATTTAAGATTTTTCCCAGTGAAATCTTTGTTCTCCAAAAAATTATTAAAATTTAAAATAACAACAAATTAGCGTAAAAATATTTAGCGGCACGGGTGATCGGCTCATATTTTACACCTTTTTCTGCATATTTACATGCCATTTCGATTGCTCATATTACGCTTTTCATGACTATTCGACAATATTTCATTACTTTTCACTATTTCTTGTTTCCGTCTGATTTCAGGAAATATAGAGCAATCGGGAGCAAAATTGAGCCTAAAGGACTTGCATGCATGCCGGAGCATTGCCCATTACCATATCAGGGATCTAACGACGCTGGAGGATGAGTGGAAGAATGAGGAGATCGGAAGGATCGACGAGGATGCGAGGAAGAGAAGATCAGAGTTCAGAAACAGGCCACTCGGTCGAGTAATTCAACCCACTCGCCTGAGTGAAGAAGCCTACTCGGCCGAGCAAGACTGACATGACAACATTGACTAGATGAGTACCACAATGTACTCGGCCGAGTGGTGAATTCCACTCGACCGAGTGAGAAATCCACTGGCCCCAGTGGAGGCCAAGATTTTGAAGAGAGCCAAGCCGACTTCTCTGTTTTTCTGGATGATCTACAGACTGTCATACTCGGCTGAGTAGAATTTGCACTCGGCCGAGTAAGATTCCTACTCGGCCGAGTGACACGAGCACCCAGATTTTCAAACAGCCTCTCACTCTTTTGAAATCTGCTATCATTCCAGTGGGCAAATTATTTTTCTCATATTTTTTATGGATAGCAGACTTATGTCAGTTCCAACACCGCTAAGAACGTGCCAATCGAAGGTCGGATGAAATCTGAGGAATTTCTTCAAGTTGACGCTGCAGTGCTGAAATTGCTACTCGGTCAGCGTCGGCCAGAGTTGACTTTGGGCATGAATTTCAGAGGGTATCTAAAGTTATTTGCTAGGGTTTTTTGAGGGGACTATATATAGGGAATGTAGCCGTCATTAGAGGGGGTTCCTATTATTTTCTTGGAGACTTTTTCATAGGTTAGGCCATGCCCTAGGCCGACTCTTGGATCAAAAAGCTTGTATTTGGATTGGAATTCTTCATGAGAGCTAAGTGTCTTTGTTATTGTTATTTGAATCTTTGATTTGATATATTTTTACATGCAAACAATGTTTTTTATTGATTTCTATATCGTTATTGCTATGCTTGGTTGATCTTTATTACAGGAAACGGGATGAACCTTATGGATCTAATGCTAGATTTGTGACAAATGAATTTATATGTTGCTAGAATTGCTAGGCGGTTAGATTGTGATTGATTTATTACGGATAGCTAGGAATTTCCATTGATCTAGAGTTTGCAAGAGGTTGGGCTTTGATCAATGGGAAGGTCTAGATACTCGATTTAGATTTATAATCGAGATTCACTAGGTTTAGTTTACAAGAGATTGGACCAAAGCTAGCATTTTTATTACAAGTCTATACCCATATTCGTTTGCAAGTGATTGGACGAATACGAGCTATCACAGTCTAGATCATAACTTAAGTTTGCACGAGAGTGTGCTTGAGTTATGATTGGATGATGATGTCGATCTTAATGCTAGTGGCTTAGATTCGGGTTTGCACGAGAGAGGGCTCTAATCTAGGTCTCTATAGACCTGCAATAGCATGAGAGCACGAGCTTGGTTCTCTATTTAATTACGATTAGTTCACCTCAATCCAAGTCTAGTAATATTGAGATTCACGATTCACATTGATGCATGATAATCCATAGTGAGGATTTCCTAGCCCCTAGGCACTTTTATTATATTGAATTTAAATCGATATTTGAACGAATTCTTTATCATCAACACCAACATCCATCACCATTTCCATTACATCATATCATAACCATCTCCACCAATAAAACATTCGTAGTCGAACCAACCTAAGATAGATTGGAGCCAACACCAGCTCCTCGTGTACGATACCCGCTCGCCACTAAGCCATGCGCTTGCAGTAAAACTACAATTGTTTTTCGAGTGTTTATCCTGGAGCGATCAAGTTTTTGGCAACATTGCCGGGGAGGTGTTTCCCGTTGGGTGCCAATTTACCACAATTAGGTTGATTAGATTACGTTTAAAAAACAAAAAACAAAAAAAAACAAAAAAATAGAGAGAGAGAGAGAGAGAGAGAGAGAGAGAGAGAGAGAGAGAGAGAGAGAGATTTTTCCACACCACCTGCTATTATTATTATCTATATCTCTCTTTGTACCACTGACGCCTTTTCCAAGTTGTTTACTTTGCACGTAATTTTTTGGAGTCAAATCGACCTAGAACCCGCAAACCTGTGACCAAAATGTTATGGCTCAAAACTCGAACTTTCGTAGCTCAAACTTTGAAATGGACTTCGTATCTCTGATCCTCGTGACGATACGAACGAGTGGCATTTTTCTGGAATTTTTCGGAGTTATCTGTGATTAATGGGTATTTTGGTGATATTATACGATTACTAATTACTGTTAACTAATTACTTTCACTAATTACTATTTTACGTTACCCTAATTACATATCCTAATCACTTACGTAACTTTTTAAGCAGCACACGAGGATCATCTTTCAGCAACTTTTCCACAACCTCCCACTAACCTCTTAATGAGGGTTGACTTATAATAACACAAAATTAATACCCTATTAATTACATAATAATACTATATTATTTCCTAATCCTATTTAAACCACTCCCTTCTTCCTCTAACCCACGCAGCGAACCCATCTCTCGCTGCCTTCTCCCTCTCCCCACGTCCACCCTCTTCCTCCGCCTGCCGCCTCGTAACCGCCTCTCTGAACACCCCAGCGCTGCCCTCCGCCGTCGAGGAACGGCAGTAAGCACCGAATCCGAGCCATCTTCCACGCTTCTCCTCCCACGTGCCACTTCCCTCCCCCTGCAGCCTCCCATTGCCGGCAACATTCGCCATGACTATGCCACCCCCAGCTCCTCCCTCCACCGCGACGTCGTCACTGTCGACAAGCAGCCCACAAGCAATAGCAGCTGCTGCCATTGCCGCGTCCCGACACCACGCGCGCCGTGTGCACCCATCTCTGACCATCTGCCGCTCTACCTGGGTCCGCTGTCGATCCCTTCGCCAACACTCCTCCGTGCTCTGCCGATGCTGCTACTGTCGCACTCTCCGTCGCTGACTGCTGCCATCGCTCACCCATCTGCGGTCGCTGTTCGCCTGGAGGTCGCCACCACCGCCGTCGATCACGTGAAGCCCAGCTGCATCGCAACGACGTAGGAGGTAAGAATGAAGCGTTTTAAGATAAAATACAAAAATACGTATGTAAATACGTATAAAAATCCGTATACATATAGGCTGATCGAAATAAATTCATAATAAATTGTGTATGTCTCAGAAAAAGACGGGGGCAGAGCCAGAAAATTCGAAATGACGGAACAGATTCATTGGCGCTGGTTTCATCTCCAAAAGGTAATTACATCTCCCACAATGATTTTTCAAAGATAAAACTCGATAAAGCTACTTTCGCTTTAAAATTCATATCACGAGATTTTCACGTACAGTGACATACGAGAAAAATATATGTTGTAGTGCTAGTTAATACGCTCAATTTGACAGCTTGTTGGAAGAATTCCGACGTATGGTTTGTCCTAAATAAATATTCGAATATATTGTACAAATCGTTTTCTTAGTTTAAAAATTAATTTTCGACCTTTTTAAATTAATAAAAAAATGCGTATTAATTATTTTGACGTCTTGAAAAATATATCTAGTTTTAGAAAAATATTCTAAGTTTATTTGCCTAGTTATAATTATCTTGTTCTCGTTTCTTAGTATAATCGCCTGTTTTCAACCTTTGGTAAAATGGTAATTTGTACTTATAAAATCGTAAAATTGTGTGGACTATTTTATATAGGCTATTGAGACACCGTGGAATAATCGTATGCATTTGCTACTATGCAAATAAACTGAACCGACTGAACGAATGATTGGAACTTAAATATAAATAGATACTACACGAAATTTGATCTGGCACTTGACTTGACCTATGTGTTTGGGGTAGTTTATAGTCACAAAGGATGCGTGACTGACTGGGTCTGCTCGACAACTTTACCTCACACGTACACTAAGTGGAGGAAAGTACTTGACCGATCACCCAAGAAAAGGGGTCGGTGAGTAGCACCGCGAGTAGCTCCCGATGGTGGGTCACATCTTAGTCATATATTGTATCTTCAGGCATGGACTTAGCACTAGAACTAATTGGTCATTAAATATTGCTTTAACATCTTCTTCTTACAGGTTGCTAATTCCGATCAAACGTTAAAATGCTACATGTTGCAAAATTCCTATCAAATGCTTAACTGCTACAGGTTGCAAAAATTACTATTAATTGTTTAACTGTTGTAACTCTTTCATATTAAACTGGTTAATTGTTTCTATATAGTCACACTAAGCTTGTTGTAAAGTTATGACTAAATTGATGGGGCAGAGATTTTAATTGGCATTCTTAACATTGGTTTCACCCGGTGTCTAGAATCGTTTACGTCCAAGTCTTGTATCACCCTGCTTATGGGAATTGTGACCTACTTGGGCCAAACCTGAATGGCCATGAATGCATGAGCCAATGTTATGTAAGGACCGTGTACCTTGCAATACTAACAACAAACACTCTCGAGGGGGGGGTGAATAGATTACTGGCAATAAATTGTGCAATTAAAATTAAACTTGCAAATGCGGAATAATAAGTGCAAGAGGAATTAATCAACACAATCAATCCAAACGCAAACACAAGATTTTACCCTGGTTCCCCAAACTTGGGTACGTCCAGCCACACCAATATCCACTATAATTCTCACACAGAGAAAGTGAATACAATCTCACACAGAGATACCTCACACAGAGGATTTGGATTCTCACACAGAGAAATCCTCACTCCCACACAGAGAGACCTCACACAGAGGATTTAGGATTCTCACACAGAGAAATCCTTGCTTTCACACAGAAAGACTTAAACTCTCACACACAGAGAACTCAACCAACCCTCACACAGAAGGTTATACTCTCACACAGAGAGTAACTAGCTCTCACACAGAAAGATAGGGTTTCAATGAAATAACAAAGTAAAACAAATACTCTTACCTATGCCTTGAGATGAACTTACTCATAAATGAATGCAAGGCATGGAAGAGGATCTCCAAGTGTTGAGATATGCTTGAAAGCACTTGGATGAATTCCCTTGAGCTGGACTTCAATGCATGAAGAGGAATGAGAGCTCAAAAGAGGGAATTGAGGGAGTTTGAGAGTTGCTTATAAATCTCTTGAGATATTCAATAGCATCAAGAAAGTATAAGAGATATCAGCACACTCATATATATAGGAACCCTATATCAAACCCAAAACCCAAGAAAACAGCCAAAGAATCAATTCTGCAACGGCTAGAAACTGGGCGAAAACGACAGGAACAGTCGACTGATGATCAAAAGACAGTCGACTGATCAACGGCTAGAAAATATCCAACGGCTATATTCTGAGCCAGGACAGTCGACTGATGAAGACAAAACAGTCGACTGACAAACAGGACAGGCGCCTGTTAATCTTTCAGCAGACGACTGCTGCAGGAGATGGATCGAAACAGAGAGCTGCACACTTTCTCCAGTTTATGCACAGGCGACTGATGTCAATAATACAGTCGACTGTCTATTAGTCAGGCGACTGTAAAACCTTAATCAGTCGTCTGCAGAATAAGATGGAGAAAAGACAGAGAGAGATGCATATTTCGCACTTACGCCTTTTAGACGACTGATGCCCATTTCACAGGCGACTGTAAATATACAGGTGACTGTAAACGCAGCAACAGACGACTGTGCGTAAAGCTCAAGTTTGAGTCAATAGAAATGTTGACTTGAGCAGTGCATATCAGGCGACTGTAGAAGAATCTACAGGCGACTGGAAATCACCCAGTCGGCTGTGTTTCCCTCAACAGGCGACTGACGGAAAGAGTGAACCTATTGGGTTGGATTCTATGATAATCCTAAGGTTCACTAAGATGGTTAAATGCATGTGCATGAATGAGCAAACCATCTAGCAAGGCATTACATCAACCCTAGACTCAAAAGAGAGAGAAAGCAATAAAGTAAATTACATGGATTACAATGCTTTCTAAAGAGTCTAAGTCTTCAATCTTGATGCCTTGATTGCTTTCCATCATCTCCAAGCTTTGGCACTCCTTGAGTCCAAACTTTGGCTCTTCTTCACATGATGTCCATCCTTACACCAAGTGATTAGTCTCCAAGAAAGATATCCTTGAAATAAAATGAGAGACTAAAACATGAGATTCATTAGCAACAACATAATGTTGTGATCATCATCAAAATAAGATTGGTATGAATCACCAATACTCAACAATCTCCCCCTTTTTGATGATGACACACATTATGTAAATCATAAAGAATTAAAGCACAAAGCTAATGATCTCCCCCTACATATATGCACCAATTAAATAATGAGCTACACAAAGGTAAATACTCATAAACCAATAACAACATGGTGACATATAATAGGCATGTGTTACATAAACCAATTGCAAAGAATAAAGGCATGCAAACACAAATGGTTTAACTAAACCCATATATCTCTCCCCCATAGAGATATCTCTCCTCATATGCATATGTATATATCTCTCCCCCTATAGATATGATCACATAATGCATATATCTCTCCCCCTTGACATCGTCAAAAAGGTGGACATCAAAAACATCCCCCTCTATCATCTTAACCAAGATGTGACAATATGCAAGAAAAGAAAGATATGTATGATACCAAATATAAAATTTAGTGGGTATCAATTCACTATCCCATGCTCCCCCTAGATCATAGAAATGGTCAACTTTTGACTTCTAGGATCTAATACCATTTAATTAATGGAGCCATGGGCCAAAGTGTATCAAAGCAATAGATAAGAAAAGAATCAAGCTTTGAAGATACACAAAGATATTGCCAAAACAAATAAAACATGAAACATGTTGGCAATAAACAAGAGGTTTGGTTTGAGACCAACAATAACCAATTGTGAATAATGATCTCAAACAACCCCAAAAATGAGAGTCAAAATATGTTTTAAAATATTTTAAACATATAACATATTAGCTCCCCTATTGACATACACATGGATCAAAAGTGCATGTATGTCAATAAAATCCCCAAGATTCCCATTTTCATGAAAAATACATACATTTGAAAGTATTTTCAAAGTCATGAAACACACACACAACCAATGGGTATGCAAGAATATAACATTAAGCACAATACCCATGCAATATGCAAATGTGTGTGGGGAACCTAAACATTAGGGAACCAAACCCAAGAGGAGTTTGATTTCCTAATGTAATCACATGAGGTGATCACATCCCTTACTAGAGAGTTGATATAACTATTCCTCTCTTGCACACTAACCTTAGTGGGAATCCATAAACTCAAGGATTTCCTAGGCAAGGGTTTTGCCTTTGCAAGAGGGGTGGATGTGGCATGCTTAGGTGTAGAAAATATTTTCTTAGCATGCATGAAGTGAGGACTTTGCTTCTTAGCAAAAAAATGAAGGATTTTCATTTTTCCTCACCACCTCGTGATTTACATGCTTCTTGTTGATGTTCTTGTTGTACAAGAAAGCATGGTGATTCTTCTTAGGTGCTTTAGCAATATTTCTTGTATATGCACCGTAAGAGGAATTAGAGGTGGGTTTGGGTACCACATTTTGAATATATCTCAAACCTCCTCTATGATTTGCCGGATGTTGTTTTTCCAACAAATCGTGGAGTGAATCCCTAGAATGCACAAAGCTTTTGAGCTTCCGGGATTCCTCTTCACATTTCAACGTAAGTTGTTGAATGCGAATTTCTAAGCTAAGGTTTTGAGCTAATAATTTTTCATTAGAAAGGCTCAAATCCTTAACTTGAGAGAGAAGTGTGTCTCTCTCACTAGTGTCATAAACATGCAAAGCATCATTGTCATTTACACTAGTAGATTCTAAGGCATGCAACCTACTCATAGCATTTTTAAATTTAGCTTTCAATTTAGCATATGAGTCGATGCACTTACTTGCCCCATCGGAGACCACGTTGAAGCGGTATTCGAGCTCCTCGTAGGATAGCTTCTCCTCCTCAACTTCCTCATCACTTTCCTCCTCGCTAGAGCTTGACGAAGACTCTTCCCCCTTTGCCATGAAGCACATATGAGCTCGCTCCTTATCATCCTCTTCTTCGTCACTTGAAGTGTCCTCATCGGAGTCATCAAATGTGCCGACAAGTCCCTTCTTTTGATTCTTGAATTTGGACTTGCCTTTCCAATGCTTCTTCCCTTTCCCTTTGTAATTTTCTTTGTCGGGCTTGGAAGGGCATTCGGTAGAAAGATGACCTTTTCCTCTACAATTGAAACAAATAGAGTTGTTAGACTTGGAGGCAAACTTTGATGAAGATTTACCTTGCTTGCTTTTGAGGAGCGCTCTCAGTTGTGTGGCAAGCTCCATGACTTCATCTCCACTATCCTCATCTTCTTCATCTTCTTCACTAGGAGCTTCTTGATGGAATTTCTTCCTCCATTTGATTGGCTCCTCTTTGGCATGGAATGCAACCCCCTTTTGCTTCTCCGGCTTCTCGGGCTTGGTTGATTGAATCTCCTTCTTGTGTTGAAGCTTTACTTCATACGCCATGAGATTCCCAATGCACTCCTCAACAGTGTATTTGGACATGTCGTAAGACTCCAAAATACCATTGGCCTTTGACTCCCATTGAGATGTGAGTGAGTCAAGGATCTTCTCCACTCGATCCTCTTGGAAAATCACCTTCCCAAGTCCTTCCAAAGCGTTCACGATTTCTGTGAACCTTGTGAACATCTCCGAGATGTTTTCACCTTCCTGCATCTTAAACAACTCATATTTAGATCTAAATACGCATTGTTTAGATTTCTTTACCTTCGAAGTCCCTTCATGAGAAATCTCCAATGTATGCCATATTTCGTTGGCCGATTTGCACATGGAGATGCGGTTGAACTCATTTGAAGTGAGGGCGCAATGGAATGCATTCATAGCCCTAGCATTAAATTTGATCGAGTCCTTCTCCGCTTTTGTTCTCGAAGCCGCGGGTGTAGTAGGCTCCTCAAATGGCAACTCTGTGATGTCCCAAAGGTCTTGACCCTTCATGTAGATCATCATCTTGATCTTCCAACTTGGATAGTTGGTTCCGTTGAAGAGCGGGGGTCGAACGGTTGATAGACCTTCTTCATGAGACATGGATGAAGCGTTGTATGCCATCGTTGTTGTATGCTTCAACCTCGCTCTGATACCAATTGTAAGGACCGTGTACCTTGCAATACTAACAACAAACACTCTAGAGGGGGGGTGAATAGAGTACTGGCAATAAATTGTGCAATTAAAATTAAACTTGCAAATGCGGAATAATAAGTGCAAGAGGAATTAATCAACACAATCAATCCAAACGCAAACACAAGATTTTACCCTGGTTCCCCAAACTTGGGTACGTCCAGCCACACCAATATCCACTATAATTCTCACACAGAGAAAGTGAATACAATCTCACACAGAGATACCTCACACAGAGGATTTGGATTCTCACACAGAGAAATCCTCACTCCCACACAGAGAGACCTCACACAGAGGATTTAGGATTCTCACACAGAGAAATCCTTGCTTTCACACAGAAAGACTTAAAACTCACACACACAGAGAACTCAACCAACCCTCACACAGAAGGTTATACTCTCACACAGAGAGTAACTAGCTCTCACACAGAAAGATAGGGTTTCAATGAAATAACAAAGTAAAACAAATACTCTTACCTATGCCTTGAGATGAACTTACTCATAAATGAATGCAAGGCATGGAAGAGGATCTCCAAGTGTTGAGATATGCTTGAAAGCACTTGGATGAATTTCCCTTGAGCTGGACTTCAATGCATGAAGAGGAATGAGAGCTCAAAAGAGGGAATTGAGGGAGTTTGAGAGTTGCTTATAAATCTCTTGAGATATTCAATAGCATCAAGAATCAAATGTATAAGAGATATCAAAAAGGCACACTCATATATATAGGAACCCTATATCAAACCCCAAAACCCAAGAAAACAGCCAAAGAATCAATTCTGCAACGGCTAGAAACTGGGCGAAAACGACAGGAACAGTCGACTGATGATCAAAAGACAGTCGACTGATCAACGGCTAGAAAATATCCAACGGCTATATTCTGAGCCAGGACAGTCGACTGATGAAGACAAAACAGTCGACTGACAAACAGGACAGGCGCCTGTTAATCTTTCAGCAGACGACTGCTGCAGGAGATGGATCGAAACAGAGAGCTGCACACTTTCTCCAGTTTATGCACAGGCGACTGATGTCAATAATACAGTCGACTGTCTATTAGTCAGGCGACTGTAAAACCTTAATCAGTCGTCTGCAGAATAAGATGGAGAAAAGACAGAGAGAGATGCATATTTCGCACTTACGCCTTTTAGACGACTGATGCCCATTTCACAGGCGACTGTAAATATACAGGCGACTGGGAACTGATTGACAGACGACTGTGCGTAAAGCTCAAGTTTGAGTCAATTGAAATGTTGACTTGAGCAGTGCATATCAGGCGACTGTAGAAGAATCTACAGGCGACTGGAAATCACCCAGTCGGCTGTGTTTCCCTCAACAGGCGACTGACGGAAAGAGTGAACCTATTGGGTTGGATTCTATGATAATCCTAAGGTTCACTAAGATGGTTAAATGCATGTACATGAATGAGCAAACCATCTAGCAAGGCATTACATCAACCCTAGACTCAAAAGAGAGAGAAAGCAATAAAGTAAATTACATGGATTACAATGCTTTCTAAAGAGTCTAAGTCTTCAATCTTGATGCCTTGATTGCTTTCCATCATCTCCAAGCTTTGGCACTCCTTGAGTCCAAACTTTGGCTCTTCTTCACATGATGTCCATCCTTACACCAAGTGATTAGTCTCCAAGAAAGATATCCTTGAAATAAACTGAGAGACTAAAACATGAGATTCATTAGCAACAACATAATGTTGTGATCATCATCAAAATAAGATTGGTATGAATCACCAATACTCAATAATATCCCCCTTTTTGATGATGACACACATTATGTAAATCATAAAGAATTAAAGCACAAAGCTAATGATCTCCCCCTACATATATGCACCAATTAAATAATGAGCTACACAAAGGTAAATACTCATAAACCAATAACAACATGGTGACATATAATAGGCATGGGTTACATAAACCAATTGCAAAGAATAAAGGCATGCAAACACAAATGGTTTAACTAAACCCATATATCTCTCCCTATAGAGATATCTCTCCGCATATGCATATGTATATATCTCTCCCCCTGTAGATATGATCACATAATGCATATATCTCTCCCCCTTGACATCGTCAAAAAGGTGGACATCAAAAACATCCCTCTCTATCATCTTAACCAAGATGTGACAATATGCAAGAAAAGAAAGATATGTATGATACCAAATATAAAATTTAGTGGGTATCAATTCACTATCCCATGCTCCCCCTAGATCATAGAAATGGTCAACTTTTGACTTCTAGGATCTAATACCATTTAACTGATGGAGCCATGGGCCAAGTGTATCAAAGCAATAGATAAGAAAAGAATCAAGCTTTGAAGATACACAAAGATATTGCCAAAACAAATAAAACATGAAACATGTTGGCAATAAACAAGAGGTTTGGTTTGAGACCAACAATAACCAATTGTGAATAATGATACCAAACAACCCCAAAAATGAGAGTCAAAATATGTTTTAAAATATTTTAAACATATAACATATTAGCTCCCCTATTGACATACACATGGATCAAAAGTGCATGTATGTCAATAAAATCCCCAAGATTCCTATTTTCATGAAAAATACATACATTTGAAAGTATTTTCAAAGTCATGAAACACACACACAACCAATGTGTATGCAAGAATATAACATTAAGCACAATACCCATGCAATATGCAAATGTGTGTGCGGAACCTAAACATTAGGGAACCAAACCCAAGAGGAGTTTGATTTCCTAATGTAATCACATGAGGTGATCACATCCCTTACTAGAGAGTTGATATAACTATTCCTCTATTGCACACTAACCTTAGTGGGAATCCATAAACTCAAGGATTTCCTAGGCAAGGGTTTTGCCTTTGCAAGAGGGGTGGATGTGGCATGCTTAGGTGTAGAAAATATTTTGTTAGCATGCATGAAGTGAGGACTTTGCTTATTAGCAAAAAATGAAGAATTTTCATTTTTCCTCACCACCTTGTGATTTACATGCTTCTTGTTGATGTTCTTGTTGTACAAGAAAGCATGGTGATTCTTCTTAGGTGCTTTAGCAATATTTCTTGTATATGCACCGTAAGAGAAATTAGAGGTGGGTTTAGGTACCACATTTTGAATATATCTCAAACCTCCTCTATGATTTGCCGGATGTTGTTTTTCCAACAAATCGTGGAGTGAATCCCTAGAATGCACAAAGCTTTTGGGCTTCCGGGATTCCTCTTCACATTTCAACGTAAGTTGTTGAATGCGAATTTCTAAGCTAAGGTTTTGAGCTAATAATTTTTCATTAGAAAGGTTCAAATCCTTAACTTGAGAGAGAAGTGTGTCTCTCTCACTAGTGTCATAAACATGCAAAGACAGCTAAAAGGGAACTTCAACAATGTTTAGACGTGAAGTATTTCCCTAAGACAGCTAAATGGTTAGACGTGAAGTATTTCCCTAAGACAGCTAAAAGGGAACTTCAACAATGTTTCGTCAACTTGCAGCAAGAATCAATGACTGTTGATGAATACGATGCCAAGTTCTCTATGCTCAGTCGATTTGCCCCTCACATGGTCGAGAATCCTGAGGATCATGCCTTCCAGTTTCGCCAAGGTCTAAACTTCAGTATTCAAGCTTTAATGACCTCTACCGATTTGACCAGCTATGAGAAGATACTGGAAGCTGCCCGTAACCATGAGGCTGTTGATAAACAGCGTAAAGCAGCCCAATGAAATCGTCCGATGGAACCACCAAGGAATAACCTCCGACCGATGCAGACTACCAATTTCAAGAGGCCTACTGCTCCAAACAACTACATGCATGCTGCTCTAGCCAATAGCTGGACCACTGCTCCTCCAAACAATAATCGAACCCCAAAGATGAAGCTGACGACTGCACCAGTTTTGACCATACCAGACAGAACTGGAGGGTTTGAAAAATATTATGACACATCTGGCAAAGGTCTCGGATGCATACTACATCAACATGGTCATGTAGTGGCATATGCAAAACTCATGAGAAGAATTATTCAACTCATGATCTGGAGTTAGTCGCAGTCATTTTTGCTCTGAAAATTTGGAGAAATTTTCTGTTGGGCGAGCAAGTAAAGATCTTCACCGACCACAAAAGTTTGAAGTATATCTCCATGCAAAAGGAACTGAACATGAGACAATGCATGTGGTTGGAACTCATGGCTGATTATGACATCGACCTTCAATATCATCTTGGAAAGGTTAATGTCGTACCTGACACATTGAGTCGGCTACCAACTGTTATGATACTTACGGCTCAAAAAAGACTACAACTAGAGCTACGAGAGATGGAGATTGAAATCATCCTACCTTGAATTGATGATTCGATGATGAATCTTCAAATTTAGTCTACCATCATCGATCGTATCAAAGCTGTTCAAGTTGGAGATGCAAAGTTACAGAAGAACACGGCACAAGTGGAAGCAAGTCTTCGAATGGATTTTCTTATCCATGAAGACAGATTTTTGAGATATGGCAGCAGAATCTGTGTGCCTTTAGGCGATATCCGAGAAGAGCTGATGAATAAAGCACATAGTTCCCCATACTCCATTCATCCCGGTGGCACCAAAATGTACCAGGATCTTCGTATAAATTTTTGGTGGCATGGGATGAAGAGAACCATTGCTCAAAGCATCGCTAAATGCCTGGTATGTCAGCAAGTGAAGGTAGAACATCATTGTGTCACAGGATTGCTTCAATCATTGCATATTCCCGAGTGGACGTGGCAGCACATCCCCATGGATTTTGTCATTGGACCACCTCGGAGTACAAAGCAGAATGATGCCATCTGGGTGATCGTAGATCGATTAACCAAGTCGGCACACTTAATACCATTCCGAGTAGGACAATCGACTGAGTTACTCACGAAGAAGTACATAGAGGTAATAATTATTCCTATACCTTATAACTTCTTCCTAGTATATATCGTGATATGAACGATAATCATGCAGGAAATCGTGAGATTGTATGGAGTCACAGTAAGTATTGTCTCTGATCGAGACACGAGATTCACTTCTTACTTTTGGAAGAGTCTACAATCGCACCTTGGTACCATTCTGAGCTTTAGCACTACGTATCACCCACAGACGGAAGGACAATCAGAGCGCACCATCCAGATACTTGAAGGTATGTTAAGAGATTGTATGCTTGACTTCAAGGGCTCGTGGGAAGACCACTTGCACTTAGTGGAATTCACATACAACAATAGTTACCAAGCAAGTATCAGAATGGCCCAATATGTTGCACTTTATGGAAGAAAATGTCGTTCTCCTTTGAGTTGGGATGATATTGGCAATCGAGAACTTTTGGGTCCTGAGATGATCCTAGAAGCTGTTGACGTGGTGCGTACTATCAGAGACAAACTTCACATTGCACAAGACCGATACAAGCATTGAGCCGATTCAAAGTGTCTTCATCTAGAGTTTCAGTCCGGAGATCATGTATTTCTTAAGATATCTCCTAACCAGGGAGTGATAAGATTTGGAAGAAGAGGAAAGCTTAGTCCGAGATTCATTGGACCTTTTGATATACTGGAGCGAGTTGGAGAAGTGGCTTATCGCCTTGCTCTACCACCTTCACTGGAAGGTATACATGACGTATTTCATGTCTCCCAGCTACGTCGTTATATCAGTGATCCTACTCATGTAGTGGATCACTTAGAGATCACAGTGCGATCAGATCTTTCATATGAGCAACAGCCAGTGCAGATTCTGGATCGACGTCAGAAGACTCTCATGAATATTGTAGTCGACCTTATAAGCGTGATGTAGCGATATGACTCACCCGGTGAATCTACATGGAAACGAGAAGATGAAATGCGCGAGCGATATCCAGATCTGTTCATTGTATCTTAGTTTCATTGTATCTTAGTTCTCTGTATTTTAGTATGAGAAATTCCGAGGATGGAATTTTTATAAGGTGGATAGAATGTGACGGCCCGTATCCATCAATATGTTATATTCGTATTCTACGTATTAAAAGTAGGAAATATTATAGTATTATTATGAACATTTGTATTTTATATATTAAAAGTATTTAAAAATGGGTTGACAGGAGTTTAATGTCAAAAATGGTTTCAAAATCCTTTATAAAAGTATTTTGTAGTATCAAAATAGTTAGTCTGTTTAGTAATTTCGAGTGCCATCAAATACCTTTAAATAATTTATATAATATTTTATAATTAATTATTACTGCTATTGCCGTATCAATTATTTTTCTATATAAACATTATCATAACAATTTCAATCTTCTACGATGTGATTTCATTTATTACTCCCATTATTTTTTACGTAATTTTCTGGAGTCAAATCGACCTAGAAATCGTAAACCCATGACCTAAACTTTTTGGCTCGAAACTCGAACTTTTGTAGCTCAAACTTCGAAATGGACATCGTATCCGTGATCCTTGCAACGATACGAATGCGTGGCATTCTTTCTGAATTTTCGGAGTTTTATGTGATTAATGGGTATTTTGGTGATATTATACTATTACTTATTACCGTTTACTAATTACTTTTTACGTTACCCTAATTACTTATCCTAATCACTTACGTAACCTTTAAAGCAGCCCACGAGGATCATATTTCAGCAACTTTTCCACAACCCACACAAACCTCTTAATGAGGTTTGACTTATAATAACTAAAAATTAATACGCTATTAATTACATAATAATACTATATTATTTACAAATCCTATTTAAACCCCTCCCTTCTTCCTCTAACACATGCAGCGAACCCATCTCCCGCTGCCTTCTCCCTCTCCCCACGTCCACCATCTCCTCCGCTTGCCCCCTCATCGCCGCCACTCCGACCACCCCTGAGTCGCCCTCCGCCATTGAGGAATGGCAACAAGCACCGAACCCGAGCCCTCTTCCACGCTTCTCCTCCAGCGTGCTACTTCCCTCTCCACGCGGCCTCCTGTAACGGCCGGTATTTTCTAGGCGTATTATTTGTGTGTGCCCGTATTTTCGTTTTGACCATCCGGATGTTTCGGGTGCGAGTTCTATGTTTGTGCGTCAACGCGAGAGCGTATCCGTCTTTCGTTTACCGTATCATTAATAATTGACTATTAATTTTAAGCACGTTACCTTAACTTGATTATCCTACTAATTACAAATTGCTAAATGCTTAATTTACTTTTACATTCCACTTAATTAATTTAATTAAAAGTTAATTACTTACTACCTCTAACTAATTAAATCATTAAATAACTAAATTACTCTTGCAAATTTACCTTACCTCAACCCTAACCCTACAGCATTTCTTCTCACCAAATTGTTGGTGAGATCCGACATACGTAATGAAACCCCTCCCCACTTCCAGCTCCTCCCTCCATCCATTTGTCTCCCCACTGTTATTATAACAGTATCATCGTCTTCAAGCTAGGGAGAACAACCTGCAATCCTCATCTTCTCCTACGACCAACCAACCTGCAATTTCATCTCCCTATAAACCACTCTTCTCACCTACAGAGTTCTCCGAGCCAAATCCAACCCTCCTCCAACCAAACACTTCTCTGCAAACCCAAATCACAAACACCAGTTTTGCAAATCCAAAATCAAACCAGAAACCAAAATCAGCCCCTAACTAGTTCTTCCCCAAAACCAGAAACAATCAAACCCAAATTCTTCCCAAATCAAATCCTCCACCAACTTCATCAAAACCAGAAATCAAGAGAGGAGAAATCTGAAACAAACTTCAGATTCAAATCACTAATTTCAGATCCAAAATCTGAAAATAAAATCAAAACAAACTTCATCTTCAACCTCCATCTTCCTCCTCTTCCCTCCATCTCCTCCTTCCCCTAGGCCGGCCCCTCCTCCTCCACCTACGACGCCGCGCAGCCGGAAACCGCCGCGCCGCCCTCCGGCCCTACGCCGCCGCTGGATCCCGCCGGAGCCGCCTGCAGACCGCCGCGCGCGCCGCCCGCTGGAAGGCAGTCCGCCGCCGCCGGACCCTCCCCGTCGACCGTGCGCAAGGTGAGAACCCCCCCTCCCCTTTTTTGAGTGCATGCTTGACCTCTGCGCCCTTCCCCCCAATTTCGTGAACTGTTGATGCTTGAAACAAAAAAAAAGAGACAGGAAGACAAATGCTGTGAGAGAGAGAAAGAGAGTTTGACAGCCTTAAAATAAAGGAGAGTTGATTTATTAAAAAGAAAGGGGGATGGCAGCCTTTGACAGTAGAGGTGTCAGCCTTAATAAAGTCTGGGAAGAGATAAAGTTTTTTGATAGATAATAATATAGACATTTGTGTAATAGTAGGTGTAGAGTGGGTATACCCCTCTAATATGAATGTTAACATGCTATGACCAGTAACTAAAATTAGCTTAGTAAGTTTATTAACTTATTTAATGTTAGTTAGTATTAGTTAAGGTTATTTAAATGCTAACCTGATTTCACCATGTTAATTAACTAACGTTAGGGTTATGATACTAGTATAAAACAAGGCGTGCCATGTTAGTATAACCCTATACAATGTTACACTAGCCGGGAAACCCGATTAAATTAGACAAACCCAATTCGGGGTTGTTTTTAGTGTTGTGTTTATCTCGCAAAGAATCTAATTCATTGATTTGTTTAACTAAAACAGAAAATCGGACATACCGTAACGAAGTACCAGTCGGGACAAACCCAAAATCACCGAAAACAGGCAAGTATGCAATTTATAGTGAATTTATGAATGTAAATACTCTTTTAGGTTTCTGCATGCAAAGTTCCATAACTACATTTTCAAGTCGCATTCGTTAAATTCACATGCTCAGGATTTTGTTAAATTGTTGTAAATATTGCTGGGTACTCTTGTAACCATGGAAATTATTGTGTAAAGATAAATGGTCACATTATTGCTGCATGTCTCAAAATGACTAACAAGAGAGTGACATCGTGAAATCGTGCGCCTCGAAGGCGAAATCGTGACTTTCGTGATGTCATGTGAGTTGACTAGGTTGGCTCGTGTTCCAGCACAAATCTTGGGGTGGGGTTAGGGTTGTGCGGCCACTAGGCGTATGACGGGGTACTCTCTTCAAGGGCACCACCCGTATGCGGTGGGTTAGCGCCAAGCACGGTAAGCCCCCGTGTGAAGAACGACCCACTCATCACGTCCTACCGGCGAGAACCCTATTATAGATGTGTGAAACTAACTCGAAACTTGCAAAGTGAAATTGTTACCTCAGTGAAATTGTTATCTCAGTGACATTGACATGCTTTACCTTACTTGTCAGATTTTCTAGAACTACATGATAGGATGTATTTACTTTAAAATTCGCATGCTTAAACTTTTATTGTTATCTTGTTAAATTATAATTGCATCTTAAATTCAGCATAAATTTGTATATCTTGCCTTGGGTTCTAACACCTTTTTGCAGACCCTTGCTGACATACATTCATGTTTTTGGATGTATGTCAGATCCCGAGCTTGAGTATCAGGAGTCCCTTACGAGACACCTGACTTGGAGAGTCAGGAGTTCGCTGTAGACGCCGAGTTTCTCCCTGCGGAGAACTTGTGGGCTATTCCATTGTTGCTTGCCGTAGTTTGCTTTCCGTTGTTGTGTGTACGTTATTATTGTTGTATTTCGGCCCAGCTGAGGCTTGTTGTCTTCATTTCATGTACGGACGTTTATTATTTCTGGATGTGGCTTGTAATGTATGAATAATTCTGGTTGTTCTGAAAAGCGTGCAAAGGACCTGCCCTTGCGTTTTACCACAGACGCTTCATGAACCCGAGTTTCATAGCTCCGGTTCAAGCGGACCTCTGTAACGCTCTCGCTTCCGTCGTTTTGGGAAGCGGGGCGTTACAGGGTTTAGTGGTGGCCCACGCAGGTCCGTCTCTTTGCATTTGCAAATTCAGAACAATGAGAATATTTTCATCGGCCAAACATCTACAGAATCACATTCACGAGATTAATTTGGGTTTTCCTATCTCAGAATGGCTGAGGAACGAAGCACCCAAAATGGACCCGTACCTGCTGGAGGCGGAAGTGATGACATCCGCCAGATGCTTGGTGTTATGAGGGAAATGCTTGAAGTTCAGCACCACTTGGTCCAGCAGGGACGTCAGGCTGCACCAGTTGCTCCACCGCCTCGCTATGAGCCTGGAGCTAAGCAGTTCAAGGAGATGCATCCGACGAGCTTCTCTGGACGAGAGGGCCCACTAGCGGCCGAGGAATGGCTTCGCAAGACTGCGGATAACTTGGGTCTTGCCCGAATCAATCCGAACGATTGGGTAGACCTCGCCAAGCAGCAGCTGACAGACAATGCACGTCATTGGTGGGATGCTGAAGAGGCTAGGCTGATCAAGCCGATTCTTTGGGCTACTTTTCGTCAGAGGTTTGACGCCCAGTACTTCCCGAAGTCTGCAAAGAGGGAGATGCAGCAGCGCTTCATCAACCTGGAGCAGGGCACCAGGACAGTCGATGAGTATGAGGCCGAATTTACCATGCTGAGTCGATTCGCCACTACACTGGTAGCAGACGAGGAGGACTGTGCACACCGCTTTCTGCAGGGCTTAGACCTGGACATACAGGAGATATTGTCCGGGCACACCTTTACTACTCATGAGCAAGTCCTAGTGGCCACGAAGCAGCGCGAGCAGGTAGTTTATCAGAAGCGGGCACGTCAGGCGGGCAAGCGCCCGATGGAGCCACAGAGGAGTGCACCTAGGCCCGGCTTTCGTCCTGTTCAGACCACACCATTCAAAAGGCCAGCTGCACCTATCTCCAACCGAGCTGAGTTGGTTTGCCATTTCTGCGGCAAACTTGGTCATGTGAAGAAAGACTGTAGGAGGATGCTGAATCAGTGTTTGGTCTGTGGATCGCCTTCTCATGCTGTAAAGGATTGTACCCGCGGTTCTCGACCCGTGCCTCCTGGAGCACCTGGACCCGCTCAGAGGACCGCACCGGCACCAGGACAGCGAGGACCACCTCTGGTTCCACAGGATCGGGCCTTTCAGCAGGCCAACCCGCCGAAGCGTCGAGCTTTCAATATGACAGCCGTTGAGGCTGAAGCTGAGGACGACGTGATTACAGGTAACCCCTAAACTAGTCTTCCTTATTTATGCTTTTTTGTTTGATTAGTTATATCCTTGTTTAATCTAGTTGCATGTTACCCCTAGGTGTCATCTTAGTTTCAACTCACCCGGCCTTGACCCTGTTCGATTCTGGAGCTTCCATGTGCATCCTATCTCGGAAGTTCGTAGTCGAACACTCGATACCCACCTATACACTTCCCAAGTGTTGGAATATTACAACTGGTAACGGTGTAGTGAAGGTTGCACTGGGATGTAGACCATGCACGTTGGTGGTTAGTGGACACGAATTGTATGCCAACTTCATTGTCCATGACCTACCTAATTTCGATGCTATTCTCGGCATTGACTGGTTAGGAGCTTTTTATGCCACGATCGATTGTCGCCGGAAGAAAGTGGTATTCGAAATTCCTGACCACCCAGTATTCGAATTTGTTAGCGGAGGACGTTCGCTTGGACCTATCAAGTTTCGAGCCCAGCCGTACAGTTTGACTATTACATCCATGACAGCCGAGCCTGAGAAGCCTACAGTGGTGAAAGATTTTGAAGACATCTTCCCTGAAGACATTTCTGGATTGCCGCCTGACCGAGCATTGGAGTTCAGCATTGATCTTATGCCAGGAGCTCAACCAATTTCAAAGGCGCCTTACCGTATGGCCCCTGCAGAGTTGGAAGAGCTGAGGAAGCAGTTGGATGAGTTAATGCAGAAGGGTTTCATTCATCCCAGCGTATCTCCTTGGGGTGCACCCGTTTTACTGGTGAAGAAGAAGGATGGCTCGAGGAGGATGTGTGTGGATTATCGGGAGCTGAACAATGTCACAGTGAAGAACAAATACCCGCTACCCCGTATTGATGATATTTTCGATCAGCTTGGTGGGTCGAGAGTATTTTCAAAGTTGGACCTCCGAAGCGGATACCATCAGGTCAGAGTCAAGAAGGAAGATGTGCCCAAGACAGCTTTTCGTACTAAGTACGGGCATTATGAGTTTGTTGTCATGCCATTCGGTGTGACCAACGCTCCTGCTGTGTTCATGAATCTCATGAACCTTATCTTTTACGACTTCCTCGACAAGTTCGTGGTGATCTTTATTGATGACATCCTGGTGTACTCGAGGAGCGAGGAGGAGCATGCAGAGCACTTGAAGATGGTATTGGAGACGCTCCGTCACCATAGACTGTATGCCAAATATAGCAAATGCGAATTCTGGCTGGACAGAGTTGCATTTCTTGGGCATGTAGTATCAGGAGCTGGTATCTCAGTAGATCCGGAGAAGGTCAGAGCAGTCAGCGAATGGCCTACACCTCGATCGGCATCGGACATCAGGAGTTTTCTCGGATTGGCCGGTTACTACCGCAGATTTATTAAGGATTTCTCGAGAATAGCTGAGCCTATGACAAGATTGACGAGGAAGGATGTTAAGTTCAGTTGGTCAGACTCTTGTGAGCAAGCTCTTTCTACTTTGAGGGAGAGACTGACATCTGCACCAGTCTTAGCTATTCCGGACAGAAGCGGAGGCTTCGAGATTTTCTGCGACGCATCAGGCAAGGGACTTGGATGCGTTCTACACCAGCACGGTCATGTAGTCGCTTATGCTTCTTGACAGTTGAAGATCCACGAGAAGAATTATCCGACTCACGACTTGGAGCTAGCTGCAGTCATCTTTGCTTTGAAGATTTGGAGGCATTTCTTACTGAGTGAGAAAGTGAAAATTTTCACTGATCACAAAAGTTTGAAATATATATTCGCTCAGAAGGAGCTGAATATGAGACAACGTAGATGGTTGGAATTGATGGCAGACTACGACATCGATCTTCAGTATCATCCAGGGAAGGTGAATGTCGTACCGGATGCCTTGAGTCGACTGCCCGAAGTGATGATTCTCACAGCTCAGTGGAGATTGCAGCAGGATCTGCGAGAGATGGATGTTAAAGCCGTCCTACCTGGAGTCACGTCGTCATTGATGAGCATGCAGATTCAATCGACGATTGTGGATCGGATCAAGACTGCCCAAGACGGAGATGCTAAATTGAAGAAGATCAGAGAACAGGTTGAAGCAGGACTTCGGACAGATTTTCTGATTCACGCAGATGGATCATTGAGATATGGTAGTAGGGTCTGCGTGCCTGCAGGAGATATCAGAGAGGAATTGATGAATGATGCTCACAGTTCGCCTTATTCTATTCATCCTGGAGGTACGAAGATGTACAAGGACCTTCGTCAGAATTTCTGGTGGCATGGGATGAAGAGGAGTGTGGCACGGAGCGTTGCCAAGTGTCTTGTGTGTCAGCAAGTGAAGGCTGAACATCATCGCACCGCTGGACTACTACAACCTCTGCCGATTCCAGAGTGGAAGTGGCAGCACATCACGATGGACTTCGTGACTGGCTTACCTCGGAGCACCAGGCAGAACGACGCGATCTGGGTCATCGTCGATCGATTGACCAAGTCTACGCACTTTATACCTTTCCGAGTTGGGCAATCCACGGAGATAATAGCATGGAAGTATATGGAGGTAATGACCTAACTCATACCTTAATAATTTCCTTCTAGTACTAGTCATGATATGGATTATGTCATGTAGGAGATCGTGCGCTTGCATGGAGTCCCCATGAGCATTGTATCCGATCGTGATACGAGGTTCACGTCTCAATTCTGGAAGAGTTTGCAGACCAATCTGGGTACCAGTCTGAAATTCAGTACTGCGTATCACCCGCAGACGGATGGCCAGTCGGAGCGTACTATTCAGATATTGGAGGACATGTTGAGAGCTTGCATGTTAGATCTCAAGGGTTCGTGGGAGGATCATCTGCACCTGGTGGAGTTCTCCTACAACAACAGTTATCAGGCGAGCATTGGCATGGCGCCCTTTGCTGCTCTCTACGGAAGGAAATGTCGATCGCCACTGAGTTGGGATGACGTCGGTGATAGAGAGCTCTTGGGGCCAGAGATGATCGTGGAAGCAGTTGATGTTGTGCGTGATATCAGGGACAAGCTTCGGATCGCTCAGGACCGTTATAAGCATTGGGCAGATGCTAAACGGCGTCCCTTGGAATTTCAGCCGGGAGATCATGTGTTCCTGAAGATCTCACCGAATCGAGGGGTGATCCGATTTGGGAAGAGATGCAAGCTTAGCCCGAGATTTATTGGACCTTTCGATGTGCTAGAGCGAGTTGGAGAGGTAGCTTATCGCTTAGCACTACCACCGTCCTTAGAGGGAGTACATGACGTCTTTCATGTGTCCCAGCTCCGTCGTTATATCAGCGACCCTTCTCATGCTGTGGACTACTCGGAGATCACGGTCCGACCGGATTTGACTTATGAGCAGCAACCAGTGGAGATCCTAGACCAACGTCAGAAAGTCTTCCGGAACAGGACTATCAATCTAGTCAGAGTGATGTGGCGTCGTGACTCGCCAGGAGAGTCTACCTGGGAGCGGGAAGATGAGATACGGGAGCGTTATCCTTATTTGTTCCCTACTCTTTAGCGGATAAGAATTCCGAGGACGGAATTTTTCTTAAGGTGGGTAGAATGTAACGGCCGGTATTTTCTAGGCGTATTATTTGTGCGTGCCCGTATTTTCGTTTTGACCATCCGGATGTTTCGGGTGCGAGTTCTATGTTTGTGCGTCAACGCGAGAGCGTATCCGTCTTTCGTTTACCGTATCATTAATAATTGACTATTAATTTTAAGCACGTTACCTTAACTTGATTATCCTACTAATTACAAATTGCTAAATGCTTAATTTACTTTTACATTCCACTTAATTAATTTAATTAAAAGTTAATTACTTACTACCTCTACCTAATTAAATCATTAAATAACTAAATTACTCTTGCAAATTTACCTTACCTCAACCCTAACCCTACAACATTTCTTCTCACCAAATTGTTGGTGAGATCCGACATACGTAATGAAACCCCTCCCCACTTCCAGCTCCTCCCTCCATCCATTTGTCTCCCCACTGTTATTATAACAGTATCATCGTCTTCAAGCTAGGGAGAACAACCTGCAATCCTCATCTTCTCCTACGACCAACCAACCTGCAATTTCATCTCCCTGTAAACCACTCTTCTCACCTACAGAGTTCTCCGAGCCAAATCCAACCCTCCTCCAACCAAACACTTCTCTGCAAACCCAAATCACAAACACCAGTTTTGCAAATCCAAAATCAAACCAGAAACCAAAATCAGCCCATAACTAGTTCTTCCCCAAAACCAGAAACAATCAAACCCAAATTCTTCCCAAATCAAATCCTCCACCAACTTCATCAAAACCAGAAATCAAGAGAGGAGAAATCTGAAACAAACTTCAGATTCAAATCACTAATTTCAGATCCAAAATCTGAAAATAAAATCAAAACAAACTTCATCTTCAACCTCCATCTTCCTCCTCTTCCCTCCATCTCCTCCTTCCCCTAGGCCGGCCCCTCCTCCTCCACCTACGACGCCGCGCAGCCGGAAACCGCCGCGCCGCCCTCCGGCCCTACGCCGCCGCCGGATCCCGCCGGAGCCGCCTGCAGACCGCCGCGCGCGCCGCCCGCTGGAAGGCAGTCCACCGCCGCCGGACCCTCCCCGTCGACCGTGCGCAAGGTGAGAACCCCCCTCCCCTTTTTTTGAGTGCATGCGTGACCTCTGCGCCCTTCCCCCCAATTTCGTGAACTGCTGATGCTTGAAACTAAAAAAAAGAGACAGGAAGACAAATGCTGTGAGAGAGAGAAAGAGAGTTTGACAGCCTTAAAATAAAGGAGAGTTGATTTATTAAAAAGAAAGGGGGATGGCAGCCTTTGACAGTAGAGGTGTCAGCCTTAATAAAGTCTGGGAAGAGATAAAGTTTTTTGATAGATAATAATATAGACATTTGTGTAATAGTAGGTGTAGAGTGGGTATACCCCTCTAATATGAATGTTAACATGCTATGACCAGTAACTAAAATTAGCTTAGTAAGTTTATTAACTTATTTAATGTTAGTTAGTATTAGTTAAGGTTATTTAAATGCTAACCTGATTTCACCATGTTAATTAACTAACGTTAGGGTTATGATACTAGTATAAAACAAGGCGTGCCATGTTAGTATAACCCTATACAATGTTACACTAGCCGGGAAACCCGATTAAATTAGACAAACCCAATTCGGGGTTGTTTTTAGTGTTGTGTTTATCTCGCAAAGAATCTAATTCATTGATTTGTTTAACTAAAACAGAAAATCGGACATACCGTAATGAAGTACCAGTCGGGACAAACCCAAAATCACCGAAAACAGGCAAGTATGCAATTTATAGTGAATTTGTGAATGTAAATACTCTTTTAGCTTTCTGCATGCAAAGTTCCATAACTACATTTTCAAGTCGCATTCGTTAAATTCACATGCTCAGGATTTTGTTAAATTGTTGTAAATATTGCTGGGTACTCTTGTAACCATGGAAATTATTGTGTAAAGATAAATGGTCACATTATTGCTGCATGTCTCAAAATGACTAACAAGAGAGTGACATCGTGAAATCGTGCGCCTCGAAGGCGAAATCGTGACTTTCGTGATGTCATGTGAGTTGACTAGGTTGGCTCGTGTTCCAGCACAAATCTTGGGGTGGGGTTAGGGTTGTGCGGCCACTAGGCGTATGACGGGGTACTCTCTTCAAGGGCACCACCCGTATGCGGTGGGTTAGCGCCAAGCACGGTAAGCCCCCGTGTGAAGAACGACCCACTCATCACGTCCTACCGACGAGAACCCTATTATAGATGTGTGAAACTAACTCGAAACTTGCAAAGTGAAATTGTTACCTCAGTGAAATTGTTATCTCAGTGACATTGACATGCTTTACCTTACTTGTCAGATTTTCTAGAACTACATGATAGGATGTATTTACTTTAAAATTCGCATGCTTAAACTTTTATTGTTATCTTGTTAAATTATAATTGCATCTTAAATTCAGCATAAATTTGTATATCTTGCCTTGGGTTCTAACACCTTTTTGCAGACCCTTGCTGACATACATTCATGTTTTTGGATGTATGTCAGATCCCGAGCTTGAGTATCAGGAGGTCCCTTACGAGACACCTGACTTGGAGAGTCAGGAGTTCGCTGTAGACGCCGAGTTTCTCCCTACGGAGAACTAGTGGGCTATTCCATTGTTGCTTGCCGTAGTTTGCTTTCCGTTGTTGTGTGTACGTTATTATTGTTGTATTTCGGCCCAGCTGAGGCTTGTTGTCTTCATTTCATGTACGGACGTTTATTATTTCTGGATGTGGCTTGTAATGTATGAATAATTCTGGTTGTTCTGAAAAGCGTGCAAAGGACCTGCCCTTGCGTTTTACCACAGACGCTTCATGAACCCGAGTTTCACAGCTCCGGTTCAAGCGGACCTCAGTAACGCTCTCGCTTCCGTCGTTTTGGGAAGCGGGGCGTTACACCTCCCATCGTCGGTGACATTCGTCGTCGATCTCCCTCAGCCGTGCACCCACACCCCCATGGTGCTGCCTCCCTGACGAGGCCGACTTCACCCCCATCTCCTCCCTCTGCTGCGACATTGTCACCATCGATGAGCAGCCCGCAAGCAGTAGCAGCTGCTACCGTTGCCTTGTCCTGCCACCACGCGCATCGCATGCCACCCATCTCTGACCATCCTCCGCTCTGCCTGGCTCCGCCATCGAGCCCTCTGCCAGCACTCCTCCGCGCTCAGCCGTGAGCAACAGCCATGCACTCTCCGCCGCTACTGCTACTGTCGCACTCGTCGCGACCGACTGCTGCCACCGCTCACCCATTCGCTGTCGCCGTCGTCGTCGATCACGTGAAGCCCTGCTGCATCGAGACGACATAGAAGGTAAGAATGAAGCATTTTAAGATAAAATATGAAAATACATAAGTAAATACGTATAAAAATATGTATAAACATAGGCTGATCGAAATAAATTCATAATAAATTTTGTAGGTCTCGGAAAAATACGAGGGAAAAGCCAGAAAATCCGAAACGACGAAACAGATTCATTGGCATGGGTTTCATCTCCAAAAGGCAAGTACATCTCCCACAATGATTTTTCAAAGATAAAACCCAATAAAGCTACTTTCGCTTTAAAATTCATATCATGTGATTTTCACGCGCACTGACGTACGAGAAAAATATATGTTGTAGTGCTAGTTAATACGATCAATTTGACAGCTTGTTGGAAGAATTCTGACGTATGGTTTGTCCTAAATAAATATTCGAATATATTGTTAAAATCGTTTTCTTAGTTTAAAAATTTATTTTCGACCTTTTTAAATTAATAAAAAGATTCCTTTTAATTATTTTGAAGCCTTGAAAAATATGTACTAGTTTTAGAAAAATATTCTAAGTTCATTTGCCTAGTTATAATTATCATGCGCTCGTTTCTTAGTATAATCGCATGTTTTCAACCTTTGGTAAAATGTTAATTTGTACTTATAAAATCGTAAAAATTGTGTGGACTATTATATGGGCTATTGAGACAGCACGAAACAATCATACGCATTTGCTACGGTGCAAATAAACTGGACCGACTGAACGAATGATTGGAACTTAAATATAAATAGATAGTACACAAACTTTGACCTGGCACTTGACTTGACCTATAGGTTTGGGGTAGTCTATAGTCACCGAGGATGCGGGAGTGACTGGGTCTGCTCGACAACTTTACCTCACACGTACACTAAGTGGAGGAAAGTACTTGACCGATCACCCAAAAAAGGGGTCGATGAGTAGCACCACGGGTAGCTCCCGATGGTGGGACACATCTTAGTCACATATTGTATCTTTGGGCATGTACTTAGCACTAGAAATAATTGGTTATTAAATATTGCTTTAACATTTTCTTCTTACATGTTGCTAATTCCTATCAAACGTTAAAATGCTACAGGTTGCAAAATTTCTATCAAATGCTTAACTACTACAGGTTGCAAAAATTACTATCAATTGTTTAACTACTGTAACTCTTTCATATTAAACTGGTTAATTGTTTCTATGTACTCACACTAAGCTTGATTGTAAAGTTATACTAAATTGATGTGGCATAGATTTTAATTATGTTGGATATGGACGACATGAATACACCCATGAGGGGATGTATCAGGGTATACGGACCTCAGATGTCGCGTGCACGAAAGCGTGCACGAAGGGAACCTTTTCTCGTGTGAAAAGGACCACTCGATAAGTGGAAAAAGCCACTCGATAGGTGGAAAAAGTCACTTTATAAGTGCATAAAGGCACTTGATAAGTGAATGAAGAAGAGGATAAATGAATGTGCTAATATAGGCTAATAAGCTTATATTTAGTTATTTCCTACAATAACTACCCCTAAAGCCTATAAATAGGACCCAAGGGTAAGGCATTCATACTACACTTTCCATGCCAGAAGTTTGCATAAGGCATCTTATGTTCTTCTTCTCCCTTCCATTAAAATCCTCTTCTAAATAGAGATTTAGGCGGTGAAACTCTGCTTCGATCCTCCGTGACGAAGTATCGACCGTTGTGGCGAATCCGAGGGCAAAGTTCAGAGATTACGGTGCCGCATACGCAAACGTAAGTCTCTACTTTATTATTCGATCCTAACGTCGTTGTTTTGACAGGATCCAACATTGGTATCAGAGCCATACGGGTTCGCCCTGGTCAAACCGTCGCCCTGTCAAACCGATGAACGAGGCCTTGTCTTTTTCACGAATGGGTATCCTACCATTATGGATATGGTAGGAACGCTTCGTGACAGAGAGAACGCAGCGGTTGTTCTTTTCACGTTAGGGTCTTCTGTCATTACGGATATGGCAGGAACTCTCCTTGACGGGAAGAACCGACCGTTCATATCGCCAAACTCGCACTCTTCATGGATGCTGAGTCTCCATTCAAAAGGGAATGGGCGCTCTCTTCATGTGGAGCGTGTAGTTTACGAACTTTAGAGTATGTTCTTTTTTTGGCACACAGCCATTAGAGAATAACTACTTTCTCGACGAACGGGTGTCTCATCGGAGAAGAAGATGGTGGTTATTCTCAACGGAGAAGATGACAATTTTGGTGCATGGAGGCAATGCATCCCCCCTCCCTATGCGGAGGGGGTTGGCTACGGCCAAAAACCACCACGGCCACCCCTCCAATGGGGTGTGCGGCCAACCCCTTGCAATGGGGTGGCCGGCGATGGCCATATGGGCCATGGTCGGCCATGGCCATGGCCGGCCCTGGCCAGCCCCGGCCAGGGCCTGGTCGGCTCTGGCCGGCCAGGGCCAGGGGGCCCTGGCTGCGGCCAGGCCAGGGCCAGGCCGGCCCTGGCCAGGGGGCCAGGGCCCTGTCGGCCCTGGCAGAGGCCAGGGCCGGTGCCCTGGCCTCCGGCCTGGGCCTGGCCGGCCCTGGCCGGGGGCCAGGGTCAGGGCCGGCCCTGGCAGAGGCCAGAGCCTGGCCGAGGCCAGCCCTGGCCACTGCCAGGGCCACGGCCGGCCCTGGCAGTGGACAGGGCCAGGCTAAGGCCTGCCGGCACTGGCCGAGGCCAGTGTCCGGCCACTGTCGGCCCCGGTCTCGGCCATTGTCGAGCCCCGGTTGACGTTGTATTTGCGGGGGGAGCTTGCATGAATGTGACATGCATGACCGATCCATACAGGGCCGACGGCAGTTATCTGTGGCAAATTCCCTTACAGAAGGGGAGCGCATGGATCCATATGGGAGCCAGCGACGATGGCTTGCAGAAAAATCCCCAAGGGGGGATCCAGCCTTGGTACGGTTACGGCTCATCCCGGCAAATGGCCAGGGATTACCGTATATTTCTCTAGTATCATAAGGGTACTAAATTGAAATATCGTTTTTGCTTTTGAAAAATACGTTTGCAAAATACTGCAAAATACGTTTGCAAAATGAATTTGAAAAATACGTTTTCAAAATACGTTTTTCAAAACGCTTTTCCGCTGCGAAGTACTATACGAGTACTATCGTTTGATAAGTGAGGGGGAAATATTGAAAGTTGTTCTAGATGGTGATTGGAATCGTAGAGACCTTTCCGATTCTAGAGCAACATCTTCAATATTTTTCAAAAGTAACTTATCAAATATAATAATATCATTTCAAGTGGGATTTTTCCAAGTGGGAGTGATATTAAACTAGTCTAAAATTTCACATTCGATTGATTCAGTATCTCAATGGATAATTATTCGACCAGTGGTCTTTTGGACTAGTTTGTGGGACACCTAAGCTCAGTCTGGGGGTAGTGAACCATGGACTAGCCATTTCCCTGGTCGGTCCGCTGGCCGAGACTAATGAATCATGAAAATGTAACAATTTGATGACTATGTATATGAAATTAATGCAATGTTTTTGATCAAACCTTCGGTTTTGTGTCTTTTGCAGCATTTTAAAAGTAAAATGTCTTCCGCTTCAAAGAATATTATCGCTGAGTTAAACAGAGGTGAAAAAGTCAACGGCGATAATTACAAACTATGGTCCATCAAGATACAATACGTTCTAGAGGAGCAAGAAGTGCTCGAAACTCTGAAGAACGTAATGATTGAACCCGAGTTGGGGACTACGGCCCAACACAGACGAGACAAGGAAGCTTTTGATGCTTGGTCTCGGAAGAACAAGATAGCCCGCATTACGTTATTATCCAGTATGGCCGATGACATAATGCGCATCTTCCGAGAGCATGACCTAGTCATGAACATATGGTCCAAGCTAGAGGAGAAGTTTGGTGGCACATCGGTGTCTAAACTTCGCGCCTTAACTATAAGATTTAATTCATACAAGAAACGTCCAGATCATTCCATGGGGAAACATCTGCGACATATGGCGAATCTAATCTCAGAGTCAAAGGATGCAGGTCATGTGCTCACTGATGAGCAACAAATCCAAGCAGTCATACGTTCCCTACTAAATGGGTGGAACCAAATGAAGATGCATCTCACTCATAATGAGAACATCAAGACCTTCAGCGATGTTTCTAAGCACCTCGAGTTAGAGGAAGAGCGGCTTCCGGCTGCCAAGCCAAGTGCAGAAGTGCACATGGTTGCTAGTTCCTCACACGGAGGAAAGAAACAGAAAGATCGTTCGAAGTCTACTAATGAACGTAATAAGCAACCTGAGTCTACCAAGAAACCCAAACATAAGGGTGGGCACAAGAAATGGCACAAGAAGAAAGACTTGAAGAAGATCAAGTGCTTCAAGTGCAACAAGTTCGGTCACTATGCTCGTTCGTGTACGAGTGGAAGTGACGAGGTAACTTGTAATTATGCTAGTTACATATGTGTTTCTAGTTCAATATTTCTTGTGGAATCTAATCCATTTTGGATAATTGATTCAGGTGCCACTGACCACATAGCAAGGGACAGACGGTCCTTCGTGGAGTATCACCGGATACCCCAAGGAACGAAGTGGATCTATGTAGGAAACAACACACGTGTTGAAGTGAAAGGCGTTGGGACTTGCAAGCTAGTCTTGGACAACGGCCGCACTCTGCTACTTCATGATGTTCTCTTCGCTCCAGATATTCGAAGGAATATAATATCTGTGGTCGTGTTAATGGGTCTTGGTTACAGCTGGTTTTTTTCATGATTGTAAAGTGGACTTGTTTTGTAATAATTCCTTAATTGGTACTGGGTATGTATTCAAAGGATTTATTGTATTAAATACAATGTATGACTCTTCATTTTGTAATGAAAATTTCCTTGTTACAAATTCTTCAACTTATGAGTCTGATATAATTTATTGGCACGCAATGCTTGGTCACATTGGACCAACATGAATGGATAGACTTGCCAAAAGTGGCCTTCTATCCAATGTTTCAAAGGTCAAAATGTCGACTTGCGAACATTGCCTTGTAGGGAAATCTTGTCGCAAGCCGTTTGGAACCGGCACAAGGGCCGAGGTTCCATTACAGCTCATCCATTCGGACATATGTGGTCCGATGAATGTCAAGACAAGACGCGGGAAGTCCTATTTCATCACTTTTATTGATGATTTCACCCGATTCGGACATATCTATTTGATATCCCACAAAAGTGAAGCATTAACCTGCTTTAAAAACTATATGAGTTTAGTGGAGAATCAATTAGATCGCAAGATTAAGGTCTTACGAACCGATAGGGGCGGTGAATATCAATCGACAAGTTTTAAGGAACTTTGTGATGAAAAGGGAATAGTACATCAGGTAACTATGCCTTATACTCCTCAATAAAATGGTGTTGCTGAAAGGAGGAATAGAACTTTAATGGAAATGGTCCGTTCAATGATGGCGCAAGCTAACTTACCAATCACCTTTTGGGGTGATGCATTATTAACAGCCACTTTCATTTTGAACCGCATACCCTCGAAATCAGTTAGCTCCACTCCTTATGAGTTGTGGAACCAAAGGTCTTCTGACTTAAACATTTTAAAACCTTGGGGATGTGCATCCTACGCACATATTTTCTCCCATAAGTATGGCAAACTTGGGCCACAGGGAAGGAAATGTATCTTTATACGATATGCAGAAAACTCCAAAGGTTATGTTTTCATTGGTCAGGAAGACAATGGAGGTCTAATTGAATTTGAGTCGAGGGATGTCACTTTCTTGGAAAATGAGTTTCCAAGACAGGGCGAGATAAGTCAGTACTTATCTCTATTTGAGATTAATGATCAAGATGGATTACCTCATTCGAGTGGGAGAATTCTTGGTGAAGATGAAAATACGTTTCAAACTTCACCAATGGATGATACGAATGACGCTAATCCTATTCCATACGGGAATAATGATCCAAATGGGAGCATTTCTAACGACATTCCAAGTGGGAGTGATATTAGAATTGATCTAAATTCGAGTCAACACGGACTTGACGAATCTCAAATACGACGTAGTAGTCGTACAAAGTTGGCTCCTCTAAGATTTTGAGGATGAATTTTCGCAAACCTTTATGACTTTACTACAAGATGATGACGAGCCTGCTACTTTCAAACAGGCCGTATCATGCCCTGCTAAAGACAAATGGATGGAAGCGATGAAGGAAGAGTTGAAATCCATGAAAGTTAACCGAGTCTGGGACTTGGTTAACTTACCCAGAGGACGTGAGCTATTGGGAACAAATGGGTTCTCAAGATCAAGCATAAGGCTGATGGCTCTATAGACAGATATAAAGCTCGCCTTGTCACGAAAGGTTTTACGCAACAGGAAGGGATAGACTACGAAGAGACCTTCTCACCTGTTGTTTGTTTTACCTCGATTCGCCTGATTCTGGCTATGGTAGCTTGCTTAGACCTCGAATTACATCAGATGGGTGTAAAGACTGCCTTTCTCAATGGAGAATTGGACGAGGAGATCTATATGGAACAACCAACAGGGTTTGTAAAAGAAGGAAACGAACATAAGTTTTGTAAACTTCGTAAGTCCATATATGGTCTTAAACAATCCTCGAGGCAATGGTATATACGATTTCAAGAAGTTGTCTTATCAAATGGTTTTTTCATGCTTGATGAGGACAACTGCGTATATATCAAGAGGATTAAGAGCAAGTACGTTATTATGTCTCTATATGTAGATGACATTTTAATAGTCGGAAATGACAAGGGCTTTGTGATGGATATCAAGGCTTGGCTTTCATCAGTTTTTGAGATGAAAGACATGGGAGAAGCCGCATATATCCTTGGAGTTAAGATTTCAAGGAATCGTTCGAAGAAACTTCTTTCTCTTTCACAGGAGACTTATATAAAGAAGGTTCTAGAACATTTTAATATGCAGGACTGCAAGTCCATTGATACTCCTATAAGCAAATGCGACAATTTATGTCTGAAATCATGTCCAACGAACCAAAAGGAAAAGGAAATTATGGAAAAAGTTTCATATTCCAGTGCAGTTGGTAGTCTTATGTACGCAATGATGTGTACAAGACCGGACATCTGTTTTGCCATTGGAATGGTAAGTCGTTACCAATCCAACCCATGGCAAGTACACTGAAAAGCGGTTAAGAGGATAATGCGGTATCTTAAGGGAACTACGGATTATGCTTTATGCTATCAAGGAGATGCCTTGAGGCTCGAAGTCTACACTGATGCTGATTGGGCGGGTGATCTCGATGAGCGACGATCGACCTCAGGATAAGTTTTTCTACTCAGATCTGGTGCAATATCTTGGAGTAGCAAGAAACAATCCTGCATCGCACTTTCAACTATGGAAGCCGAGTTTGTAGCATTTAGCATGGCAGTCCAAGAGGCTGTTTGGCTTAGGAAGTTCTTAGACAGGCTAATTGATGCAAGTGACTCAGGTGCTGTACCAATACACAGTGACAGTCAAGCATCTATAGCCTATGTCAAAGATCCAAAATTCCATTGTAAGACCAAACACATTGATATCCGCTACAAATTTGCAAAAGACTATGATAAGACCAAGAAGGTAGACATAAGTTACATATCTACGCATGAGATGATAGCGGATCCGCTTACGAAAGCGATCCCCAGAGATGTGTTTTACAAACACTTGTCATCTCAAGGATTGCGTAAGATCTGAGTTGTACAAATGTAAATTCCAATGTCTGTAAAAGATCAAATTTAATAAAAGAATAAGTTCTTTTTAACATTTCATATGAATTTCTTGGAAATGTTTGTATATATTTTTTAAATCTCAGCTGGATTTCTAGTATGTCAGACAGATTGAGATTGGCTCTCTCACATGAGCAACCGCCTTTATTATATCAGACGGATAAAATAAAGATGAGACCTGTTTAAAGTCAAAATCGTCAGACGGATGATTTAGAGTCATGACTTAAACAAAATGGTCGTATAAAAGATCTGCATCATATGGATGCTTACAAAAGATCTAATAGGATTCTTAAATCCTATCTGTCTTATGCGGGATGTGGGTCCAGAAGATTATTTGAGTAGTAAAAAGGGACTCAAAATCAGACATTGTGGTGTCTGATCATCATCCTTACAACATCATTAAGACATACGCTCCCTGGGAAAGGAGTGATGTTGTAATACGTATTCATACTACGTATGCATTTTGACCATTGGGTTAGAATAGTAATTGTGTTTACTATTATGTGAGACCCAAAGACCACATGGGTCTTAACTCATTACCCTTATGAACTCTAATTGGTTCCTTTAGATTTGACTGGGTGATTGCTATCTTAGCATGTTGCTTATGGACTATGGTCAATTCAGTCCGGCGGGGCATGTTAGAAAAGCAAGTCAGGTCAAGATCGAAAGGATCGCAAGAAGAGGAAGATTAATTTCATATTCACATTTGGACTTTAGAGATTCAAAGCTGGCCAGCCAATTGTAATCCAGATGGGATTCAATTGTTGAATATAAAGTATAAGAAATGTGAAGAAATAATCTAGGGTAAAGCATGCGTTGATCTACTCAACTTTGCACCTCGAGGGGTGTTGTGTATCTCTAACAAGTGCATAACAGCGGACTCTATGCGCATGACGGTCACACGGCCTATTTCTCGGTATGATAAACAGAAGAGTTAAAGGAAAGATGTTTCCTTACAATCCCCTCAAGTGTGAGTGGGAGATGTTGGATATGGATGACATGAATACACCCATGAGGGGATGTATGATGGTATACGGACCTCAGATGTCGCGTGCACGAAAGCGTGCACGAAGGGAACCATTTCTCGTGTGAAAAGGACCACTCGATAAGTGGAAAAAGCCACTCGATAAGTGGAAAAAGTCACTTTATAAGTGCATAAATGCACTTGATAAGTGAATGAAGAAGAGGATAAATGAATGTGCTAATATATGATAATAAGCTTATATTTAGTTATTTCCTACAATAACTACCCCTAAAGCCTATAAATAGGACCCAAGGGTAAGGCATTCATACTACACTTTCCATGCCAGAAGTTTGCATAAGGCATCTTATGTTCTTCTTCTCCCTTCCATTAAAATCCTCTTCTAAATAGAGATTTAGGCGGTGAAACTCTGCTTCGATCCTCCGTGACGAAGTATCGACCGTTGTGGCGAATCCGAGGGCAAAGTTCAGAGATTACGGTGTCGCATACGCAAACATAAGTCTCTACTTTATTATTCGATCCTAACGTCATTGTTTTGACAGGATCCAACAAATTAGCATTCTTAACATTGGTTTCACTAGGTGTCTAGGATCGTTTCTGTCTAAGTTTTGGATCACACTTCTTGCGGGGATAGTAACTTACTTGGCCAAACCTGACTGGCCGTGAATACATGTGCCAATGTTAGAATCCCAATCATCATTAATGTAAATATTAATTAAGGTTATATCTTGATTTTCAACTTGTTTTAATTAAATTCCTTAACCAGTCTATTGTGGATATTATCTTGCTGAGTAAACCTCGCTGACGGACATTTCACTTTGTTGTTTTACGAAATGTATGTCAGGTATCCATAGTGAGTTCTCTGAAGACACTACTGCAAAAGTTGAGCCAGTGCTCTAAGGATACGTGGAGTACCTACCCGCTGAAGAGTAGACGATCACCTTCGCGAATTCCCCTTTATATTTAGAATAATGTAATTTATGTACTTTGTTGATTCGTCCATACAACGCCTATGTTGTACTTTATTTTCAGACGCTTTGGTATTGTAATAATGTCATCTGTACTATTTCTTATTAGCATGCAAGATCCTGCCATTGTTTTCACAGACGTGTTATTGTGTTTACGCCAAGGAGGAAAGAAAAAGGAAAGATTTAAAAAAAATGTTCCTCCTTGTTTTAAGCACATCGCGGGCCCGTTCGCGTCCTCGCTTCTGGTAGAATGGGAAGTTGGGCGTGACATAGGGTGACAAAGATCCTAGGTTCTCTCAAACCTCAATGGGAATCCAAGGCCAATGTTTTCGAATAATCCAATGATATGAGTAAGTACCCGTGGAGGAATGCATTGGAAATTTGATGGCGTATAAGATGAAGATGCAACACAAGAAGGAGAGCCAATCATCAAAGCCTTTTAAAAAGTGATATGCTCATATTTTACTCTTTATTTTGGCATATTTCCATGTCATTTCGATTGCCCAGATTGTATATTTGAAGCTTAAACGATGATTTCTGGATGAATTTCACTATTTCTATGTTTTATTGGATTTTCAGGAAATATGGAGCAATCGGAGCAAATTGATGATATGAGCATATGCACGCATACCGGAGCATCAGTGGTTATGATATTGAGGAGCTTATGGTGCTAAAAGAGAAGAAGAAGCAAGAAGAAGAGAGGAGAAGAAGAAGGAAATGAAGAAGAAGAAGGAAAACAAGGCAAAGTTCATTTATCAACTCACTAGAACGAATGGAGTAATCCACTTGATCAAGTGAAGCTGATACCAGCCTAGACCAGGCAACCAAAATATATCAAATTCACTCGATCGAGTGAGGAAACTCACTTGATCGAGTGAGACAATCGGCCAAATCCACCCTCTGCCAGAGCAGCTGACTCGATCGAGTAGCACTTTCACTCGACCGAGTGAATTGGCTAATCGACCGAGTGAAGAGAAGAACATGGAAATGATTTTTGGAGCTGCTGCAGGAAATTCTACTCGACCGAGTTGAAAATCTCACTCAACCGAGTGAGATTGCGGCCAGATTTTGGAAATTAAGTTGTAACTCGGTTTTTGGGTATTTGGGTTGACTTTTTCTTGGGTTTTTAGACTTGAATAAATAAGAAACAAGGTCGCCCTTACTGGGGTCACGATGTTTATTTCTTTTTTGCTTTTGCTTTGGTGGCTATTGCTTGGAGAAGCCATAGTTCTTAATTTTCTCTTGTGATTTTGAAGACTTTGAGAATATTGGTTTGTCTAAACTCTTGATCTAATTGCTTTATTGAATATTTCTTATTTAAATCTCTTTGCAATAATGAACCTTATTATTTCCATGAATCTTATTACCACGATCATGTTTATTAGTCCGTAGTCTCTTTGCTCTAGGGCAAAGGGATGAAACCTATAGATCTAGAGTTTGATATGTGAAATTAATTGACTTCCTTGTTGCTGAACTTGTTTTAGGGTTAGATTATGGTTGATTACCTACAAATAGCTAGGGATATGTACTTAGGTCTTGAAAGCTCAAGAGAGGATCTTGATCTTAGGAAGACCTAGATATTTGATTTAGATCTATAATTTGGCTATCCTAGATTTGGTGCATGAGAGTCACCAAAGCTAGCATCTTTATTATATTTCTATAATTATATTCATCTGTATGATGGTAAGATGAATACGAACTATCATAATCTAAATTCAAACTCATGTCACACGCCAGTGGACTTGAATGATAATTGAATTATATGGTCGATCTTAATGCTATTAATTCAACTATGCTTGCAAGAGAGTGAGGCTCTAGCTTGAGTTATTTTAGACTTGTGTAGCATGAGAGCGTGCACCGGTTCACTAAATAGTTGTGACAATTTCATCCTAAACTAAGAGTTAGTAATTAGGAGTTCATATTCACATTAAAACTCGAAAATATATAGTGTGGATTCCCTAGTCCTAGACTTCTTTATTAATTGAATTACAACTGACACTATTACACATTCATGACACACTTGCTACACCATTATTCACAATCTCTGTTACATCTGGACAACTGAGATAATACCAACCATCTTTTGTGATTCGATACCTGCTCACTACTTAAACGTGCGCTCACGGTAAAACTACATAGTTTTCTGAGTATATCTAGGAACACATCAAGTTTTTGGCGCCGTTACCGGGGATGCAACAATATTTTTCTTGGTTACATTTTATTTTCCTCTATTGTGCTAATATTCTCTGTAGGTTCTCTTTCTTTGTGCATGAGTACACGCTCAATGGACATTGACACCTTGATACACTTTGATCCAGAAATTGAGCATACTGCAAGGAAGCTAAGAGCAGAGAAGAGGCAAATTCTATAGGATAGCAAGATGGTAGCTGAGAATAATGCTGCAAAGAATGTCAGAGTTATTTCTATTTGGGACCGGATCACTCTCAACAACTCTGCAACATCATCTATTCTTATGCCTGAAGTGCCAGCTGATAAGAATTTCGAGATGAAGACATGACTATTTGTGTTGATGCAACAAGATCCATTCTATGGGCACGCACATGAGAATCCCCATTACCATATCTAGATGTTCTTGGCGAAGTACGCCACTTTCTATGTTATCAACATATCAGAGGATGCCATCCGTCTGTGGCTCTTTCCTTTCACACTCAAGGATAAAGATTTATATTGGTTAAGGTCACATGCAAATGGTTCTTTCATCAAATGGGATGATCTTGTAAAGGCATTCGTCAATAAATTTTATTCACCATCAAAGACCGTCAAACTGATGAATTCTTTGATGCCATTCAAGCAAGAGGCCCAAGAATCTTTATATGAAGCCTGGGAAAGGTTCAAAGATCTTCAACACCAATGCCCCCACCACAGTATCAAGGACTGAGCGTTGATACATATCTTTTATAATGGATTGAAACAGGATACAAAGATGATTATAGATGCCACCGCTAATGGGGCGATATTGGCAAAGACTCCAAAAGAAGCCATATCGTTACTTGAAGAAATGGCTTCTAATAATCAACAGTGGGCCGATAAGAGACACAACCATCATCATCATCATCCAAGCTGGCTAGTATCTATGAGGCCAAAGCAGTGGCAGAGTTGACCGAAAAATTTGATACTCTATCTAAGTTGGTAGACAGAATAGAAAAGAAGCTGAGCGAGCTGTTTAGTGCTAATGATACATCATCTGGTGCACCACAGGTGCAAGTATGAGTGACTGGAAAGATCAGAGCCAAGTCATGTAAGTAGGAGCCGAGACAGTTGAGGAACCGATGGAGCAGATTCAGTATGTTACAGATTATAAGCCTGAGAGTGGAAACAATTCAGCTTGGATGAATCCAGCTTGGAAGACTCACCCCTGATTTTCTTCTGCAAACATTAGTGGAGCTTTGAATCCTCCTCTTCAACAAAAACAGGCTTAATAACAACCACCCCAACAACAACAAGCTTGCCCACTGCCTCAGTAGTAACAATATCAGCAGAGGCCACATCAACAATAATACCAGCAGAGGCAGCAGTCTGGGACTTATAAGCCCCTGGTTATAATCAAAATTTGCAGCTGCAATATCAACAACAGGCGCCATAATAGTCTGCATATAAGATTAAGGTTGAAGAGTTTATGGCTACGTAGGATAAGATCAAAAATAAATTATTAGCATGCCAAAAAAAATCTCAACACTGTTGTTGCACAGTTGGCAGAACAAATGACTCAGTTTGCTCGAGCTTAAAATCAATTACCAGAACAACCGGAAGTGAACCCAAGGAGCAACACCGACCACATTAATGTAGTGGTAGCGGTGACTACTAGAGGCTGAAAGGATACACCACCCGTCATGATTTAAGCTCCAACTTCTAAACATGCTATTCCGGTTGATATTGAAGAAGATAAAGAAGCAGAGGAACCCATAGTGGTCGTAGATGGAGACGATGAAACTGAAAAGATTGAGCCCAAGAAAGAGAGAGAATATACGCCACCTATTTCATTCCCCAAAGGTTGGCAAAAGCTAAATTAGAGAAGAAGTTTGCTCTCTTTTTGGAGTATCTAAGATGCATTATCTTGAATATTCCATTTTTATATGCCAACATAGAGATCTCGACATATGCCAAGTTTTCAAAAGACTTAATAATGGGACATAAAAGGACGAAAAAGATTATGCTAGTCGAGCAAAGGACATGGTTCATCAATGAAGACAAACATCCAAAGAAGCTCATGGACCCTGATAGCTTCAGAATTCCATGCACATTAGGCAGAGCCCCCCTACAGAAGGCTTTAGTTGACTTGGGGGCGAGTGTCAGTCTTATGCCACTCACCTTGTTTAAGAAGTTGAATACGTGGACAGATCTGAGCCAACTGATATGAAGATACAACTTGTTGACGAACGCATTACTAGATTGTTGGTATAGCTGAGAACGTGACATTGCAAATACCGGGAGGACTTTGCGTGCCATGTGGCTTTGTCATTATGGACGTAAAGGAAATTGGTGATACATCGCTTATACTTAGGCGACTGTTCTTGACCACAACAGGAGTCATCGTTGAGTGCAGGAAGGAACGTTGTCACTCAACGTTGGAAATATTGAAGTTGAATTTCATCTCTTGTGGGCTATGAAGAACCGGTCAACAATTGAAGAGAATGACTATATCAATCTACTTGAAGAGGTGATATAAGAAGGTACGCCATATATAATCGAGACATTGCTTATAGAAAATGTCACGACCCGCTTCCCATAAGCGGAAGGTGAGGCATGAAAAGTCCACTCAGACGTGAAGCTGTGAGGCTCCAGTCTGTAAAGCGTCTGGTATAACCAAGTATAGGTCCTTGCAAATGCAAAACAAAACAAAAATAATAAAAGAAGAGAGATAATAAAGTTCCAATCTCAGAATAGTCCATAAATAAAGTTCAACATCACAGAAAAGCCACCAGGCTAAAAAAGAGTCTAAAAGGCCCAAGCATGGCCAACAGAAAAAACAATGTACAGAAAGAAAGGGTGCTATGCACCAACAACCTAACAAGAACTAAGCAGAAAGTAACACCAAAAGAAGTCTCTACGGCTGGTCGCCGGTGTCCTCGTACTCCATGTCAACAGTGGGCCCAGGCTCAATGTCAACAAACTCCTCGGCCTCAGCAACGGACTCTGGCTCAGCAAGTAACATGTGACACCCAAAAGAGACGAGGGAGCATGTCAGCAAGTCTACAAGAGATTTGTGCATGGAAACTAAAAGAAGGAAACAACCTAGCAGTTCTAAAAGTATATGATGACATGGCAGTTTAAGATATGAATGCAACAAGTAATAAAGTGCAACAAGTATGTCATGGCAAGGTAGCAAAACTAGTAAACATTCACATGGATTTTACAAGTCAAATAAGCGCGTCGTGCACAGGGTTTACGCCTTTTGGCTGGAGCGGCTGTACGGGCCAACTCCTAAGCTCAAGTGATCGCTTAACCCTACCCCTCCACGTGTAATCGGGCATTGGCTTTTGACCAACACATGTGGCCCGCTTCTGGATCACAAGCCAGGAAGTGTATTAGGCTTAAGGTTGTGCCTGCAACGCAGGTGCCTAGCCTGAACAAGGAAGTACAAGTAGCGTGTGCTACGAAAACAAACATTCAAGCATAGAATGATGCATGGCATGGCAAGATTACAAATAATGTGCGTATAGATAAGGAATTTAAACATCACAGGTGTTACGAGGTGGGACTCGCGTACAATGAATTTGTATTATGGGGAACCAAGGGCACGATGGTTATGTGGAGAAGAAGGTTTAGGTAGGCTGTTTTACATGTGATTAGTGGGGTGAAGAAGTCGGATCCGTCGCCGGTGATGCTCACGGGGTCGAATCTCACCGGATGCAGCTGAGGAAGGTTGGACGGCAGGGGGCTGAAGCTGACTCCGGTCAAGGGGCGAGCTCTTCTGCAGCACGAACAACTCGTCAGAAGGGCAGGGTTGGGGTTCAACCCTTAGCCCCTCTGATGCCTAAGTCAGTGATAGGGCTTAAAACGGGGGCTAGACACGCCGGTCGGACTCCCTGTGTGTCCGTCGCGCGTGACAAGCTATAGGTGGGAGAGCAAAGATATGGAAGACCTTAGCTCTCGTGTGTGAATAATAGAATGGGAGAGAATTCTTCAACCCCCTTTCCGTAAGAGGAGAGGGGGTATTTATACCTGACGGTTGATGACTAGGCGTGGCTAACCTGGCATGCTGACTGGACGCGCTGAGCTGGCTCGGACGTCAGCGGAAACTCCAGACAAGGACGTCGGGAATAGGGTTACCAGACCTGCTTTCGTCAGGCGGCGCAACGGCGGGGGGGGGGGGGGGGGGGGGGGGGGCTTTTGTCGGGGTGTCAGAGCCGAAAGCATTGACTGTCAGAGGGCTCAGCCGCCAGGGGGTGCTTTGTCAGACGGTCGGGTGACGTATGTGTCAGTCTTGTCCTTATCCTAGGTCGTTTGTCGTTGGTGATGAACTAAAGGTTGGGCTATGCCATTCCTGGCGCCGGGGCGCATGAGAATCAGACGGTTCGTCCGGATTGGGGTGCGTCCGGCCCGGCCATGCCGCCCGTTCGGTCGCGGACTATGGTTCGCCGGCACAAACTGATACCCGCGCCTATGTCAGCCGGCCCATCGGTGCCGTCCGGGCGCACTTCAGCCGCCCTGGCCAAGGCGTACAACCGCAGCTGTTCGACCCACTCGGGGCGGTGCGCTCGGGGAGCGCCCGTCCCCATGTGGATTAGGATTTCTGGGGTGGCGGCCCTTTTGTGAAAAGGTGTGTTAAGGGGGTATTGTTAGCGGATCCGGGCGGGTGTCGGACTCCTACGATCTTTAGGTCGTAACAATTGCCCCCGGCATTCGAGTGCGAAGCGGAAGCCCAGTTCGGCTCGGATGGCGTAACGCTACCATGATACTACCTTTTACTCGTGACTCGGACTTGGATCTCAGCTCCGGGGGGTGACGCTGGTCCCGCGGGGTGTGTCCCGCTATAGCGGGATCGCGAGGTCTCTTCCTGACTCTGAGCCAACCGGGGCGCTGTCCGAAAAAAAAGGGGGGAGTATTATACACCAATCTTTATCGGAAATCTAGGCGATATTTACAACACTTAGGAGAAGATGTGTGGGACAGAGGGTTGTCCGCATTTGTTGTTCGCTTTGCCGGGAGGAGCAGATCCCTGCGTCAGGGCGGTCTTCCCGTATGTCGATTGCCGAATTTCTATCGCCTCATTGTCCAGGGGCGAGCCGAGGCACCGGGAACTGAACCAATGTGTGCCGTCCTGTGGCGTTTCCGCCTTCGAGGGGGGGGGGAGGGCGACCCTCGGTCGTCGGAGGGGACCCTCTTCCTTTCTCTTTCCTCGTCTCCTCGTGTTTTGCCTCGCTGTTGTCACGCTGGAGGGTTGTACGGCCTCGCCGGGGACCCCGCGCACCGAGGGGGAACCCCAGGGAGGCTGAGGACGAGGTGGCGGTGGTGGCGCCGCTGGGCGAGCCGTTGGGGGGTTTTCCCCTCCCCGACACCCTGTGGGGATCGCAGAAGGTGATGGCGTTAATTAGGGTGTTGCGGCACGCGGCCGGCCATTTGGACCTGCCTTTTGATACAGTAACAAGCAGGAGGAAAGCTGGCGGGCGGTGACTCCCATGTGTAAGGGGAATATCCTGTTGGAGGTGGTGGGGCTATAGCGGCCATCGTCGGGGGAAGTGAGGTCCGTCGGTGGCTATCGGCTTTCTCCGTAGTTCGGTGGGGCATTTGGGGCCGTTTTATGCCCGAAGTGAGGGGATGGGAATCCCCTGCGTCTCACTTCCTCCCCCCCCTCTGACCTTTGGAGGGGGGTATTTATAGCGGGATTCTGTGGAAGGGTTTTTCTTGGGTAACGCGAGGGATTAGTGCCGTTAATGGGCTCCGCGGAATCCCGCGCTTCGGGAATCGCTTTTCCCTGGTGGTATCTGGCGCTCTGGCCTCTCGGGGGGTGTGTTGCTGCTGATGGCGTGTTGTCCAAGCGTCCTTTCGTTATGTTGAGTCGCATCGTGGCGCTGCTTTGACGAGACAGGACCACTGCCCTATCTAGACTGGGCGCCTATTTCGCGGCCTCTGCCTTGCGACCGGTCCGTTCCAGGTCACGTTGTCTTGGTATCTTGCGGAAGTTACGCAATTGCCAATTATGCCCCCAACATTTCTGTGTCCGAGATCGCGAGGTCTGGGGGAAGGGGATGTTGTTGGCTTGTGTTGCCTTTGGGCGGGGCGGGGAGTCGGCGGAGGGGCTCGGGGTGATTCACGCTATCCTATCGTGATTTGATTTCGGGCCGACCCTGTTACGCAGGGCGGGCCCCAGTGTATCTCTTTCCCCCTTGAGGGAAAGGTGTCGGTGACTTTTAGTGAGCGGGGTTCGAGCTGCGGGCGTAGATTTCGTGGAAGTCCTACGCCACTTAGGCGGGGTAGTGCGTTGCTCGCCCGGCGCTTGGCGGGGGGATATCTACCCGCTATAGTGTTCTTCGAAAAATTTGAGCGTATAAAGAAGAACATTTTTATTTAAATTTGTAAGAGCTGATCTACAGCTTGTACAGGAGTTCTTAGTTTATCGCCCGTTGCGGGGTCAGATCCGGCTGGGGGGAGCTATAGAGCTGTCCTCGCCCGTGGTTTAGTGACCTCCGGATCGAGTGGTCCATGTGGGCCGGGTGGCCCCTTTTTAACTTGAGTTGAGCTCGGCGTGGAGGAGAATGGCCGCCTTCTGTGCTGAAGTGTTGCAAGGTCTCCTTGGCCCGGGAGAGGGGGGCGTTGCGGATTTTGCTGATCGGGTTGTCTTCCCTCCGTTGCTTTGTCTTCTCCTTCCCCGGACGGGGTAGAGGTGCTGAGAAGGGGGATCACCAGGGAAGCCGTCTTTCTGGGGCGTGCGCCTTGGGGAGGTTCTTGAGCATAGAGCCGCCCCTTTCCGCCCAAGGCCTCACTGCTTCGGTTTGAGGGTGGGGTTCGGCGCCCGGTTGTGCATGGGCGGGCTAACACGCCGTGACTTGCCTTTTGGGCTCGTCAGTGATGCAGCCTTTCCGAGGTCCTCGCCCGGAGGTCGACTGCAAGGAGGTACTGGTCGGCAGGCGCTGGGGGCTCTCGCATGGCCAGCCGGCTTTGAACGGATGCCATTCTTTCTCCGACCCGTTGTCGTTTAGGGCGGGCGGAGGAGTGAAAGGGGGATTTCCCTTGTGTAAGGGGAATATACTCTTGGCGATCCGTTTGTAAGGGGAATATCCTATTGGTGGAGGTCTCGATGTAGGATCCGCCGCCTTGGGCGGCGGGAACCATTGATGGCCGGTGACCTCTCTTTTGTTAGGGCGGTGTATCTCGGCCCTTTTCCCAGTGGGTGGGGGGATAAGGTGGCGAAGTTTCATGTCTGCCGGTTTTTTTTGTTACTTTCAGAAGGGGGAGTGGCCTCTTTATAGGGAGATCTCATTGACGGTTTCTTCCCTATTTATTGCGCTGAGTTGGCGTTATTAATGGGTTCCTCGAATTCATGCCCATGGGAAACCGCCTTTGCCAGGTGGCTCTTACGGGTCCTCTTTTGAAGCGCGTCATTAATTGTGGCGTGTTTCTCGAGCGTCCTTTCGTTTCGTCGAGTCCCATCGGGGCCGTCTACTCGGGAACTGACGCCATTAAGTCCCGGTTCGCGTGCCCGCCTTCTTTTTTTTTGAGGGCCCAAGGCGGGTAGCCCCCTCCGGTTTAGGTGGCTAGGGTTGGCCCTGCCCCAGAGGTCCTGAGGGGGGGAGCGGGCGCGTAGCCCTGCCCGTGCCATTCTCTAGTTTGGGTGGCTAGGGTTGGCCCTACCCCAGAGGTCTGGAGGGGGGGAGCGGGCGCGTAGCCCGGCCCGTGCCCACCTCTGGTTTGGGTGGCTAGGGTTGGCCCTGCCCCAGAGGTCGTGAGGGGGGGGAGCGGGCGCGTAGCCCGGCCCGTGCCCTTCTCTGGTTTGGGTGGCTAGGGTTGGCCCTGCCCCAGAGGTCTGGAGGGGGGGAGCGGGCGCGTAGCCCGGCCCGTGCCCTTCTCTGGTTTGGGTGGCTAGGGTTGGCCCTGCCCCAGAGGTCTGGAGGGGGGGAGCGGGCGCGTAGCCCGACCCGTGCCCTTCTCTGGTTTGGGTGGCTAGGGTTGGCCCTGCCCAAGAGGTCTGGAGGGGGGGAGCGGGTGCGTAGCCCAGCCCGTGCCCACCTCTGGTTTGGGTGGCTAGGGTTAGCCCTGCCCCAGAGGTCTGGAGGGGGGGGGAGCGGGCGCGTAGCCCGGCCCGTGCCCACCTCTGGTTTGGGTGGCTAGGGTTGGCCATGCCCTAGAGGTCTTGAGGGGGGGGGGGAGCGGGCGCGTAGCCCGTCCCGTGCCCTTCTCTGGTTTGGGTGGCTAGGGTTGGCCCTGCCCCAGAGGTCTGGAGGGGGGGGGGAGATCGGGCGCGTAGCCCGGCCCGTGCCCTTCTCTGGTTTGGGTGGCTAGGGTTGGCCCTGCCCCAGAGGTCTTGAGGGGGGGAGCGGGCGCGTAGCCCGGCCCGTGCCCACCTCTGGTTTGGGTGGCTAGGGTTGGCCCTGCCCCAGAGGTCTGGAGGGGGGGAGCGGGCGCGTAGCCCGGCCCGTGCCCTTCTCTGGTTTGGGTGGCTAGGGTTGGCCCTGCCCCAGAGGTCTGGCGGGGGGAGCGGGCGCGTAGCCCGGCCCTTGCCCTTCTCTGGTTTGGGTGGCTAGGGTTGGCCCTGCCCCAGAGGTCTTGAGGGGGGAGCGGGCGCGTAGCCCGGCCCGTGCCCTTCTCTGGTTTGGGTGGCTAGGGTTGGCCCTGCCCCAGAGGTCTTGAGGGGGGGAGCGGGCGCGTAACCCGGCCCGTGCCATTCTCTGGTTTGGGTGGCTAGGGTTGGCCCTGCCCCAGAGGTCTGGAGGGGGGGAGCGGGCACGTAGCCCGGCCCGTGCCCTTCTCTGGTTTGGGTGGCTAAGGTTGGCCCTGCCCCAGAGGTCTTGAGGGGGGGAGCGGGCACGTAGCCCGGCCCGTGCCCTTCTCTGGTTTGGGTGGCTAGGGTTGGCCCTGCCCCAGAGGTCTGGAGGGGGGGGGGGGAGCGGGCGCGTAGCCCGGCCCGTGCCCACCTCTGGTTTGAGTGGCTAGGGTTGGCCCTGCCCCAGAGGTCTTGAGGGGGGAGCGGGCACGTAGCCCGGCCCGTGCCCTTCTCTGGTTTGGGTGGCTAGGGTTGGCCCTGCCCCAGAGGTCTTGAGGGGGGGAGCGGGCGCGTAGCCCGGCCCGTGCCCTTCTCTGGTTTGGGTGGCTAGGGTTGGCCCTGCCCCAGAGGTCTGAAGGGGGGGAGCGGGCGCGTAGCCCGGCCCGTGCCCTTCTCTGGTTTGGGTGGCTAGGGTTGGCCCTGCCCCAGAGGTCTGGAGGGGGGAGCGGGCGCGTAGCCCGGCCCGTGCGCACCTCTGGTTTGGGTGGCTAGGGTTGGCCCTGCCCCAGAGGTCTTGAGGGGGGGAGCGGGCACGTAGCCCGGCCCGTGCCCACCTCTGGTTTGGGTGGCTAGGGTTGGCCCTGCCCCAGAGGTCTTGAGGGGGGGGAGCGGGCGCGTAGCCCGGCCCGTGCCCTTCTCTGGTTTGGGTGGCTAGGGTTGGCCCTGCCCCAGAGGTCTTGAGGGGGGGAGCGGGCGCGTAGCCTGGCCCGTGCCCTTCTCTGGTTTGGGTGGCTAGGGTTGGCCCTGCCCCAGAGGTCTGGAGGGGGGGAGCGGGCGCGTAGCCCGGCCCGTGCCCTTCTCTGGTTTGGGTGGCTAGGGTTGGCCCTGCCCCAGAGGTCTTGAGGGGGGGGAGCGGGCGCGTAGCCCGGCCCGTGCCCTTCTCTTGTTTGGGTGGCTAGGGTTGGCCCTGCCCCAGAGGTCTGGAGGGGGGGAGCGGGCGCGTAGCTCGGCCCGTGCCCACCTCTGGTTTGGGTGGCTAGGGTTGGCCCTGCCCCAGAGGTCTTGAGGGGGGGAGCGGGCGCGTAGCCCGGCCCGTGCCCTTCTCTGGTTTGGGTGGCTAGGGTTGGCCCTGCCCCAGAGGTCTTGAGGGGGGAGCGGGCGCGTAGCCCGGCCCGTGCCCTTCTCTGGTTTGGGTGGCTAGGGTTGGCCCTGCGCCAGAGGTCTGGAGGGGGGAGCGGGCGCGTAGCCCGACCCGTGCCCTTCTCTGGTTTGGGTGGCTAGGGTTGGCCCTGCCCCAGAGGTCTTGAGGGGGGGAGCGGGCGCGTAGCCCGGCCCGTGCCCTTCTCTGGTTTGGGTGGCTAGGGTTGGCCCTGCCCCAGAGGTTCGGAGTTTTATCGAACTGCAAAACTTGTGTAGGAACAACCATATTGGGAAGAACGGGTAGATATGTATATTGCGTGTAAGAAAAGAGAAACTCACAACTATTGGTAGAATTTTAGCAGATGTTTTGCATTCCAAGGGTGGGCCAGTTCGCTCCCTTCGGGGGTAGCCAGGATGTATGTGGCTGGCCCGACAATATCGATGACTGTGTAGGGCCCTTCCCATTTAGCGGCCAGCTTACCCCGCTTCGCAGTCTCGGGGCGGAAGGTGGCGTCTCGGAGGACCAAGTCGCCGATCCTGAAAGTCCGTGGTTTCACACGGGAGTCGTAATACCGCGCCATCCTTTGGCTGTGCTTGATGAGGCGAGTCACGGCCCGGTCTCGCACCTCGTCTATCAACTCAAGACTGAGGCCGAGTCCTTCTCCGTTGATTTCTTCGTCGAAGAGCTTCAGCCGGAGTGTCTCCTCGCCGATTTCCACAGGAACGACCGCCTCCGATCCGTATGCTAGCACGAAGGGGCTTTCCCCGGTCGAGGCCTTGTGGGTGGTACGATAATACCACAGGATCCCCGGCAGCTCGTCGACCCAAGCCCCCTGAGCGGCGTCCACCTTCTTCTTCATCGGGTTCAAGATGCATTTATTGGCGGCCTCCGCCATTCCGTTGCACTGCGGGTGGGCGACCGACGCGAATTGGAGTTTGATCCCCCAGCCTGAGCAGAAGTCACGGAAGCCTTCGCAATCAAACTGCTTTCCATTGTCCGTGAAAATGGAGCGGGGAATCCCGAAGCGGCATATGATGGATTGCCAGATGAAGCCCTTCATGTCCGTCCACGCGATTCGCGCCAGCGGCTCTACTTCGACCCACTTTGTGAAGTAGTCCACGGCGACGACTAGATATTTCCTTCCCCCGGAGGCCTTTGGGAACGGCCCCAGGATGTCGAGTCCCCACTTGGCGAAGGGGATCGGGCTCAAGATGGGCATCAGGGTGGCCGGGGGTGTAGTCGTCTGTCGGCAGAACTTCTGGCACGCTTCGCACTTCTTGACGTACTGTACCGCGTCCCGGATCATCGTCGGCCAGTAGTATCCTTGGCGCATTACTTTGTGGGCGATGGTGCGCCCGCCATGGTGGTTTCCGCAGAAGCCTTCGTGTACCTCGCGGATGACTTGCTCAGCCTGCTCCGGGCCCAGGCATTTCAGGTAGGGCAGGACGTCAAACTTGGCGCGGCGGCGGCGGTACAGCACTCCGTCGAGAAGTACGAATGACAGGGCCCGCCTTTCCACCTGTTTTGCCAACATCCGCTCCTCGGGAAGCTCACCCGTCTCTAGGTACTTCATAATGGGGGTCATCCATGACGTCCTCGTGTCCGCGCACATCAGTTCTCCTTCGTCGATGGTTGGCGTCACCAGGCTTTCCACGTAGATTGCCTTCCCGATCTCGGCCGCCGAAGAGGAAGCCAGCTTGGACAGGGCATCCGCCCGGAGGTTGCTGGAGCGGGGCAGGTGTTGGACGTCCGCTTTCTTGAACTTACGGAGTTCGATCTGGATGCGATTCAGGTATCACTTCATTGTTTCCTCTCGGGCTTCGAAGCCCCCCCAGGATCTGTTGAATGACGAGATGGGAGTCACTTAGGAGCAACACATTCGTCGCCCCCACTGCCCTAGCGAGTTTTAACCCGTTAACCGCGGCTTCATACTCCGCGATGTTGGTGGTGGCCGGGAAGCTGAAGCGTAGGGCGTATTCCAACGAACATCCGTCGGGAGTCTGAATGACGATACCCGCTCCCGTCCCGGAGCCTGTGGCGGAGCCTTCGACGTGGATGGTCCATAATTCGCCCGCTACCATCGGGGAGGGCTCTGAGGGTTCACCCACCTCGATCCTCTGTGGGGATGTGGTCGCCGATGGGAGCTCTGTTCGGTCCCCCGGCGAGACTTCCGTGGTGCATTCCACCATGAAGTCGGCCAGCGCTTGGCCCTTGATCGCCGTCCGGGCTTTGTACGTTATGTCGAACTCGCTGAGCTCGACGCTCCAGTTGAGCATCCTCCCCGACCGCTCCAGCCTTTTCAGGTTCTTTTCGAGGGGCATGTCGGTGTGGACGATTATGGGGTGGGCCTGGAAGTAGGGTCGGAGCTTCCGGGCCGTGGTTATTAGGCAGTAGGCGGCTTTCTCGATAGGGCTGTAACGAGTCTCCGCCTCCCGGAGGATCCGGCTGGCATAGTAAATTGGGCGCTGCACCCCTCCTTCCTCCTTGATCAAGACGGAGCTAACAGCCTCCTCGTTGGTCGCCAAGTACAACCCTAGGGGTTCGCCTTCCCCCGGCCGCGCGAGGAGCGGTGTGCTCTGTAGGTAAGCTCTCAGCTCCGCGAACGCCCGCGCACAGTCGTCGTCCCACGGGATCACCTTCCTATTGTCTTTAGCTTCGCCAAAGGCTGTCCGCAAGACCCTGAAGAAGGGGAGCGATTTCTCCGCAGATTTCGACAGGAATCGCCCCAGAGCAGCGATCCGGCCATTCAGTCGCTGCAGGTCCCGGATCGTCCGGGGCTCCGTCATACCGATGAGGGCCGTCACCTTGTCGGGGTTCACCTCGATTCCCCGCTTCGTTATCATGAAGCCCAGGAATTTTCCCGACTGCACGCCAAAGATACATTTCGCGGGGTTTAGCCTCAGGTTGTATCGGCGGACCCTCTGGAAGGTCTCCTGCAAGTCGTCGAGGTGGTCGAGGGCCCTCCTGCTCTTCACCAGCATGTCGTCGATGTAGACCTCCAAGTTTCGCCCCACCTGAGGGCCGAATATTCGGTCTACCATCCGTTGATAGGTCACCCCGGCGTTCTTCAGCCCAAAGGGCATCTTGGTGTAGCAGAAGGTGCCTTTGTCGGTGACAAAAGACGTCTTCTCCTCATCCCCTTCTGCCATCAGTATCTGGTTGTACCCCGAGAAGGCGTCCATAAAGCTTAATAACTCATAGCCGGACGCCTGGTCCACCAGGTGGTCGATCCTGGGCAGAGGGAAGCTGTCCTTCGGGCACACCTTGTTGAGGTCGATGAAGTCGACGCACATGCGCCACTTTCCGCTGGGCTTCTTCACCAGAACGACGTTGGCGAGCCAGTCGGGGTAGTCCACCGGCCGAACAAATTTGGCTTCGAGGAGTCGCTCTACTTCTTCCTCGGCTGCCCTCTTCTTTTCGCCCCCCGCACTTCTCTTCTTCTGTCGAACGGGTCGGGCTTCCGGGTCCGCATTCAACCGGTGGGAGATTACCGCCAGGTCCACCCTGGGCATGTCGGCGGGTGACCATGCGAATATGTCCGCGTTTTCCCGGAGCAAGGCGACGAGGGCCATCCTCAACGCGGACGGGAGTTTTGTCCCGATGGAGACGGTTCTTCCTTCGTCCGAGGCCACAGGGATCTCTTCCACTTCCTCGGCCGGGGTTGGCCGCTGGTCGCAGAAATCCTCCCTCTCGTCAGGGATGAGAGCCGTCAGGGCCCACCACGGGCTCCTACACAGGGATGGTGTATGGTTGTGGTCTCCGAGCATCTCCCGTCCTCCCCGCACCTGTCCCACCCCCCGCGGGGTCCGGAACTTCATCGTCTGATGTCGCAGGCTGGGGAGCGCCTCGATGGCCGTCATATATGGACGCCCTATGATTCCGTTATACGCCGAGGCAACGTTGACGATGACAAAATGCGCTTCCCTGGTGACGACCATCGGTTCCTCCCCCAGGGTCATGGGCAGGGTGATCGTTCCCTCGGTGGGGATTGCATGGCCGGTGAAGCCAGCGACAGGGCCCATACAGGGCTCTAAGTCTGCGTGCCCCCACCCCATCCTCTCGACCGTTGTCAGGAACAGGATGTCGCAGGAGCTACCGGTGTCAATCAGGAGCCGGCCGACGTCAATCGCCCCAATCCGAGCCTCGATGAAGAGGGCGTCATTGTTCTGGCTCCGTGCCTCCTGCCAGTCCTCCTCGGTAAAGGTGATAGGGGGTCGGTGTATCTTACTTCGCTTCGGTCGGCGGCCGACGCCCGCCATCATCACCTGTCGGGCCTCGGCCTCCAGGATTTCGGGCGCCCGTCCCACCGAGGTTGAGCCTCCAGTTACCATCTCAATTCGCATGACCGCCTTCGGGGGGCGTTGCTCCTCCTTATCGTGGTTCGCTCGCGGTCCCCGTCCCCCCTCCTCCGGGGGGTTTGTCTCTCCTGCCGCCACCCGCCTTCCTGTGACGAAGTTTCCCAGGTGACCCGCCTGGATCAGTCGCTCGATCTCTCTTTTAAGGGAGTAACAACGGTCGGTGTCGTGACCGTGGTCCCGGTGATAACGGCAGTATCTCCGGGGATCCCGCCTCGCCGGGTCCGTCCTCATCTCCCGGGGAGGCTCCGGCAGTAACCCGGCCCTTGTCGCCGCGGCCAGCACCTCCATCATGGGGGCATTGAGTCGCGTGTAATGCGCCAGTGGGGGGTCTTCTCGTCTTGGGATGACTCTGGGGGGCCTCCGCGCTGGGGCGAACTCGCGCGCCGGGCCAAGGCGATCTTGTGGGCGAGGCTCGGGTGGCTCCCGCCGTGGTAGGGCGATCTGATCGCGGCCTCGGCCCCTCTCTTCCTGCCTCAGTCGAGGGTGCGGCCGGGGTCCGTCCTGTGATGGTTTCGCCGGGGGGAATACGACTTTTGCACCGAGGGTCTCTTCGGCCAACGCGTGCCTTTCTGCCATTGCAACCAACGCTTCATAGTCGGTCGGCGGATCCCGGAGCAGGGATTTATGGAGGCTCCGAGTCCGCAACCCCGTCTTGAAGGCCAGCATAAGCACCTCATCGCCGCATGTCACCACCGCCCGTCTTTCCTCCTAAAAGCGGCGGAGGTATCTTCCCGTTCTCTCCCCCTCCCTTTGGACTATCGTGCTGAGATAGTCTAAGGGCTTCTTTTTCGTTCGCCCGGCCCGGAACTCTTGGCAGAACTTGTGGGATAGTTCGCCAAAGCTCCCAACAGACCTCGTGGGCAAGCCAAAGTACTAGTCCAACGCGGTTTCCCTCAGGCTCTGGGAGAAATGTCGGCATAGGAACGCCTCGTCCACATCCTGCGCCTCCATCGCCCCCCGGTATTGTTGCACATGCGTGAGGGGGTCGCCTCTCCCATTGTACGTGGCCAAGTGAGGGGGTTTGAACCTTATGGGCCTTGGGGCGGACGTGATCCATCGTGCGAGCAGCGTGGCCTCCTCCGGATAAGTAGGGCGATTCGGCACATCCCCTCTCCGCCATTCGGGGGTTTGGCTTCGGTCGCGCCTCGGCCGCCAACGGTCCTCCGCCCCCGGGGAGTAGCTCCTTCCCCGGGCTGAGGAATCGACGGGTTGCGGGCCACTGTTCTCCCAGCGACAGCGCCTCCCGACCAGCTCTCCTCGGGCCTCCATCCGTTCTTGATTCTCTCGGAGGATCCTTTCGCGCTCGGCGGCGAGGAAGCGCAGTTGTTGACAAACGGCTTCCTCGTGCAGGGTATCGGAGGGGTGGTGCTGGCGATGCGGGCTGCCTCCTCCGGGCGGGGACCTGTTTAGTAACGAGTCCCGCCTGTCCCCGAGCCGCCAGCCCGACGCCGTCTCGTCAAGGATTTCTCGGTTGCTCCTGTTCTCTCTTCTTAGCCTCTCGCGCTTCGCGACGATGATGTGGAGTTGGCGGTGAGCGGCCTCTTCCTCCTGGTAGGCCCTCCGGGCGGTCTCGGCCGCCCCGTCCAAACGCCTTTACGCGGCGGCCGCCTCCCCCAGGCGCCTCCACCGCTGCGCAACTTCCATCTCCTCTTCCAGGAGCCTTTGCTGGGCCGCAATCTCCTCAGCGAGCCCCCTGTTTTCTCCCTCCTCCTCGAACTGAAGGCGGAGGTTCCGCCTCACGTTCTGGGGCTCTGAGGGTCCAGGCGGAGGCTCCGTTCCGGTCGTCTGATAGCCTCCCCTGGCCTGAGTGACGGTCTCGAAGCTCTTCAGGACGACGCGGGATGAAGTAGGTTCAGTTTCGGTGCCCACGCCCGGAAGGGCGTCGGACGCCAGGGTGATTTGTAGAGAGAGCGGTTCCTGACCCACGGGATCTTTGCCGTGGTCAGGGTTCCGCGAGATTGGCATGGAGTCTAATATGGGTGTGACCCTTCGTTCCCACAGACGGCGCCAATTGTTACGAGGTGGGACTCGCGTACAATGAATTTGTATTATGGGGAACCAAGGGCACGATGGTTATGTGGAGAAGAAGGTTTAGGTAGGCTGTTTTACATGTGATTAGTGGGGTGAAGAAGTCGGATCCGTCACCGGTGATGCTCACGGGGTCGAATCTCACCGGATGCAGCTGAGGAAGGTTAGACGGCAGGGGGCTGAAGCTGACTCCGGTCAAGGGGCGAGCTCTCCTGCAGCACGAACAACTCGTCAGAAGGGCAGGGTTGGGGTTCAACCCTTAGCCCCTCCGATGCCTAAGTTAGTGATAGGGCTTAAAACGGGGGCTAGACACACCGGTCAGACTCCCTGTGTGTCCGCCGCACGTGACAAGCTATAGGTAGGAGAGCAAAGATATGGAAGACCTTAGCTCTCGTGTGTGAATAATAGAATGGGAGAGAATTCTTCAACCCCCTTTCCGTAAGAGGAGAGGGGGTATTTATACCTGACAGGTGATGACTAGGCGTGGCTGACCTGGCATGCTGACTGGACGCGCTGAGCTGGCTCGGACGTCAGTGGAAACTCCAGACAAGGACGTCGGGAATCGGGTTACCAGACCTGCTTTCGTCAGGCGGCGCGACGGCCGGGGGGGGGCTTTTTTCGGGGTGTCAGAGCCGAAAGCATTGACTGTCAGAGGGCTCAGCCGCCAGGGGGTGCTTTGTCAGACGGTCGGGTGACGTATGTGTCAGTCTTGCCCTTATCCTAGGTCGTTTGTCGTTGGTGATGAACTAAAGGTTGGGCTATGCCATTCCTGGCACCAGGGCGCATGAGAATCAGACGGTTCGTCCGGATTGGGGTGCGTCCGGCCCGGCCATGCCGCCTGTTCGGTTGCGGACTATGGTTCGCCGGCACAAACTGATACCCGCGCCTACGTCAGCCGGCCCATCGGTGCCGTCCGGGCGCACATCAGCCGCCCTGGCCAAGGCGTACAACCGCAGCTGTTCGACCCACTCGGGGTGGTGCGCTCGGGGAGCGCCCGTCCCCATGTGGATTAGGATTTTCGGGGTGGCGGCCCTTTTGTGAAAAGGTGTGTTAAGGGGGTATTGTTAGCGGATCCGGGCGGGAGTCGGACTCCTACGATCTTTAGGTCGTAACAACAGGCATGGCAGAGCAAAAGTAAAGAGCGTACAGTTATGGAAATTAAAGGTGGCAGGCGTAAGGAATGAATGACATGGCAGAGTGTCAGATCTAGCTTCGTTGTCAAGCTAGATCTTAAAATTACGTCTAGGCGAGTATCATTTCGTCGCCTAGTCTCTTTTACGCTAAAACAGGGAATGGCCTAAGACATGGCCTAAAACACAAGTTTGGCAAGTTTCACTTGCTTGCAATCAACTGTTTTGAATACACAGTCCAATCAATCCAATCTACCTATGTGCTCGGATCCACTAACATACTGTCCTAGTTTAAATTATCTTCATTAGTGATTTATTAAGCAACCAAAATACCGTTTTAATCTTGATTGGCATGCATTGGTTGGGGGTCCTAAGTGTTCAGAAAATTACCCTTACACGACGCAAGAGCTACACTGGCGTCGGGTGGCGACGCCAGGGGTTGGAATAAAGAAAGCGCTCCTGATTCCAGATTCCAAATAAGATTCCTATGATCGCCAATCCTTGGACAGCGACGATATCAGCGAATATATTCCAAACAGCGAGCAAAGTGATCGGTAGTAGATCTACGGCTCACGGGAAGCCGTAACGATGAACGGGGACGAACGGGTCGACGCACACGAAGACTACAACATTTGAGCATCGTAGGGGATGATAGTGACGTCGAGAAACACCCCTAGGAGAGGTAGAGGGCTGTCAGAAGAACCCAACAGCGAGAGGGGGTGACGAGATCACAACGATGCGTCGAGACGTCGAGAGACACGCGTAACAGTGAGATGACTCGCTATTTCCAGGCAAAGCGGCCTGAGGGCGGCCCACGACGGTGCAGAGGGTCGGAGGGGGCGACCCACGGCGGTAGGAGGCACGGGCGGCGGCGACAGCGGCAGCGGTGGCGGCCTGCTGCTTGTTGCGGATACAGCGGCTGCCTGGGGGCTTTTGCGGCGGTGCAGCGGTGTCTGCGGGGGCCCACGGTGGCGCAGGCGATGGGGGAACGTCGGAGGAGGGGGAGAAGGCCGGTCGGCAGCGGGTTAGGGGCGGAGAGCGCAAGAAGATGTCGCTCGGGGGTTTTTTTTGTGTTACGTGTGCGAGAAAAACCCTAGGGCCGGCGGTTCTATTTGTTATGCTGTGAAAAATAATAGCCTGGGGTTATTAAATAGAGAGGGGGCTGAGAAACGTGGGCTATGGGAGACTAGGTCTAGGGTTAGGGTTTATTTGTTATTATACCCTCTCTCTCTCATGCGTGGGTTGGCTAAGATAACATGGGGCTGGGTCAATACAAGGATATAAATATAGATATATTATTATTAAATCATTGGGGGAAAGAACCAAATAAAACTTAGGCTAAACCGATATTTAAACTGGGGAAAAAATGAAAGTGGGTCAAATGGGGTCCAAAAATTATGAGATAAATATTAGGGTGACCGCACGGACGAGAGAAATGCAACTAAGAAGACGGATCACAATTTCGACGACGAAAAGAGAAACTAAAAATAGAAAGGCCTCACGTCACAAGTGAAAATCGCGACGTCTCAACAAACAAATTCAAATCGTGGGAGACCGACCCGTGATATGACGTTCCAAAATAATTCCACAATTTAATACTCTCAGAGAGGGTCACAACGACATATCACACCATAGTGTTCGGATACAAACAAAGACTAAAATAAATACGTGCACGGGCAAAAGCACGTGCACGAAGAAAGTACGATCGAAAACCGACCGTTACATCCTACCCACCTTATGAATGATTCCGCCCTCAGAATCAACATCAACTACTGCTCGGAAACAAGTGCGAGAAGCGCTCTCTCATATCATCCTGATGCTCCCAGGTGGACTGCCCAGGGGAACCATGTCGCCACTGCACTCTAACCAATTCTACGGTCTTATTCCTCAGCTGCTTCTGCCGTCGATCCAGAATCTCAACTGGTTGCTGATCATAGGTAAGATCCGGACGAACCGTGATCTCCGAGAAATCCACAGCATGAGACGGATCACTGACGTATCGATGTAACTGAGATACGTGAAATACGTCGTGAACTCCCTCCAGTGACGGTGGCAACGCCAAGCGATAAGCCACCACTCCAACTCTCTCCAGGACGTCAAAAGGCCCAATGTACCTTGGACTCAGCTTGCCTCTCTTTCCAAATCGGATAACTCCCCAGTTCGGAGAGATCTTCAGAAAGACATGGTCTCCTGGATGAAACTCCAAAGGCCTCCGTTTAGCTTCTGCCCAATGCTTGAAACGGTCCTGTGTGATCCTCAGCTTCTCCCGGATGTTCCTCACAACATCCACAGCCTCCACGATCATCTCTGGCCCTAACAGCTCTATGTCTCCAATGTCATCCCAGCTCAGTGGCGACCGACATTTCTTCCCGTATAGCGCGATGAAAGGCGCCATGCTAATACTCGCATAGTAGCTGTTATTGTAGGCAAACTCCATATGATGGAGATGATCCTCCCAAGATCCCTTGAAGTCCAACATGCACGCCCTCAGCATGTCCTCCAAAATCTGAATCGTCATCTCGGACTGGCCATCCGTCTGCGGGTGGTATGTGGTGCTAAAACTCAGACTTGTACCCAAGCTCTTCTGCAGACTCTGCCAAAACTGAGATGTGAATCTCGAGTCTCTGTCCGACACGATACTCACGGGGACTCTGTGAAATCGCACGATCTCCTGCATGATTCACATTACATCACTATCTAAACTAGAGAAAGGAAATAAAAACAGAGAGTAAAAGATTTTACCTCCATATATCTCCTCGCTAGCGTCTCAGTGGACTGTCCTACACGGAAGGGAATAAAATGCACGGATTTGGTCAATTGGCCTACGATCACCCAAATCGTGTCATTCTGCTTCGGACTCCGAGGTAGTCCAGTCACGAAATCCATAGTGATGTGTTGCCACTTCCACTTCGAAATCGGAAGCGGTTGTAGCAACTCTGCAGTACGCTGATGTTTCGCCTTTACCTGCTGGCATACCAAACACTTGGCTACGCTCCGAGCCACACTCCGCTTCATACCATGCCACCAATAGTTCAGACAAAGATCTTTGTACATCTTGGTGCCACCAGGATGCACAGAATACGGCGAACTGTGTGCCTTAACCAGCAACTCCACTCTGATATCTCCAACTGGCACACAAACTCTGGCTCCATACCTCAGCGAGCCATCCTCATGTATCCAAAAATCAGTCCGCAGACCAGCTTCTACCTGCTCACGGATCTTCCGTAGCTTCGGATCTCCAGCCTGACCTGCCTTGATCCGATCACGATCGTCGACTGTATCTGCATACACATCAACGACGAAGCCTCTCCAGGAAGCACGATCTAAATACCACACTCGCAAAAATCTTGCTGCAACCTCCAATGCGAAGTCAACATCATCACCGCTGGAAGTCTGCTCAGCGCATCCGAAACCACATTCACCTTGCCAGGATGGTACTGCAAGTCGATCTCATAATCTGCTATGAGCTCCAACCATCGACGCTGTCGCATGTTGAGCTCCTTCTGCGTGAAGATATACTTCAAGCTTTTGTGGTCGGTGAAGATCTTCACCTTCTCACTCAACAAGAAGTGCCTCCAAATCTTGAGCGCAAATACGACTGCAGCCAACTCCAAATCGTGCGTCGGGTAATTCTTCTCATGAGCCTTAAGCTGACGAGAAGCATACACAACCACGTGCCCATGTTGATGCAAAACACAACCGAGACCTTTGCCAGAAGCATCACAAAAGATCTCTAAACCTCCACTCCGATCGGGCACATCAAGAATAGGCGTATATGTCAACCTCTCGTTCAGAATAGAAAAGGCCTCCTCACAAGCATCTGACCAGACAAACGACATATCCTTCCTCGTCAATCGAGTCATTGGCTCAGCAATCCGAGAAAAGTCCTTAATGAAACGCCAATAATAACCTGCAAGCCCAAGGAAACTTCGGGTCTCAGACGCTGACTGCGGAACCGGCCACTCTCTGATAGCCTTAATCTTCTCATAATCCACCGATATTCCATCTCCTAACACCACGTGCCCAAGAAAAGCAACCCTATCAATCCAGAACTCGCACTTGGAATACTTAGCATACAAACGATGCTTCCTCAAAATTTCCAATACTGTCCTCAAGTGCGATGCATGCTCTTCCTCCGACTTTGAATAGATCAAGATGTCGTCAATAAAGATAATGACAAAATTATCTAGCAAGTCGTAGAAGATCAAATTCATCAGGTTCATAAAAACTGCGGGCGCATTGGTTACACCGAAAGGCATAACCACGAACTCGTAGTGAACATACTTCGTCCTGAATGCTGTCTTCTGGATATCTTCATTCCTCACCTTCAGTTGGTGATAGCCACTCCTCAGGTCCAACTTAGAGAACACTCTCGATCCTCCAAGCTGATCAAAGATGTCATCTATACAAGGCAATGGATATTGATTCTTGATGGTGACGACATTCAGCTCCCTGTAGTCCACGCACAAACGACGCGAACCATCCTTCTTCTTCACCAGCAACACTGGTGCTCCCCACGGGGACACACTAGGATTAATATACCCTTTCTGCAAAAGCTCATCCAGCTGCCTACGCAATTTTTCTAACTCTGTTGGAGCCATACGATACAATGCTTTCAAAATGGGCTGCGCTCCTGGAATAAGATCGATCGAAAACTCAAGAGCTCGATCGGGCGGCAGTCCAGACATCTCCTCGGGGAAGACGTCGTCGAATTCTCTTACCACAGCTGGTCTACTCTACTCCATCTGCATGGCAACGATCTCCACCGGCTTGGCCCGAAACCTGACAGGACCAAGCGAACTGCTGCCTCGGCTGAACTCAAACACCGGAAGACCTGAAATCTCGAACACCACCTTCTTCCGCCGGCAATCGATCATGACGTAGAAACTCCCAAGCCAGTCCATCCCAAGGACGACATCATAGTTGATGATGTCGTGGACAATAAAGTCAGCGTAAAGCTTATGTCCACAGACCACCAAAGGACAAGAATTGCAACCACGATGCACTGAGATCACGCCCCCTGTAACGATATCCCAACTCTTGGGGAGAGGGGAAGTCGACAAGGAATGATTGTCCACGAAGCTCCGGGATATAATGCACATCGATGCACCATTGTCGAAAAGGACTCGTGTAGGAAATGTGCAAACCAAAATCACACCTAACAAGCAACTAACAATCAAATCCTACTCTAGCAAATAGAATACATTCTAACAAACAAGATCAACTAAGGAAAGGAAAACAAACTAGACTGAGGGTTACCTGCAATAACCTCATCCACAGCCTCAGTCTCAACTGTCGTCTTCAGGAAAGCCCGCCTCCTCGGCTGTAAAGCCTGCTGAAACTCCTGCTTCTGTGGAACAAGGGTTGCTCCACGTCCAGCAGGTACAGGTGCTGTCACGACCCGCTTCCCTAAAATGGAGGCGAGACGTGAAAAGGTCCGCACGAGAGTGGAGCTGTGAAGCCCCAAACCCGATAAGCGTCAATAAAACATAAGCAGGTCCCTGTAACCACAACGGAACAACAATAATAATACAAGGAGAGACTGAAATAAAATCTCACATCTCATAAAGTCCAATATCCAAAATAAGTTCAACATCCAGAAAAGCCACCAGGCTAAAAGAAAAGAGTCTAAAGGCCCAGAACAAGGCCAACAAAAGCGACGACATAACAAAGTATAGGTGCTACGCACCGATAACAAAACAACTGTCTAAACAAAAGTAAAACACAACGAAGACACTAGGACTGGTCCCCAGTGTCCACGTACTCCCCGTCAAACACAGGCTCGGGCTCAGCGTCAGCAAACACCTCGTCCTCAACAATGTACTCAGGCTCAGGATCTAACATGTGTCACCCAAAAGAGTAAAGGGGCACATTTCAGCAAGTCTAAAAGACTTGAGCAAGGAAACTGAAAGTAACTAACAACCTAGTACTTATAATATTAAGCAATGACATGACAGTTAAGTATGATGCAACAGTTTAAAAGAGAGGCAAGCACGCACTATGTAGCAAAAGTTACCAAATCACTAATTCACGAATCACTCATCACTATTTTCACTTATCACTGTTTATCACTTAGTGCATAGAGAGTCCACCTGCTGGCCAGCTCGTGGCTCAGGCCGCTTATCTCTATCACTATTAATCTCTTGTGCACTAGAGAGTCCACCTGCTGGCCGGAGTGGCGGATCAGGCCAACTCGGGGCTCAGTCCGCTTATCTCTTACCCACCCATATGTGTCGAGCGTTGGGGTTTCCAACTCACTGAGCTCGCTTCTGGAACACGAGCCAGGAACACAAGCATTGTAGCAAAGCTACGCAATCACAGCAACACATAAAGAATGCAATGACATGACAATTAATTCGCGTACCGTTAATGGAAAGTAAACATGACATGGTAATTGTGCAACATAATATATGTCGGAACTAGCTTCGTTGTCAAGCTAGTTCCCCAATTTGCGCCTAGGCGAGTATCATTTCGTCGCCTAGCCTCTTTTACGCCTACAACAAGCAAATGGCCTAAAACATGGCCTAAACCCTAAGTGGCAAGTTTCACTTGCCTAGCACCAGGGATGACGACCACTTCGTCACACGGATGCTAATCTACGGGGAAATCGCTGTTATGGGGGAACAATCAACAAACAACATGAAATTTTATTAGGGTTTCATAAAAATACAAATAGGCTATGAAAACATAGAGGAATCGATTTCTTACCGCGAGGAGGCGGAAGAAACACTCCGGAGAACCCTAGGATCAGATCTGGAAAAGATTGGAGAAGTTTGGAGAAACTAGGGTTTTGGGGGATTTTGTGGATTTTGGGGATTTTGATGGAGATTTGGGGAAGATGAGAGGTAGATAGAGTGAATGGATGGTTTGGATGATGGATTTAGGGCTTGGAATGAAGGAATGAAGCTTGGAGGAAGATGGGGGCTCAATGGGGGAGATTTTAGGGTTTAGGGTCGAGTGGAGGAAGATGAAATCGTTTGGGATGGGTTTAAATAGGATGGGCTGGCGGCTGCCCAGAAATTAGGGTTTTAACACAGGTTAGTCGGTGAAAGAGCAACCACTGACCGACTAGTTTGGCAACTAGTCGGTCGGTCGACCAACGCAGACCGACTAAGTGCAAACAGTAACTTCTGAACGAAAATAGGATTTAGAATTAGTCGGTCCATGAACAAATACTGATCGACTAGTTTAGCATCTAGTCGGTCGATGAACGTTCTTAGACCGACTAAGAGTGAACAGTATTGATACTAAAATTTAGATGATGTGTTAGTCGGTTAAAGAAGCATTGCTGACCGACTAGTTTGCAACCTAGTCGGTCAACCAACGTTCTTAGACCGACTAACGATAAACAGTAACTCCTGAGAAATTTAGAAAGCCAACTAGTCGGTCCAAGAAGGGTTGCCGACCGACTGGATCGTCATCTAGTCGGTCGGTGACCCTTCTTATAACGGCTAATGAGCACAAAAAGTTCCGATACAGAGCGCGGGGCCCCGGGATCGATTCCTAAGACTTCTAGGCTTGATCTAATAGTAAGATACGTCCGTTATGAAGTCCTTCACGAATGACATACTTCGAAATCGACGATCCTAAGGAAGAAACGAGAAAATACGACGAATCGATCGAAAATGAAAACTACGGAGATGAAAACCACACATGAGGAGAAAATCCGCCAAAACATATATTATATTATAATAAATCCAGATACATGAAAAGCAGTCGTTACATCCTCCCCAACTTAAGAAAAATTCCGTCCTCGGAATTTCCAAATACTCACGAGTCCGGAAACAAAAGTGGGAAACGCTCTCGCAGCTCATCCTCATTCTCCCAAGTAGACTCTCCAGGTGAGCCGTGTCGCCACATCACTCTCACAAGATTGACAATCTTGTTCCGAAGCGATTTCTGACGCCTGTCCAGAATCTGCATTGGATGCAGGTCATACGTCATATCGGGGCGAACGGTAATCTCCGAAAAATCCACAGCATGAGATGGATCACTAATGTATCGACGAAGCTGCGACACATGGAAAACATTGTGAACTCCTTCCAAAGATGGCGGCAAGGCCAAGCGATACGCTACCTCGCCAACCCTCTCCAAAATGTCAAATGGTCCAATGTATCGCGGGCTCAACTTCCCTCGTTTCCCGAAACGAATCACACCACGATTCGGGGAAATCTTCAAGAACACATGGTCGCCCGGCTGAAACTCCAAAGGACGACGTTTAGCATCCGCCCAATGCTTAAAACGGTCCTGAGCAATTCTCAACCTCTCCCGAATATTCCTGACGATATCCACGGCCTCCACGATCATCTCAGGTCCCAACAACTCCCGATCACCAACGTCATCCCAACTCAATGGCGATCGACATTACCTCCCATAAAGAGCGGCGAAAGGCGCCATGCCAATACTCGCCTGGAAGCTGTTGTTGTAAGAGAACTCCACCAAATGTAGATGGTCCTCCCACGAACCCTTGAAATCCAACATGCACGCCCTCAGCATGTCTTCCAAAATCTGAATCGTCCTCTCGGACTGGCCATCCGTCTGCGGATGGTACGTCGTGCTGAAACTCAGACGCGTACCCAAGCTCTTCTGCAAACTCTGCCAGAACTGAGATGTGAACCTCGTGTCTCTGTCAGACACGATACTCACGGGGACTCCATGAAGTCGCACAACCTCCTGCACGATTCACGTTACATCACTATCCAAACTAGGAAAAGGAAATAAAACGGAGAGTAAAAGAATTTTACCTCCATATATCTCCTCGCTAGCGCCTCAGTGGACTGTCCCACTCGGAACGGAATAAAGTGCGCAGATTTGGTCAATCGATCTACGATCACCCAAATCGCGTCATTCTGCTTCGGACTCCGAGGTAGTCCAGTCACGAAATCCATAGTGATGTGTTGCCATTTCCACTCCGGAATCGGAAGCGGTTGTAGCAACCCGGCCGTACGCTGATGCTCCGCCTTCACTTGCTGGCAAACCAAGCACTTGGCTACACTTCGAGCCACGCTCCTCTTCATACCATGGCACCAATAATTCAGACGAAGATCCTGGTACATCTTGGTGCCACCAGGATGCACAGAATACGGCGAACTGTGTGCCTCCACCATCAACTCCTCTCTGATATCCCCAGCTGGCACACACAACCTGGCTCCAAACCTCAGCGAGCCATCCTCATAAATCAAAAAGTCAGTCCGCAGACCGGCTTCCACCTGCTCCCGAATCTTCATCAGCCTCGGATCCTCAGCCTGGCCAGCCTTAATCCGATCCACGATCATCGACTGTACCTGCATGTACATCAACGAAGAAGCCTCCCCAGGAAGAACAACCTCCACGCCAGACTCGCAAAAATCCTGCTGCAATCTCCACTGCTAGGTTAAAATCATCACCGTTGGAAGCCTACTCAAAGCATCCGGAACCACATTCACCTTGCCAGGGTGAAACTGCAAATCAATCTCATAATCTTCCATAAGCTCCAGCCATCGACGATGTCACATGTTGATCTCCTTCTGAGTGAAAATATACTTCAAGCTTTTGTGATCGGTGAAAATCTTCACTTTCTCACTCAGCAGGAAGTGCCTCCAAATCTTAAGAGCAAACACAACGGCAGCCAACTCCAAATCATGCGTCGGGTAATTCTTCTCATGAACCTTAAGCTAACGGGACGCATACGCCATAACATGCCCATGCTGATGCAACACACAACCGAGACCCTTGCCAGAAGCATCGCAAAAGATCTCAAATCCACCGCTGTGATCAGGCACAACCAAAATAGGGGCAGTCGTCAACCTCTCCTTCAGAATACCAAAAGCACTCTCACAATCACCCGACCAAACAAAAGCAACATCCTTCCGCGTCAACCTGGTCATCGGCTCAGCAATACGAGAAAAGTCCTTAATGAATCGCCGATAATAACCAGCAAGTCCAAGGAAACTCCGAATCTCAGACGCAGATGACGGAACAGGCCACTCCCTGATGGCCCGAATCTTCTCGGGATCCACTGAAATACCATCTCCAGTCACCACATGCCCAAGAAAAGCAACTCTATCCAGCCAAAACTCGCACTTCGAAAACTTAGCATACAAACGATGCTTCCTCAAGATCTCCAACACCGTCCTTAAGTGCGAGGCATGCTCTTCCTCCGACTTCGAATAGATCAGAATGTCGTCAATAAAGATAACGACAAACTTATCCAAAAAGTCGTAGAAAATCAGGTTCATCAGATTCATGAAAACTGCGGGCGCGTTAGTTACGCCGAAAGGCATAACCACGAACTCATAGTGTCCATACTTCGTCCTGAACGCTGTCTTCGGAACATCATCCTTCTTCACCTTCAACTGATGGTAACCACTCCTCAAATCCAATTTAGAAAACACCCTCGAACCTCCAAGCTGATCAAAAATATCATCGATGCGAGGCAACGGGTATTTATTCTTAATGGTCACCGCATTCAACTCCCGATAGTCCACGCACATGCGACGCGAACCATCCTTCTTCTTCACCAGCAACACCGGTGCTCCCCACGGAGACACGCTAGGATTAATATAACCCTTCTGCAAGAGCTCATCCAACTTCTTCCGCAACTCTTCCAACTCTGCAGGTGCCATATGATACGGTGCCTTCGAAATCGGCTGCGCACCCGGAACAAGATCGATAGAAAATTCCAAAGCCCGATCAGGCGACAAACCAGACATCTCCTCGGGGAAGACGTCGCCAAAATCTCGCACCACAGCTGGCCACTCCAGCTCCATCTGCATAGCCACAGCCTCCACCGGCCTGGCCCGAAATCTGACAGGACCAAGCGAACTGCTGCCACGACTGAACTCAAATACTGGATGTCCGGGAATCTCGAACACCACCTTCTTCCTCCGACAGTCGATCGTAGCATAGAAGCTCGCAAGCCAGTCCATCCCAAGAACTGCATCATAGTTGATGATGTCGTGGACAATGAAATCAGCGAAAAGCTCATGTCCACAGACCACCAACGAGCAAGAATTGCAACCACGATGCACCGAGACCACGCCATTCCCTGTAACGATATTCCAACTCTTGGGAAGAGGGGACGTCGACAAGGAATGCCTCTCCACGAAGCTCCGAGAAATAATGCACATCGATGCACCAGAGTCAAAGAGGACTCGTGCAGGAAATGTGCAAACCAAAACCACACCTAATCAATCAATTAACAATCAAACCCTAGTCTAGCAAACAACCATGTTCAAGCAAACAACACAATCTAACAATCAAACCAGCTAGGAAGTAACAGCTAGATTGAGGATTACCTGCGATAACCTCATCCACAGCCTCGCTCTCCGCAGCGGTCATCAGAAAAGCCTGCCTCCTCGGCGGAGCAGCCTGCCGAAAAGCCTGCCCTTGTGGAACAAGAGCTGCTCCACGTCCAGCAGGAACAGACGCTCGCTGCTGCAACGGCTGTGCTGCAACAGGGGCCTTCCAAGGCTGCTTCAACCTCGGGCACTCCCTGAGAACATGGGCGGGATCTCCACAGGCAATACATTGCCCCAAGAACCTCCTACATGATTCCTTGACATGGCCCTCCTTGCCACAGAAATGGCAAGTCCTCCGAACGGGCCCTCCTGGCCTCTTGAACTGAGCAGACTGGTTCGGCCTGAATCCAGGTCTAACCACAGCTCTCGCCTGTTCCACAGGCCTCTTCCCAGCACCAACAACAGACCCCCTCCTCTGGTTCACGAGTAGCTCCTGCCTCTTGGCTGCTACCAGAACCTTCTGATAAGACTCCCGGTCAGAAGAGGTCACAAAACTCTGGAGCTCCGAAGCAAGTCCCTGCAGGAACCTCTGAGCTCTCTCCTCAGCGTCCTGCACCATCTTCGGTGCAAACCGACTCAGCCTCATGAAATCTTGGTGATACATGTCCACCGACGAGTTCCCTTGCTTCAAATCGATAAAACGCTGCAGCATCTCTTCCCTGGCAGCTTTCGGGAAGAACTCACCCTCAAATCTGGCCTTGAAGGTAGCCCAAGCTATCGGCTCCACCAACATCTTCTCTTCCGCATCCCACCAATTCCGAGCATTATCTTTGAGTTGCCTCTTTGCCAAATCAACCTATCCAGCCGGGGTGATCTTGGCCATCTTCAGATTGTCCTCGATGTTCCGAATCCACTCATCGGCAGCCAGAGGACCCTCAGAACCATCAAAATATGCGGGACCCAGCTCCCGAAATTGCTTCGCTCCTGGATCAGAGCGAGGGGCATCCGGAAGAGCCCGGGCAGCTCGAGCAAGTGGAGCATTCTGGACTTGCAGAAGCACGCCCTGCTGCACTTGCATCATTTGGAGCATCATCCGCATCATCTCACCGCTGGTGGGTTCCCGCTCAGGCTCCTCATCATGAGGGAGCGCACCACTGCCCCCACCACGGGTGAAACACCTTCCTGCCATCTAATGACACAGAGAACGAATCAGATTAGACTCATAGCTTGCGACTCGGACGTCGAACTTAATTTATTGGACATTCTAATATTATTATCGTCATTCCAAAAATCGAAGTTATAGAAGGACCTGCATGGGCCACCAACAAAACCTGTCACGACCCGCTTCCCTAAAATGGAGGCGAGACGTGAAAAGGTCCGCACGAGAGTGGAGCTGTGAAGCCCCAAACCCGATAAGCGTCAATAAAACATAAGCAGGTCCCTGTAACCACAACGGAACAACAATAATAATACAAGGAGAGACTGAAATAAAATCTCACATCTCATAAAGTCCAATATCCAAAATAAGTTCAACATCCAGAAAAGCCACCAGGCTAAAAGAAAAGAGTCTAAAGGCCCAGAACAAGGCCAACAAAAGCGACGACATAACAAAGTATAGGTGCTACGCACCGATAACAAAACAACTGTCTAAACAAAAGTAAAACACAACGAAGACACTAGGACTGGTCCCCAGTGTCCACGTACTCCCCGTCAAACACAGGCTCGGGCTCAGCGTCAGCAAACACCTCGTCCTCAACAATGTACTCAGGCTCAGGATCTAACATGTGTCACCCAAAAGAGTAAAGGGGCACATTTCAGCAAGTCTAAAAGACTTGAGCAAGGAAACTGAAAGTAACTAACAACCTAGTACTTATAATATTAAGCAATGACATGACAGTTAAGTATGATGCAACAGTTTAAAAGAGAGGCAAGCACGCACTATGTAGCAAAAGTTACCAAATCACTAATTCACGAATCACTCATCACTATTTTCACTTATCACTGTTTATCACTTAGTGCATAGAGAGTCCACCTGCTGGCCAGCTCGTGGCTCAGGCCGCTTATCTCTATCACTATTAATCTCTTGTGCACTAGAGAGTCCACCTGCTGGCCGGAGTGGCGGATCAGGCCAACTCGGGGCTCAGTCCGCTTATCTCTTACCCCACCCATATGTGTCGAGCGTTGGGGTTTCCAACTCACTGAGCTCGCTTCTGGAACACGAGCCAGGAACACAAGCATTGTAGCAAAGCTACGCAATCACAGCAACACATAAAGAATGCAATGACATGACAATTAATTCGCGTACCGTTAATGGAAAGTAAACATGACATGGTAATTGTGCAACATAATATATGTCGGAACTAGCTTCGTTGTCAAGCTAGTTCCCCAATTTGCGCCTAGGCGAGTATCATTTCGTCGCCTAGCCTCTTTTACGCCTACAACAAGCAAATGGCCTAAAACATGGCCTAAACCCTAAGTGGCAAGTTTCACTTGCCTAGCACCGGGGATGACGACCACTTCGTCACACGGATGCTAATCTACGGGGAAATCACTGTTATGGGGAACAATCAACAAACACCATGAAATTTTATTAGGGTTTCATAAAAATACAAATAGGCTATGAAAACATAGAGGAATCGATTTCTTACCGCGAGGAGGCGGAAGAAACACTCCGGAGAACCCTAGGATCAGATCTGGAAAAGATTGGAGAAGTTTGGAGAAACTAGGGTTTTGGGGGATTTTGTGGATTTTGGGGATTTTGATGGAGATTTGGGGAAGATGAGAGGTAGATAGAGTGAATGGATGGTTTGGATGATGGATTTAGGGCTTGGAATGAAGGAATGAAGCTTGGAGGAAGATGGGGGCTCAATGGGGGAGATTTTAGGGTTTAGGGTCGAGTGGAGGAAGATGAAATCGTTTGGGATGGGTTTAAATAGGATGGGCTGGCGGCTGCCCAGAAATTAGGGTTTTAACACAGGTTAGTCGGTGAAAGAGCAACCACTGACCGACTAGTTTGGCAACTAGTCGGTCGGTCGACTAACGCAGACCGACTAAGTGCAAACAGTAATTTCTGAACGAAAATAGGATTTAGAATTAGTCGGTCCATGAACAAATACTGACCGACTAGTTTAGCATCTAGTCGGTCGATGAACGTTCTTAGACCGACTAAGAGTGAACAGTATTGATACTAAAATTTAGATGATGTGTTAGTCGGTTAAAGAAGCATTGCTGACCGACTAGTTTACAACCTAGTCGGTCAACCAACGTTCTTAGACCAACTAACGATAAACAGTAACTCCTGAGAAATTTAGAAAGCCAACTAATCGGTCCAAGAAGGGTTGCCGACCGACTGGATCGTCATCTAGTCGGTCGGTGACCCTTCTTATACCGGCTAATGAGCACAAAAAGTTCCGATACGGAGCGCGGGGCCCCGGGATCGATTCCTAAGACTTCTAGGCTTGATCTAATAGTAAGATACGACCGTTATGAAGTCCGTCACGAATGACATACTTCGAAATCGACGATCCTAAGGAAGAAACGAGAAAATACGACGAATCGATCGAAAATGAAAACTACGGAGACGAAAACCACACATGAGGAGAAAATCCGACAAAACATATATTATATTATAATAAATCCAGATACATGAAAAGCAGTCGTTACATGTGCTCTCTGCTGCAATAGCTGAGCTGCAACTGGTCCTTTCCATCGCTGCCTAGACTTCGAGCAATCCTTCATGGCATGAGTAGGATCGCCACAAACCAAGCACTATCCCAGCATCTTCCGGCACTGCTCCTTGACATGTCCAGTCTTGCCGCAGAAATGGTAAGTCTTCAGAGTAGGCTCACCTGGCCTCTTGAACTGCACCGACTGGTTAGGCTTGAACCCTCCCTAACCGCTGCTCTAACCTGCTCCATAGGCCTCTTTCCAGCTCCAGAAGTCTGTCCTCTCTTCTGGATCGCAATCAGCTCCTGCCTCCTAGCAGCTACCAGTAACTTCTGATATGACTCCAAATCTGATGAAGACATCAGGCTCTGCAAGTCTAAGGAAAGACCCTGCAGAAACCTCTGAGCTCTCTCCTCGGCATCCTGCACCATCTTCGGCGCAAAGCGACTCAGCCTGGTGAACTCCTGATGATACTGGTCCACCGATAGATTTCCCTGCTTCAGATCAATGAATCGCTGCATCATCTCCCTCCTGACAGCCTTCGGGAAATACTCCTCATCGAACCTAGTCTTGAAAGTTTCCCAAGGAATAGGTTTCACCAACAGCTCCTCCTCTGCATCCCACCAGCTGCGGGCATTATCCTTGAGCTGCTTCTTCACTAAATCAACCCATCCAGCCGGGTTGTTCTTCAACATCTGCAGATTGTCCTCCGTATTCCGAATCCACTCCTCTGCAGCCAACGGTCCTTCAGATCCATCAAAATAAGTCGGGCCCAGCTCCCGAAACTTCTTCGCTTCCAGCTCGAAGCGAGGGGCATTCTGGAGCATGCCCTGCTGCACCTGCATCATCTAATGCATCATCCTCATGACTTCAGCATTGGTGGGCTCTCTATCCGGCACCGCAACATGGTCGGGTCCACCACCAGCTCGGGTCTGTCGTCTCCCAGCCATCTAATGACATAGAAAACGAAAAAGATTAGACTCAAAGCTTATGACTTGGATGTTTTAATTTATTTAATGGACATTCTATTTTTATTATCGTTGTTCCGATAATTCGCAGTTGCAAGATGACCTGTATGTGCCACCAGTAAAACCTGTCACGACCCGCTTCTCATAAACGGAAGGCGAGGCGTGAAAAGTCCGCTCAGACGTGAAGCTGTGAGGCTCCAGTCTGTAAAGCGTCTGGTATAACCAAGTATAGGTCCTTGCAAATGCGAAATAGAACAAAAATAATAAAAGAAGAGAGATAATAAAGTTCAAATCTCAGAATAGTCCACAAATAAAGTTCAACATCACAGAAAAGCCACCAGGCTAAAAAAGAGTCTAAAAGGCCCAAGCATGGCCAACAGAAAAAACAACGTACAGAAAGAAAGGGTGCTACGCACCAACAACCTAACAAGAACTAAGCAGAAAGTAACAACAAAAGAAGTCTCTACGACTGGTCGCCGGTGTCCTCGTACTCCACATCAACAGTGGGCCCAGGCTCAATGTCAACAAACTCCTCGTCCTCAGCAACAGACTCTGGCTCAGCAACTAACATGCAAAACCCAAAAGAGACGAGGGTGCATGTCAGCAAGTCTACAAGAGACTTGTGCAAGGAAACTAAAAGAAGGAAACAACCTAGAAGTTCTAAAAGTATGCGATGACATGGCAGTGTAAGATATGAATGCAACAAGTAATAAAGTGCAACAAGTATGTCATGGCAAGGTAGCAAAACTAGTAAACATTCACATGGATTTTACAAGTCAAGTAAGCGCGTCATGCACAAGGTTTACGCCTTTTGGCTGGAGCGGCTGTACGGGCCAACTCCTATGCTCAAGTGATCGCTTAACCCTACTCCTACACGTGTAATCGGGCATTGGCTTTTGACCAGCACATGTGGCACACTTCTGGATCACGAGCCAGGAAGTGTATTTGGCTTACGGTTGTGCCTGCAACGCAGGTGCCTAGCCTGAACAAGGAAGTACAAGTAGCGTGTGCTACGAAAACAAACATTCAAGCATAGAATGATGCATGGCATGAAAAGATTACAAATAATGTGCGTACAGATAAGGAATTTAAACATCACAGGTATGGCAGAGCAAAAGTAAAGAGCATACTGTTATGGAAATTAAACGTGGCAGGCGTAATGAATGAATGACATCAGACATGGCAGGGTGTCAGATCTAGCTTCGTTGTCAAGCTAGATCTTAAAATTGCGTCTAGGCGAGTATCATTTCGTCGCCTAGTCTCTTTTACGCTAAAACGGGGAATGGCCAAAGACATGGCCTAAAACACAAGTTTGGCAAGTTTCACTTGCCTGCAATCAACTGTTCAGAATACACCGTCCAATCAGTCCAATCTACCTATGTGCTCAGATCCACCAACCTACAGTCCCAGTTTAAATTATCTTCATTAGTGATTTATTAAGCAACTAAAATACCATTTTAAATCTTGATTAGCATGCATTGGTTGGGGGTCCTAAGTGTTCAGAAAATTACCCTTACACGACGTGAGAATTACACTGGCGTCGGGTAGCGACGCCAGGGGTTGGAATAAAGAAAGCGCTCCAGATTCCAGATTCCAAATAAGATTCCTATGATCGCCAATCCTTAGACAACAACGATATCAGCGAATAAATTCCAAACAGCGAGCAAAGTGATCGGTAGTAGATCTATGGCTCACGGGAAGCCGTAACGATGAGCGGGGACGAACATGTAGACGCACACGAAGACTACGACGTTTGAGCATCGTAGGGGATGATAGTGATGTTGAGAAACACCTCTAGGAGAGGTAGAGGGATGTCGGAAGAACCCAACATCGAGAGGGGGCGATGAGATCACAACGACGCGTCGAGACCGTTGAGAGACACGCGTAACAGCGAGATGACTCGCTGTTTCTAGGCAATGGCGGCCTGAGGGTGGCCCATGGTGGTGCAGAGGGTCGGAGGGGGCGACCCACGGCGGTAGGAGGCGCGGGCGACGGCGGCGGCGACGGCGGCGGCCTGCTGCTGCTGCGAGCTGCTGCTGCTTGCTGCGGATGCAGCAGCTGCCTGGGGGCTTTTGCGGCGGTGCAACAGCATCTACGGGGGCCCACGGCGGTGCAGGTGGTGGGGGAACGTCGGAGGAGGGGGAGAAGGCCGGTCGGCGGCGGGTTAGGGGTGGAGAGCACAATAAGATGGCGCTCAAGGTTTTTTTGTGTTGCGCGTGCGAGAAAAACCCTAGGGTCGGCTGTTCTATTTGTTGTGCTGTGAAAAATAATAGCCTAGGGCTATTAAATAGAGAGGGGGCTGAGAAATGTGGGCTAGGGGAGACTAGGTCTAGGGTTAGGGTTTATTTGTTATTATATAATTATTAAAAACCCAAATTCTCTTACCCTCTCTCTCTCTCTCTTGCGTGGGCTGGCTAAGATAACATGGGGCTGGGTCAACACAAGGATATAACTATATATATATTATTATTAAATCATTGGGGGAAAGAACCAAATAAAACTTAGGCTAAACCGATATTTAAACTGGGGAAAAAGTGAAAGTGGGTCAAATGTGGTCCAAAAATTATGAGATAAATACTGGGGTGACCACACGGGAGAGAGAAACGCAACTAAGGAGACGGATCACAATTTCGACGACGAGAAAAGAAACTAAAAATAGAAAGGCCTCACGTCACAAGTGAAAATCGCGACATCTCAACAAACAAAGTCAAATCGTGGGAGAACGACCCTTGAAATGACGTTCCAAAAATAATTCCACAATTTAATACCCTCTGAGAGGGTCACAACGACATATCACACCATAGTGTTCGGATATAAACAAAGTCTAAAATAAATATGTGCACGGGCAAAAGCACGTGCACGAAGAAAGTACGATAGAAAACCGACCGTTACAGAAAATTTTGATGGGAAGCCGATTTCTGAAGAAAGTACTCATATTCGAGACACCCTAGACCCTCTCACTGATGAAGAGGAGAAAGATGATGACATTATTATGTTAAGAGAGCTCTGCAAACTCTCTTCTGGAAAGCATCCGAAGACACAAATGTCACGGGTGAAGCCACAACCAACATCACCGAAGGAGAAAAAGGAGCCTTTGACGGCTAGAAGTGAAGCTTGTGGGAAGTTATCTCCCACCAACATGAAGAAGGAGATGCAATATGAGGAGACCAAGTAAGACAATGTCGAGTGATCCAAGCCCACCGGTCTCCTTACTAAATTTGATAAGCACATCTCCTATGCGTCGAATATCTTTTGTTGAACACAAATTATCAGGGGTCGAGCTCAAGACCATAACCGAGCGCTTATGAGAGGCAACCCAACATTTATATCTTTGTTTTAGTTCGTTTTAGGTCTTATTTTATTTGAAAATACAAAAAAAATCAAAAATCAACCGTTAGAAAAAAAATCTGATATTGGGCGATATTTTATCTGCAGGAAGAAGATCGCATGGATGGGCAATAAGGAGGAAATTGATGGAGAGCACATGTAACGAAGGAGATCCAGGCCATGAAGAAGTTTGAACGAGAAAAGAAGGAGAAATTTGGAGAATGAAATCGAGGAAGAAGATGAAGATCATCAAAATAGAAGAGCTGAGGAGTCAGCCTCACTCGGTCGAGTGAGACTCTCACTCCACTGAGTGAGAAATTTGAACATGGAAGTAAAATTGAACATGGAAGTGAGAAAATTGAACATGGAAGTAAAAAACTCAACATTGTGAAATTATCCCACTCGACCGAGTGGATCCCTATAGCAGAATCCAAAAAATCCATGCTCTGTGAAGTCTCCTCACTCGATCGAGTGACTAGCTCACTCGACTGAGTGGGAGATTGTTGCAGATTTCCCAAAATCTGATGTTCTGTTCATCTTCTGACTCGATCTGACTCATCTCACTTGATCGAGTCACTTGACCAGCTGCCACCCTAAAAATTCTGCCCCTTGTTGTTCTGAGTCACTAGATCGAGTGACTAATCTCACTCGATCGAGTGACTTAAGTCAGCAGCCACATATTAAAGGGGGGATTAAGACTCGTTCGAGCCTTTCTCTAACTCGATCGTAGCCAAACCCTTCTCCCTTTAGCCCTAGCTTGCTTGGATGACCGTGCCGCCCTTGCACCACCGTCGGCCGCTCTCCATCACCGACCACCACTTCCGTATATCAAGCCCTAATCTCCACCCTATCCTCTTCTTATACCCTTGTAAGCCCTAAATTTGGCCCCAAATCCTAATTAACCCTCTAAATCTCCATGTTTTCTCGATTTTTCCCAATTCATCCAAAATATTTATTCCTAATTCAATTTTTTTGTGCAACATGCAAACTTGGGGGAGATCCATTACGACGATTGTGGAGAAATCTCTGCGGAATTGTTTTACACTTGTCGTGATACTTAGGAGTCGCATCGATCGCTTGGTACATTCGTTCCATTCATTATTTGCAATCGTCTATATTTTTTTGTGTGTAGAGTGCCTGTTTGTTACGACATTACACTATGCCTCCACGGGGTAGGGGTAGGGGTAGAGGCAGGCAGCCCCTACTAAGAAGTAGAAGACTGGTGACCCCGGTGCTTCTTCTTCTACAGCAGCACCATCACCCCTTCCACCACTAGCATATAGTGACCCTATCCCTGCACCACCAGTATAGCCACCACCACCTATTGAGACGTACGGGATCATGTTTTGAGATGACACACAACACGTTAGATTTGAGAGGATCTCTACACATCTGATCATACCCACTTGGTTCGCTCACATTCCCATACTCGAGCGCCTAGTGCTACACCAGGGTTTGCACCAGCTATATGATAATATTGGTTGGGGTGATTTTCTGTTGGTGTCGGTGAACACCTATGTTCGACCGATACTAGAGGTCTTGAGTTCTATCCATAGAAATCCTAGGGGCTATTCATTCAGGCACATTAACCGTGACTGTGAGATTACTCACGACATGGTCCGTGTTTATTTTCATTAGCCCCCAGTTGCAGATCGTGACAGGGCAAACGTCCCAGGTCATCATATTCCCCCACCTTTTTTGCTGATGCATTCTGGGAGCAGATCACATGCATCCCATCCTTCGACCCAAGTCGGTCGAAGGCTTCATCAGTAGTCCACCCCTGCATATGCCTCACACAGTGCCTTTTGTCGACTACTTTCTTTGGAAGGCCAGAGGTAGGGACTATCCACATGCCTAAGCTTTTCATTTTGTCGACTATGACACGGGAGCGAGCGTTCCAAGCTGGCGGGGATGTCCTAGTTCCTGTTGTGTCCAAGGTGATATGTTGTGGCTGTCTGATCAGCCTTCTTACCCCCATGTTCGATATCCAGTTGCCTGCTGAGTTAATCCTTGCAACAGACTTACATCTATTATCGACCAGGTCTTGTCCCGTATGCATATAATCCGATCATATGGCAAGCGCCATTGGGCTTGGGTCCAAGGTCCCCTCCACATAGATTATATCATGCTTTTGAATCCGGATTGGACTCATGTGGGACCAGCTTGTACTGATTGGATGTTCCCTATGAAACTCTACATTCCACTTGTTTATGTGCTAGATCCTGATGACGGTCAACAGCCTCCCATCGAGCCACATCCAGCTGAGATTCCTGTAGTTCAACCTGTTTCTGAGCCTTTGTATATACCCATCACATCTGTCTCCACATCTGTTAGTACTGAGGGTTCCATATCTGCTTTTTATCCTTGAGAGTTCCACATCTGCTGCTATTCCTGAGAGTTCTGTGTCTGGTGCCATTCCTGATATTCCTGAGAGTGCTGAGCCGTCCATCCCTTTGAGCGATGAGTTATATATTCCTTTGTCCATTAAGATTCCTGCATCTCTTGAGATTCTGACATCGGGTGTGATCCTACCTTCTGCACCCACATCCACCCCACCCATCGATGTTCCTATCTCTGCTGTTGTCGTATTCTCTGAGAGTGTCATGGTGTCTGTCACTACATCTGTTGCCATGGCATTTGTATCCCCATTTACTTCTGTCAAGACTCATGTCGTTTCATTTGATGTACCTATGTCTGAGAGCATACATGTGTCTGAGCCTCATCTGGAGGCTGAGCATTCTCCTATGAGCCCTGCTCCATGTTACCACCCTCCCTAGGATACCCGGGAAGTATGAATCCATCCCAGGTGATCCCAGAGCAGCGAGTGTTACGAAGGAAAAAACAGAAAAACAAA